>JANAVB010033416.1:0-339752 GCA_029216955.1 Iris pallida
TCCTCAGCATTCCTCCAGTGTCTGTATCGTCTCGGACTGCCCATCTATGTGGGTGGTACGCCGTACTAAACTTGAGCCTACTGTCCAACTCCTCCTGCAAGCCTCTCCAGTAGTGGGATGTGAATCTGCTGTCTCGGTTTGACACGATGCTCACCGACACTCCGTGTAGGCGAACTATCTGCTGCATGTATAGCTCCGCCAACTTCTCGGTGGAAAGCCCCATTGAAGGGTATGAGTGCGCACACTTCGTCAGCCTGTCTACGACCCCAGATGGCATCCTTCCCTTGGGAACGAGGAAGCCATGAAACGAAGTCCATCGTAATATGTTCCCACTTCCACTCGGGAATGGGTAACGGCTGCAACACCATGGCCCTTGGCGCTCCGCCTTGACCTGCTGGCAAACTAGGCATCTTGAGATGAAACGTGATAACATCCCTCTTCATCCCGTGCCACCAAAGATGTTCCCGCAAGTCATGTACATCTTGTTAGCACCAGGGTTGAATAGAATATCTCGATCGGTGTGCCTCCTGCAAGACTGCCTCTACCAGCTCTCCCTTCGGCACGCACAATCGGCTGCCATGCCTCAGGGATCCATCCTCTGCTATAGTGAAGTCATCCAGCAATCCAGCTAATGCCTGGGGTCGAAGTCTGCGAAGGCTCTCATCTGTAGACTGTGCCTCCCGGATCTGCTCCATCAAACCTGACTGAATGTCAAGCGCCATCATCTGTATCACTGATCCTGGCCGAACTAGCTCAATACCGAGCTTCTCCAGATCCTCCCGCAAATGCCGATCAATTATCAGGTACCATGCCATCGGATGCCTGCTCAGCGCATCCGCCACCACATTTGCCTTCCCGGGGTGATACTGTAAATCGATATCGAAGTCCTTTATCAACTCCAACCCTCGTCTTTGCCTTATGTTCAGCTCTTTCTGCGTGAACACATACTTCAAGCTTTTGTGGTCAGTAAAGATTTCCACACGCTCTCCGTATAAGTAATGTTTCCATAACTTGAGTGCAAAGATCACCGCAGCTAACTCTAGGTCATGGGTAGGATAATTCCTCTCATGAGTCCGCAATTGCCTAGATGCATAAGCAATTACTTTCTCATGCTGCTGTAGGACACATCCTAGCCCCTTCCCAGAAGCATCACTGTATATGGTGAAACCTCCAGAACCTGAAGGTAAAGTCAGAACTGGAGCGGTCGTCAGCCTCCTCTTCAGCTCCTCAAATACCGCCTGGCAGTCCTCTGACCAGATGTACTCTGCGTCCTTCCACGTCAGCTTCGTCATGGGTTCAGCTATCCTAGCAAAGTCCTGGACGAACTTTCTGTAATAGCCTGCTAAACCCAGAAAGCTCCTGATCTCTGAAACTGACGTCGGAGCCTTCCACGTCTTAACTGCAGCAATCTTCCTGGGATCCACCGAGATTCCATCTCCAGTGACTACATGGCCGAGAAACTCTACTCGGTCTAAAAAGAACTCGCACTTCGGTAATTTGGCAAACAATCTCTCCTGCCTCAGAATCCCCAAAACTATCCGTAAGTGCTCTGCATGCTCCTCTGGCGTCTTCGAGTATATCAGGATGTCGTCGATAAACACCACGACGAACTTATCCAGATATTGGTGAAATGTCTTATTCATCAAGTTCATAAAGACAGCTGGCGCATTTGTGAGACCAAATGGCATCACCAGAAACTCGTACTGCCCGTACTTCGTGTTGAACGCCGTCTTCTGGATGTCTGCTGGCCTAACCTTCACCTGGTAGTACCCGGATCTCAAGTCTATCCTGGAAAATACCTTCGCCCCGCTCAACTGGTCGAACAAATCATCTATCCTGGGCAGAGGATATTTGTTCTTGATGGTGATGGCATTCAAGGCCCGATAGTCAATACACAACCGGACTGTACCATCTTTCTTAGGCACAAAGAGCACTGGCGCTCCCCATGGAGAAGCACTGGATCGAATGAAACCCTTTTTCAACAGGTCATCAATCTGCTCTTTCATCTCCATGGCCTCCTTGGGATTCACTCTATAGCAAGCCCGGGATACTGGTGATGAACCCGGCACTAAATCTATGGTGAACTCCACATCTCTGTCAGGCGGAAGTCCTGGAAGATCCTCTGGGAATACATCCATAAACTCCCTAATGATAGGGTATGGCGGTGCTGCGTCCCCGACTGTAGCACAACAGTTCGGCTCTAGGCTGATCTCCGGCCCTGTCCTCCTGACACTGAATGGTGCTGTGCCTGGGGGACTGAACATAATACTACCCTCATGGCAATCTATAGATGCATGGGCATAGCTAAGCCAGTCCATCCCCAATATGATATCATAACCGGGGAGCGGTATCACAAAGAATCGCCCTCTGAACTCTCTTCCGACTATAAAAATAGAACATCTATAGATAGATCTAATAGGCACTGGTCCTCCTCCCGTCATCACTCTACTAATCTCCGCAGTAGGTGTAGCTACTAGATGATGTTTATGCATAAACTCTAATGATAGGAAGCTATGAGATGCACCAGAATCAAACAAACATACAGCTAGAAAAGTATGCAAATAAACATGACCTGTGATGACGTCAGCTAAGTAATCCGGCTCCGAAACCTGCTCCGGCTCCGGCTCAATGGCTAGACTATAAACCCTCCCCTGAGGTCCCTTCTGCTGCTGCAGATGCTGCCCAAACCTCTGCTGCTGAGTCGAAAGCGGTCCTCTAGGCTTCGCTGCTGGGCAGTCCCGAATCTGATGGGTGGTAGACCCACAAACTAAACACTGCCCCAATCTCTTCCTGAAAATGGACCTGTCGTGCCCTGGTCTTTCCGCAGAAAGAACATATAGCCCCCTTCTGCTGCTGCTGACGGGGTCCCGGGGCTCGAACTGGCGGGGTCTGATGATGTGGTGTAGGGGGACGATAAGTCTGCTGGGGTGGCGTCGGCGCTCTCTGCTGGAAAGCCTGACGCTTGGACGGTCCCTCAGAACGCTCCATGCTCTGGCGGAGTAGGGTAGTCTGCTCCTGATGGGTTGTTAGGAACCCCTGGATCAGTGTGAGCAGTTGGGTCCCGTCGAGTGTGACGGAAGCCTGGGTGGGTATAGTGATAGGGGGTGGTGGAAGTATCGGGTCATGCCGGGCCTGGGATGTGGAAGGTGGTATCTGGGTCTGTGGATCTGTGGAGTGGAGGAATGTGGTAGGTGGAGGTGTATCAGTCAACCGGTCAGCTGACTGGATATGGAGGGCCCCATTCTCGGGGGTAACATACTGGGACGAACGAGTAAGCACCATCTAAATTACATAAAAAGACTTATAAAGACTTTGTTTAAAGTAAGCAATCATATGCAAGAAAATCTAATTATAATAGCAAACATGTGACATATTTCCTATGTTGCAATCCTAGCATTCCTCTAAGTGTTCTAAGCGTCTTTCCTAATGTTGTCTAATTACCTTAAGTTCCTAATTGCAGGTATGCTTGGTACAATAACGTAACCAAACAGTTTAGTCATGACCTGCATGGGCCACCACTAAAAACATGTCACGACCCGCTACCCAAATTGTTGGGCCAGGCCGAGTCATGTCCAGCCTACGTTGAGATAAAACGTAGTAAGCTATTCTAAAGACAACAGGATAAGACTAAATGAGCTAACAGTTCTATAAGTGAAGAAGAATCATAAATGCTCCAAACACAAAAGTTGTCGTATATAGTAAAATATCAAAGTACAAGTAAACTGAAATGTAAAACTGGATACATGTCCAGTTACAAAATGATGTAGTCTAATACATGTCTACTCTCAAAAGTCTAAGTAAACAAAAGACAACTAGGCGAGGTTCCCTGCAGGAACATCCTCGTAAAGCAGAGCCGGGTCCTCGACAGTAACTCCATAGTATGAGTCGCAGAGTAACTCCTCCTCAGTAAGGACACCTACAACGTTATCCTGTCAGGACGGGAGCAAGTACTAAATCTAGCAAACTAGCATATGAAACATGGAAATGAACATGAGAGGAATAACTGGAAAGCATGGCATCACATAGTCTATCATGGCAAGGATACATATGTCATAGAAACAGCTGTATATGTAATGTTTAAAACTGTAGCAAGTACGTGATCGGTCAATAGATGTACAATGTACTGTGGTACATGTAAATAAAATGTACATACGTACAAGTCAACAGGCATAGGTGTACATCCGTACAAAAATACGGGATAATGGCATGCGGCAAGGTATGCATATAGAATGCGACCGAGCTCGCTACTGTAGGGGGGTCGTGATCACGTACAATACTATCAGTTTTCCCATAACCCATATTCTAATCATGTGAGAGATACATCAAGACTGTTCTAAGCATGGTAGTAACTGAAAGTACAACATGTAAAGATCTAACTTGCTACCCCAAGGATCAGCATTTAACATGGTGGGGTTTGCAGTTCATTTATGTGACAATATGTAAAGTTCGTAGAAAGTACTTGCCTCTAGCAAAGCAAAACAAAACAAGCTGCGATAACAATGCTATGGATGTCCAGTAACTCGTCGTTGTAGAAGTAAAATATAATAACTTAGTTTTACACTAGCTAAAACACTAGGATACTAATTGGTGCGACACGACTTGTGACTGGGCACCTAGCCAAAATGATGACTTGGCATAGGAGACCAATGTGGGGTGACACACTATATTAACTAACTTTCTAGGGTCTTTATACTAGTGAGGGATGGGGTTCAACACGACTAAAACTCCAAATAACACAAAAAGCTACAAGTCGTAATTAATCAATAAATAAATCAAAAGATCATTGTGTTCTAACAATTTTTGAAGTAGACAAAAAGCCTAATTTTTCTTAAAGCAAAGTATCAAAGTGATCCTTGTTAATCATAGAAATTTATTATAATTTTTCTGGAATTTATTAACTAGTACAAATATTTTATAAAAATCAGTTTTTCCTAAGTATACAGAAAATGAGTTTTGGTTTTATATGCCAAACTAGTGGCAAAACAGTAAATTAAATACTACAAAATTTATACTAAATTAGCTAACTTAACATAGTATCTAAAAACTATTTTTCCATAATTTTAGCAATACTTTAAGTATTTTAGAAAATCAAAAACAGCAATGCACACAATAATTAATTATCTGCATATTTTGTCCATGTATAAAATTTGAACCAAAGTTCAAATACAGGACCCAAGGCCATGAATCAAGTCCAATATGACTTGAACAGGTCTTGAATGTGTGAAAACACATTTGAGCCCAAATATCCATGCTAGGCTTGGACACCAAATGGTTGCAGTAATTTTAAATACAATAAAAATACAATTTGGTAATAGTCAAAATAAATATTATTATTTTAATAAGGTAAAGTTTTACATAGTAACTATAAAAGTATGAACATTATTTTATATAAATAATTTACACTAGGCTAAGTAAAATACACATAGGAAATAATATATATATATATATATATATATATATATATATATATATATATATATATATATATATATATATATATATATATATATATATATATATATATATATATATATATATATATATATATAGGGATATTTATATATATAGGAAAATGCTCAACTATATTATATATATATATATATATACAAATAATGTATATATACATACATATAAGAAAATACTCAACTATATAATATATATATATATACAAATTAATGTATACATATACATATATAGTGTATATATGATAATATGTATACACAAAGAAATATATATACATAAATATATATGTATACATAAGACATATATATATATTATATATATATATATATATATATATATATATATATATATATATATACATAAAATAATAAAGCATATATATATATATATATATAAAAAACAGCAACTATATATATATCTAAATATAGTATATATATTAATACATATATATATACAAAATATGTATATACATATATATATAAATAGATAGATATATATAAAAGAAAAAGGAAAAGAAAAAGAATAACAGCAGTGGCACGGTTTGAACCCAGGCTAGAGAAGCGCGCGGGGGGGGGGGGGGGGGGGGGGGGGGGGGGGGGGGGGGGGGGGTTTAGGCTCTGTCGGGCTGGCCAGGGGGTCAGCCCGTGGGTCGTTTTAGGGATAGGGTTTTAGTGAGTTTTATTTAGTTTTTGATTAACATTATTTATAAAAAAATAAACACGAGCCTGTGTCCAAACAGTTAGGGACACAGGTATTTACGTGTCTGGGCTAGCACGACACGCACGAGTCGATTCACCCGTGTCCAGACCTATAGCTAGGTTCTCCGTGTCCAGGCGAATGTCGTGTGTGAGTTCGAGACACGCACGACACGAACTCAGGTCTGTTACCTGCGTGTCCGACTTTGGGGAAAGCTTTCGAAGGCGGAGACGGCGGCTAGGGGCGTCGGGACGATGGCGGAGCGGTGGCGATCGACGCGTCGCGGCGTGGCGAACTCGTCGGTGGTGGTTAGGGGTGGTGGCACTCGGCGTGGGGGCTGGACGAGGAGTTCGTCGGGGTTAGGGTTTCGACTAGGGTTTTCGGGGAAGAACGAGGCTGTGGTCGGCGGTGGATGGTCGAGGAGTCTAGGGTTTTGACTGGGGAGAGAGAGGGGTTTATTTATAGGGGTTTAGGGCGGTCGGGGAGCTGTGCACTGGCCGGAAATGGCGGGGGCAGTCGCCGGTCAGCCGTTGGTCGTCGGGCAGGGGGGTAGGTTTAGGATTTGCAAAACAAACCCTAGAGTTTAGGAAATTGCATAAAGGTCCTAGCAGTGTCTAAGTGCAAAATTATATTTGCATAACCCATCCCGCACTGTTTATGTGCAAAAGAAATTTGCACATAACAATTGGGAAATTGCAAACCAATATATTAATAATTCTAATAATTACAAAACAGTATTAAAACAATTCTAATAATTGCAAATTGATATTAAAACATTTAAATAAATTACAAATCAATATTTTTGTATTTTAAAACTCATTTAAAATCTTTTAAAAATTCTAGAAAAATTCCTAAAAATTCCTAATAATTATTTAAGGCTATAAATGACATTAAAATTTAATTAACACTAATTAAAAATGAATTTGAAAATCAGGGGCTTATAAGTTGCGCGAATCAAATGGAGCACAAGGGAACAAGTTTGAGTGGGACACGAAATATCAATATGAAGATAATCTCGTCTACTACAAACTCCAAGAAGGAAGTTTCCAGAGACTGGCATCGCTGATGCTCTAGAATTCTAAGTCACGGTAAAGAGCATTTAAAGATCAAAATTAATTATATAGAAATGAATTATTGAAAATAATTCATTAGAAAATTCAAAAAAATAATTCGGGAAATTCAGGGGGCTTACATCTGCAGCTTCCTGCCACTGCCACTGGGGATAGTCGCTAGGGTCCTCGGCAGGAAATTGACGCTAGGATGCGTTGACATGCTCTACGAAAGCGTCCAGAATCTTGACACTAAGTATCTGGAGACCGAAGCTTGCAAAAAGATGCTGCTCGAGCCTAGAAGTGAAGCAGAAAGGTTACGTGAGGGTTTAAAACTCAATGTCGATGATTTAAAACCTCGGCGAATTTACAGGTGCCCCACATTTGAGTGCTACACCAAGACTCACCGTCGGTATAGTTCGGTTATTGGCGCTCGATGTCCCTGTGGTAAGGCAATGGATGAGGATATTGCGTGGGAGGAGGTTTCAGATGGAGGCAACAAGGATGGCGTATTTGTGAAAGGAGAGAAAAGATACATAATCACAGACGATTTGCATGTAAGGCCATTCTATTCCATGGAGTCTGCGTTGTCTATTTTCCGGAAGCATGGGATCATAGAATCGAAGACAGTTGAGACCATGACTGTAAACATTGGCCGCGATGAGGTTAGTGATTTATTTAACCTAATGTAGTAATCTTGTAATTTAAAGTTGGAAGAACATGCAAGTAGCCTTATAGTTTCTCGTCGAAGATGAAATTACAACTCATGTTACAAAGTGATACGATATAATTACCATGTATAGCTTCAAATTATACAATCAAACTTTATTATATATATTGTGGTTTCCTGATGTATGTCTATCTCTGCCTTAGATTTTAAATTTGCTTACGAGACTACTCGTCTCAGCTACACCATTAACGGATATCTTGTTGCTCAAGTTGGACCCAATCGAAGTTCGCAGTGGCAATAAAGAGTGTGATCAGCTGATAGACATAACTCGGATAAAATCAGAAGACAATGCAAGTACTTGTACTGCTAGGTGGCTCCTATGTAGTAATCTTTCGAATAAAATCAGAAGCCGTGGGTTTTGACATAAATCGACTTTGGCCTCAACAAAGACCACAAGTCAGACGATGAATCCTACTTGTTTTGACATAATCCTCCTGTTGTCAGAAAGATGGCTCCTAGGACTCGTCGAGGTGGTGCTGCTAGTCGAGGAAGGGGTCGAGGCAAGAAACCCTTGGAGGTCGACACGGAGGAAGTCTCCGTCGTAAAACAAGAGCCGGTGACTGTTAAGGAGAAGGTGTTACCAAAGGTCGAGGTCAAGGAAGAACCGATGACCATCAGGGAAGAGATTGCTCCCAAGCTTGAAGTTAAGGAGGAGCCACCGTCAGAGAGTAGTAGCATCGGGACCGACCCTCCTGTCCCTACAGAAGACCCCAACCAGATTGAGCCTTCGTATGCAAAGTGGCTGATAGAATGGTACATGCCTCAATGCAACTATGATCCCTGGCTGTGAGGATTCATCGTCTGACTTGTGGTCTTTGTTGAGGCCAAAGTCGATTTTCCTATGTGTTTTGGAATATTTGTGAAAATTTTGGAATATTTGTGCTATGATCGGATTATAACGATGGATATTAGGTTACTCTTCCGGATAATTGATGTCTATTTTATATTAATTTGGTTTGGTCTATATGATTTTTGGATAATTGGTGTGCATTAAATTCGTATGTGCATATTTGGTCTATGTGATTCTTGGATAATTGGTGTGCATAATATATTTGGTCTATGTGATTGTTGGATAATTAGTGTGCATTATATATTGGTTTGGTTTATGCATATTTTTGCGAAAAGGGCGCTGTAATTTTTTTCAAAATATTCTCAGTTAGCGACGGACTTGTGACCGTTTAGCGACGGTTATTACCAGTTTCCGACTACTTTTCGACGGCTACTCCGTCGCTAACTGGAGATTTGAAAATATTTCCAGGTAACGACGGATGGTCGACGAAATATCCGTCGGCATTGTATATAGTTCGACGGAATAGCGACGACCTATCCGTCGCCCTTGTTCTGGAAATACCAAGAATTTCCAGAACATGCTCGACGGATAATCCGTCAGTATTCCGTCGATATATATCGACAGAATAGCGACGAATAATCCGTCGCCATGGTGCTGGAAATGCCAAGCATTTCCAGAACCTGATCGACGGATAGTCCGTCAGCACACCGTCGCTAATCCGTCGTTCGTTACCGACGAATACCGACGGATGAGCGACGGAACGATACGCTCTGATACGCGGTTACGACGGGTTACCGACGGCATTTTACGTCGCTATTGTCTACACAGTTCAGTACTTAATAGTTGAAATGGACGACAGTCCGTCGGAAATGCGTCGCTAATGCTTTGTATTGTGACGTCGATAAGCCGTCGCTATTCCGTCGCTTGACGACTACGTAGCGACGGACCGTTATTAGCGACGAGCTGATTGCCGACGGATTTTTTTGGCCAAAAACCGTCAGTGATCGGTCGCTAATACTAATTACCATCGGATTGGCGACAAATAGGGCCGTCGCTAAAACGATAAATTTTGGTAGTGTATAGCAAATATATTTTCTTCCTTTGCTACAAATATTAATAGAACTATTATCTTTATTAACTAATTATTTATAGTTTGGATAATTCTAAAACTCATTTCAAGATCATGTACTGCTACAAATACGGCTGTGCTCCTTGGCACACTTTTTGCGTGCGCCTATGCACGCATGCGACGGCTGGCCGCAGAGCACTTGGGGGAGGGGGAATGGTTGGGGCCGCCTTGCGTGTGTACAGGTGCATGCAAAAGCGCATGCCAAGACAATTTTTTTGGGTAAAATATATGCTTATGTACATTTATAAGTTTTAGCAATATGAGATCTTCAAGAAAACTCTTCTTCCATGCATAAACATTTAAGTTTGTAATTTATATTTCATTAACTATCAAATGGCCCCTTTTTATGTTCATAAGTATCTTGATTAGAAATTTAGTAGTAATAAGTAATGTGGAAAAATGGTTTTAAAATATTGTCAATTCTTGTATGAAACTTTCTTATGCTCGACCCTATTATAATAGGAGGAGATTAGGATGGCAATGATGATAACATCGCCAATAAGTTTTTGATTATACCAAAGTCTACATATGATGGTCACATATTTTGTTGGCAATCAATTGCACGTGCACGACACACATGCGCGATAGCTATTCGTCAAAAATTTTGTAGTCTTTGCTAGATCTTGGACAGTGCATATCCAGACTGGAAGTCGAAAAAGAGAGTATATTTTCAGTTATATTGTACTTGGAGTTGGTATTATGAAACTAAACATGGCAGTTCTTCTAAGACGATTGATTATATCATGAGGCATGTATAATTTAGGACTAATTACAGTTCAGATCATGGATTTTATACCAGCTTAGAGTTTAACTAATGTCATGTCCAATTGTAAAGTTTAGGCGCTTGATTTTTATTTTTTTTGTTTAATCTTTCCCATTATACCCCTAGCTTGTATAGAAAGTTTCATGGCCATGTACAGGGAGGAAGGATATAATGGAGAAAAAGATACAAAAAATAAATATTCATGATTCGAACTCTATGATTGAACATGTTATGGCTTAAACTCTAAGTCGATATAAAATTCAGAATCTAAACACTAATTAGTCCTATAATTTAACATAGGAAATAGTGAAATCCACCATATACTTTTTGAATAGTTTCTCCATGTGTATCTCTGTTCTGCAATCTCAGGAATCGTTGGACTTTTTCTCATCCAATAAGGTAGTGGATGAAATCAAAATTCCATTCACATTATCTTAGTAATACTATACTAAGCCAATTGCTTGTAATCTTATGAAATTCTTCATAATTCCCTTTCCTCCAAGAAGTAAGTTTAGTGTTAGCGTATATTAATATAACTCCGTATATTTACTTACTTCTCTGTTGCAACCTCATATCCCCAAGTTATCTTCATGATCTTTTCTTACTATTAATGCTCTATGAAGATGTGTACTCCATATATTCAAATATAAAGCACTAACTCTTCTTTTGTAGTTCTGTTGTTTTTTCAACAATGCATACATGGCAAGACCAGGAGTGAACACTCTTAGTAAAGCTTAAACAATCAGAAAAGTGGACTAATTTAAGAGTAATTGCACACTAAATTGTAATTGATTTGCCAATGGTTGAAAAAGAATATTAGCAAAAGAATCAACAAAGCGGTGAGATTACGGATTAGTTCGCAGAAGGAGTGGATTTTCTTCAATCCCTTCACGAGAAATTGTAATTGATTTGCCAATGGTTGAAAAAGAATATTACTCATGTGTTTGATTGGACTTTTTTTTTTTCATGGAAAATATTTCCACCACAAAATTTTCACCAATTGTAGTGTTTGATATCTTATATTTTCTATGGAATTATTTTTCAAAAACCTATCATTTTTCATATTTTCTTCTAAGATGGTGGAAAAAGAAACTTGTCCAAGCCATAGGAAAATAATATTTTCCATGGAAAATAATTATTTTATGTGGAAAATAATGACAATCAAACACTCAAATAAAGTTTTTTTGGGAAAAATTTAAATTTTCGTGGAGTTTTTTTCCCTAGGAAAATAATTCCATGGAATTAATTTCTTTTCCACATATTTTTCACGTTGCAATCAAACACACCCTTAGCAAAAGAATCAACAAAGCGATGGGATTAGTTCGCAGAAGGAGTGGATTTCCTTCACTTCCTTCACGAGAAATTATTCAGTGGGACATGGGTGGTGACAGTGGTGATGGTAAATCCGTCCAATGGTATAATTACACATGATAATATCTTACTATTTTTACAGAAAATTTACTGTACAGATATTAATTTAATATAAATTATCTACAACGATATATCTTTCGAAAATTAGATATACCGATACAATCCGACATGCAGTGTGTCGAAAAATTGGGCACGCCCAATTTCCGACAGACCGTGTGTCGAAAATTGGACGTGGTCCAAATTTTCGACACACAGTGTGTCGGAAAGTACGTGAGCGGTTCGGGTTGGTTTGTGTGCACGATTTGGTTTTAGTGAGACTTGGTTTAATGCTGCTGCCGGTGGTTGGGGGAGTGGGTTGTGAATAATTGAGGAGAGAAGTGAGTAGAGAAGGGAGTAAAGAAGAGGAAAGTGAGTTCTCAGTAGGCAGAATACAAAAGAGAAGAAGGAGAAGAAGAAGAAGAAGAGGAAAGAAGACTAAAGGTTCGTAAAATTTGTTAAATTTATTTTAATTATGTTTATTATTTATATTATGATTCTCTAATTCTTATATAAACACTAATCTAATGTATACCCTAATTCTTGTATAAAAGTTCATTATATAATAAATCTATTATATAAATGGTTAATAAACCCATTTTATAAATCTATTATATAACCCCAACACTAATGTAGACCCTAATCCTAACCTAATGTAGACCCTAATCTTAACTAATGTATACCATTATCCTAACATAATGTATACCATTATTCTAACCTAATGTAGACCCTAATCCTAACCTAATGTATACCATTATCCTAACATAATGTATACCATTATCCTAACCTAATGTAGACCCTAATCCAAACCATTATCCTAAACCTAATGTAGACCCTAATCCTAACCTTCACCCTAACCCCCTAAACTAAACCCTAACATAATTAAAGCTTAAAATCGTTAACCCAAATCTTAACCCGTAAAGTAAATCGTAACCTAATCCAACCCTTTTTGTAACCCTAATCCTTTCCTAACACGTGAACACACCCATAACATAATCCAAACCCTTACCCTAATGTAAACCGAAACCCTAATATATCCTAATCTTAAATATGCGTTTTGACAACCGTCATTTTACAGATGGCTACCCAAAACGATGGTCATATACCAGGGGGGCCGACTACAGAATTGATTAAGCAGCAACGCAAGTCGCATCTATGTAGTCTGATTTTGACTGGAGAGGGGACTTCCCAGTGGACTGGCCAGGAGACTTCGCAGTGGGCTGGCCAGGGGACTTTCCAGTGGGCTGGCTAGGGTTCTTCCCAGTGGGCTGGCCAGAGTTCTTCCCAGGGGGCTGGCCAGGAGACTACTCAGGGGACTTCGCAGTGGCCCGGAGTGACATATTGGTTCCAAGGCTATGGTTTGGATGGAGATTATTATACACAGATACTAACGACTCCATCAGCACCAGCACCCACGCAAGACGAAGGTGGTGATGCGTCCCAGGAGGATACGATGCGGAGGAGAGCCCGACTCAACCTCAGAGAAGTTGATCGTCCAGACTATTGGGAATTAGACAGACAAGGAAGATAGATGTAAATTTTGAACTTGTATGATGTTTTGTTTTCATTTATATAAAAGTCACCATTCTTTGACAAACTATTACAGATACTTCACATGATGTTTCCTATTCATTCTCTTGGTTGATTTGTACAACTCCTTCTATTGTGTCCTAAACCATTGCAATTACTACATCGGAGATCTCTTGAAGATTGATCCTTCTCCATAGTACGGTTCTTCTTTGGTCTTCCGGCTTTGCGTCGTACATCTGGTACTCCAATGTCGCCTCTAACCAATGCACTTTGAATGTTGTAAGGGACTAGAATTGGCTCCAAGTGCGGCTCGTAGACACTTTTTAATGCTTCCTTTGAAAATATACCTGGATAATAATGCCCAATCCTAATATTACAACAATTACAAGCATAACATGCATGTACACATGGAAGAAAAGTATGATGCCACTTTAAACATGAACAATAGTTTTCATTTAAACGAACAACATATGTTCTATTTGTTTGACGATCTAATATCTCAAACAAATGACCCACTATACGTAACATTTCAAGCTGATGGTTTTCTTTTGTGATACGAGCCATCATTTTTAACATCTTCGGACAAAAATTTGTTTCGAGATTTTCAGCTTGTTGTCTGTTTTTGTCATGAAGTGTTATAATCTTGGCTCGAATACCATCAAGTAGTGTCATTATTGGTTTATCACGAAGATTTTTAATCCAGTTATTGAAAGATTCAGCAAGATTTGACGTGTGAATATCTAGTCTTGGACAAGAAGAATACGCTGTAATCCAGTGTGAGAAAACACGATTTTCATCATTTACTTCAACGAGCCAATTTTAAACATCAACATTTTTAGCTTTAATCATCTCCAAGCAATTATTTGCATCTGTTTCATTATAACATCTTGCAAGATAGTCCAAGCTACGTTGAAAATGCTTTGATCTACATACCGATTTCAAATTTGCTTTAAAATGTTGAATACAAAAAAAATGAGGCGATTCCGGAAAAATAGCACGCATGGCATTTATCAATCCTTTCTGTTTATCCGAAATAAAAGAAATTGTATTCCAGGCATCAAAAAATCTTTCAAAAGATATTCTTAAACCGTTTAAAAACCAAGTCCAAGAATCAGTGTTTTCACTCTCACCAACAGCATATGCAATTGGATATAGTTGATAATTAGGATCATGAGCACAAGCAATAAATAAAATACCTCTATATTTAGAGGAAAGAAAAGTAGCATCAATACTAATCACAGGTAAACATCCCCTTAGAAATCCATCAATGCATGTCTTGAAACAAATAAAAATTCTTTCAAAACTATTATTTTCTGTAATCTTCATAAAACATTGGCTACCTGGATTTGTCTCAATAATTCTAAGACCATACTCTTCGAGACTACTATATGCATCAACATAACTACCATTTATTTCGGATAGAGCAAGTTCTCTAGCTTTCCAAGCCTTACAGTATTTAATATGTATTCGATGTTCCCTAAATATATCTTTTACAACATGAGATGGACTATACGACTGATTATCTCGAATTTTTTCAACAATCTGATTTTTAACCCATACAGTGGTAGCTAATGGATGAGAACCAGTTGTAAGTCCACCTAAACAAGAATGAATATTTTCTAGCGTTGCAATAGAAAATCTTTCAACTCCACCTATGGCTTTAGCGTATACCCTCCATGACAATTTGAACTATTACATTTATATATAATCCCACTAGCATTATTCAAAGTAGCTGAACAAGTAAAATTACGTCTAATTGCTATATCACTAATAAAACTTCTAAATTTAGAACGATTCTCAAATTGTTTTCCAATAAATAATTCAGGAGTGCTAAGGCTATCAACAGAATCATCAAATTCATCATCTAAATTTTCAATAAGATCATCACTATTTTCATCATCGTTATTAACATCATCTACCATATGTTCTTCTTCAGTAAATGGAATAACTTGATGAGAAGAACTAGGACCAACGTTAAAAGTTACATTACAAGCATGTATATTACTTACATTTTTAGATGGGGGCGGAGTGACATAAATATTAATATACGGTGATTGTGCATTCACTTGAAGAACAAATTTCCATGCTTCTTCACTATCTACATTTATACAATTAGATACGAAAATATGTACTAATATAAATTCGTAGTCGAAAGAATATTGATCAATAATAAGATTATGTAAACTAAGAAACGAAATATTTCGATTAACTAAAAGAACTGGGGTTAAACCCCCTTGATACGCTAACCCATTTAGTACACCTCCAAGCGAGCATAGTATTGTTAGATTTTCATCCATGTTAACAACAAGATGAACTTTCTGTAGGAAGAGAGGAGCTTCAGCTTTCGACGAATTACTTGACAAACTTCTTACTGAATGAGAGAGGTGCTGTGAAGTGAATGAGAAAAATGTTGTGAAGTGGTTTGATACTTATAGATGGTATATAGCCGTTGGAATTAGAACGTTAGAATTGTAACGTTAGAATCTTAACGTTGCAAATTGTAACGTTAGAAACCCAATAAAAATAAACCCACCTCAACCCAACAAAAAAAAAATCAAACCGTAAAAAACCCACAATCAAGTAACCCAACCGACCCACCATCATACTCAATTAAACCATAAAAAAAAAACCAAACCCACCCAACCCAACAACAATCATAACTCAACCCACCCAACCATTTTCTTTCAGCCCGAACCCACCCAAGTTTACTTTATCCATTCCTCTTGATTTCAGCCAAATGGTATGTCGGAAATTGAGCTGATGCTCATTTTCCGACATGCTGTCTGTCGGAATTTGAGCATGCTCATTTTTCGACAGACAGACTGTCGGATTGTATTGTTTTACAAAAATTTTCAAACTTCTATCGTTTAAACAAATATTATTTAAATTATTATCGGTACAGTAAATTTTCTGCTATTTTTATAATTATATTTTAATGATATTTGACAATTGTTCGATTAGTTTCTTTTTTGACTTTTGATATTACCTCGTGTCATTATACCATGGGACGGACTTACCGTTCACCGTTCACCGTTGTCACGTGGTAAGAGCCCGCCCCCAGTGAATAATTTCTCTCCCTCCACGACAAATCCGAACTCTGGAAAATTGAAATTGCTAAAAATGGTCAAATATAGTGTGCCACTGGCCCCCATGAATGCAGAGTATTTGAACCTTGTTATTTCATCACATGTAACATCACTTGCAAAATGTATGTAGAGAATGCAAAGATTATACACTTGCTGTTATGTATGAAAGATCATTGAGATATACACACACTAGTACACTACAGCAGCGGATAAAGAGGAAAATGAGAGGACAACGTAAGCCAAGGAAAAGAAAGTCTACACTTTGCCAGAAGATGCCAATATGATCAGTACTCTCTCATTATATAAAGAATATAAATTACCAACTTCCCAACCTCTCTTCTTCTTCTTCAATATCATTTCAGCATGGGTGGTGTCCAAGAAGTCCAACTCCAAATCAGAGGTTAGTATAACTGTGCATGCTAGAATCATTCTACTTACTAATTAATATTAACAGTCTATGTAGTTTAGTTTTATGTATGTGCTCATGCTCTTTAGGCTTCAATTCATTGCTTAATTTGACTTGCAAAGACTTGGAGTCTTGAATGCTTGTTTTTATTCTTCGTGTTTATCGGTTCGACTACAGAAACTCAAATAGGAACTCAAATAGGAACTCACAAAATGCTTGTTTTTATTCTTCGTGTTTATCGGTTCGACTACAGAAACTCAAATAGGAACTCACAATAATAACTTGCAATATAGTTATGACACGACTTTTCTATCTAGATATTTAATTTTTTTTAAGAAACGTGTAAATACGATGATTTGTTATTGTTGAGGTTTAAATTTTAGTAATTCATGAGTTACTGTAGGATTTTTTGTGTTTTATAAAAAAAAAAATTCTCTTCTTGTACTTGAGTTTCAGACTTGTTTCGTTAATTATCTTTTAATGAAATTCATAGTTAGTTTGATTGGTTGTTTTGCTTGTCCAAACTAATATCCAATAATTGGGGTAGGATCTTTATGGTGTCCATCAAAAAAAATCTCAAAAGTTTGAAATAAATAACCAATGCTAGCAAGGACTTTCTGCCTACCAAGTCGGTTTACCAACTATTCAGCCGCACATTCTGCTTCAAAGTGGCCTTGGTCAAGTGTTCACCAAGAAGTGGTGATCACAACAAAATATTTGATCAAATGAGAAAACAAATGGAGTTTATTAGGTAACAAATAGAACTATATACCTTGACTACTAAGACTGATACCTAAACCAAAAGAATAGTTTGCAGTATCGGCAAATATCAATTCGTGTACAGTGAATACCGATCTGATACCGATACGGTCGGTATCGATACGGTTTCGCATGTCCCGAACAATACCGACATCGGAGCACTTATTTTTCAGTCAATTCGGTAAAGAAAATTGAACGAAAAAGACTAGTTAGCAAGGATGTAAAAGCGTAAGGTTGTAAAAACACGTAAAAGAAAAAAAAAATTACATATTGCAGGGAAATCAAACGGTAATGTTGACTACTATTTCATTTAATTCCAAAATTACTAAGAACAACACATAAATTGAAAAAAAAAATAAGAACACCACATAAAATACTTAAAATTATATCTAAATATATAAAATATTTTCTCGAAAATTTTAATAATTTATTAATAATTGCTTGTTTATTGATATAAAAAAAAAATCGATACTCCGATTAGAAGCCATCGATACTATACTCAAATAATGTGAACCCTTGACCAAAAGTTGATAATTTATTAATAATTATCTGTTTATCGATACCAAAAAATTTCGATACTCCTATCCGAAACCGTCAATACTATACTCATATACTGTGTGAACCTTGACCAGAAGTTGATAATTTTAGATGAGTTTACTGTTCAAATGCTCAAATTCCTTTCATAGGATTCTATATTTTTTAAATGTTGCATGGACACAGGAAACGAATACAAATACACATGCATATAGGATACCAATATTTTCAAATGGTTACTCACCTATGTTGTACCGATACGGATACATACACCATTTTTTTTTTCGTGTCCATGCAACATACAAGGACGAAGGCATTGCATCGTAGGTGCTTAATTCTACCGACTTTGCAACTCATTTGCATTTCTCAAATACTGAAGGGATTTCAGGACCACCGTCAGGCTCGCCAAAGGACACAGAAGCCGCCGGCGATGACCGGCCGCAGCCGCGCTCCAAGCTCAAGCACTGGCGATGGTGGGTCGCGGTGGCGGCCAACGTCTTCTTCATCCTCGCCGGCCAGACCGTCGCCACCCTCCTCGGGAGGCTCTACTACAACGAAGGCGGCAACAGCATGTGGATGGCCACTCTAGTCCAGTCGGCCGGTGCCCCCCTCCTGATACCCTTCCTCCTCCTCCCCCCTTCGCAGTCGGACTCCTCGTCCTCGTCGGCGGCGGCCCCACCCGTTCCCCGCGCTGCCGTCGCGTCGACGTACGTCGCGCTGGGCCTCCTCATAGCCGGCGACAACCTGATGTACTCCTACGGCCTCCTCTACCTCCCGGTCTCGACCTACTCCCTCATATGCTCGACCCAGCTCGCGTTCAGCGTCGCCTTCGCCTACCTCCTCAACGCCCAGAGGCTCACCGCGCTGATACTCAACTCCGTGGTCCTGCTCGTGTTCGCGGCGGCGCTCCTCGGGGTCTCCTCGGGCTCGGACGGGTCCTCCGACGTCCCGAAGGGGAAGTACCCCCTGGGCTTCGCGCTGACGCTCGGCGCGTCCGCCACCTTCTCCCTGATCCTCTCCCTGATGCAGAGGGCGTTCCAGAGGGTGGTCAGGAGGGAGACGTTCGCGGTGGTGGTGGAGATGCAGATGTGGACCAACGCCGCGGCGGCGTGCGCCTCGGTGGCGGGGCTGTTCGCGAGCGGGGAGTGGCGGGGGCTGGCGGGGGAGATGGAGGGGTACGGGAAGGGGAGGGCGGCCTACGTGATGACGCTGCTGTGGACCGCGGTGGCGTGGCAGGTGTCGTCGGTGGGGACGGTGGGGCTGATATTCCTGGTGTCGTCGCTCTTCTCCAACGTGATCAGCACGCTGGCGCTGCCGGTGGTGCCGGTCTTCGCCGTGGTGTTCTTCCGCGACAGGATGGACGGGGTGAAGGTGGTGGCGATGCTGATCGCGGTGTGGGGGTTCCTCTCTTACATATACCAGCACTACATCGACGATTCTAAAGCCGAGAGGCCCAGCGATCGTGACGAACCCATAGTCGAGAACACTGATACATCATAGTAACTCTCAAAGTTCAACACACAGTTTTAAGTCTAAATAGATTTGGATTTCGTCCTAACGATTGATTTGGCTGATCATTCAAAATGGAAACTTAAAAAGTAAAATTTGAATATTATACGTAATTTTAAAACTAAACGTAGATTGTATAATTTAAATTATTTAGTTTTGTCATAATTAATTACGAATGAGAATGAGATCTCAATTGGTAATTCCTGTGTACTGATCATATTGGAGAATGAACTATTGTTGGATTGTATTTCGTTTTCAGTTGAACTTTCAAAAGAGGTGACAATGGTGTTGGTAATTTAGTCTCACATCGGGTAGGAGGTGGGATAATGAGGTAATAGATAATTGGAATTGGTTCACGTCCAATTCAATATCGTACATCATGGACCAATTCCGGTGACTATGTCACCTGGACAAATTCAATATCTATAACTCAGATATTATAAATCGTTCACCAACCCGTAGTAAAATAAGAATTTTATTACATCTAAAATAGTCGCAGCAAGTATTAGCAAAATGAGTATTTTGTTGCTGGGTTCCTGCAAGCTTACATTAGAAGTAAGAATTGCTCTACCTAGGTATAAGCAAACACATATATTAAGAGTCTAAACTAGTGACCTAATTTAGCTATCGGATCCATAAGAAGAGTTGCTCCTAGGATTACCAACAGTGACTAAAAAGACATATTGTTTGGAACTTCAAAGAAAAAACAAAAAATAAATTTCTCTCTTTCACCTGAATTGGGCTCCAGAACTTTCATGGATCATCTTGAGAATTGTAACTCGATCGAACTAGGTTGTTCTTGACTTGAGATTACTGATCTTGTCCAGGTTGGGCTACATGACGACCCAGATTAATTTGCCGAGTGGGACGGTCAATGTCGTATTGGTGTACGAGTCTGTCCCTCTAATCTCATGTTACACAGATTATGTGATGTCTTCGTCTATGTTTCTAAGAAATTGAAAGAAAAGGAGAAAAAGGAGGGGTTCTTCGAAAGAAATAAAGTGAATTTTAGAAACTGAGAGTCTGCTAGACAATTGTAGGAGTAGCGGTTATGAGGTGTTTTTAGAGTACCGGTTATGAGCGGTTATGAGAGGTCCGGTTTTGGATGGTTTTTAAGTAGCGGTTTTTAAACTAGTCCAATCCATGCTTGGTAATTCACTAACAAGCGGTTCTGAAATTTTTTTACACTTTAAATAGGGAAGAGTATCAGTAGTTATAATTATATATATTTTTGTGAGGATATAAATGGAATAAAAAATAGAGCCGCTCAAAACCCATCGATTTGGAGTGTTTATAAAGCCATCAAAAAATACATTACACCGATTTTGGGAAATTTTTGAGCCGACCAAAACCGGTGCCTCAAAAAAATTAACAACCAGGAGTTTTCATAAACGGTCAGTTCAAAAACACCCCAAAACCGGTGAAAACACAGTTACCAAGTAGACCCTGAGGGTTCTTATGTTTGTCATCTATCTAACGAGAACTCATCTTTAATTTAAATATAAAGAATTGACTTTCATCGGAGTGCCTTTTACGGATAAGTCCTCATTTTGCTTAACAACAGCTATATATCTTTTTTAATAAAGAAAAAACATAAGATTAAGATGATTCGTAATAGAAATGATAAAAAATGAGATATCCATAATACATGGAATTAGTCGGGTAGAGTATGAGAGGAAGGAAGACTATAGATCCTATATATTTAAGACGGAAAAAAAATGCATACACGAAAGTATAATATTGTAGCAGATGCACTTAGAGTATATACAGGACTTTGAAAACGACACGAATCAGTATATCCTGAAGGAAAATAATGTTTTGGACTAAATTCCATGTTTTGTAGGTGCAGGTAAATTGAAGCCTTGCTCAAAAAAGAAAAAAAAATGGTGCGGAGACATGATTGGAATCCATGACCTCAAGGTTATGAGCCTTGTGGCCACCAAACTAGTCTACTCCATGCAAAAGAGGTTTGCTCGGACTTGTTTGGTATGGCGTAGATGGATTGAAAGTGAGATGAAAGCCTAACCTTCTCTACATACACCTCCAACATAAGGCACTTTCAACGTTTGGTTAATGTTGCAACTATGTTAAAAGTGAAAGATTTAACCCAATTTTTCTGTCATCCTCCCTTTTGCCAATTTCACTTGCGACTTTTGGAGAGGAACTCGGTGGAACTGAAATATTTTGTTGCTGGAAGTTTTCAGTGGAAGAGAGGTTTTATCCATACAAGAAAATTGTAAAATTAGACAGTTGCTGAAGACAAAATAGTGTCTAACCAAACACGATTGGTAACTCAAAATAAGATACATATGCATAATATATGCAATGGTATAACTCTCAATTTCACACTTCCTTGAAGTTGCGTTGATCCAAACATGCCGTAATCGACGCTCCACTTTTTGATTTGTACATGGAGCATATGAATTTCTTGGAATGTAGATAGACTTATAAAAATAAAATAAAAAAAATCCAGGAATAGAAATAGAGAAAATCATAGTACCTACTAAAGAGGTCAGCAGAAAAATCTAGAATAGAACATCATTCTGGATATACAATTATTGGTATTGACATCGTTGGGGACTTGGTAGATATAAACCACTTTACTACAAATCTTTTCTGCTTGGAATGACCGCGTCGTTCAAATTATTGGCGCAGTACCAAATCTCGTTTTTCTTCTCAATTTATAGACCTAGTATTAAATATTGTATTTCCTCTAGACAATGCCTAGTATTTATGACGCTTTAACAACTGTGTGCACCAGGAGACGAGTTCGGCTGGACATGTTACCGGTGTCTTTAGCTCATGAGTCCGGGCCAACCCATGTCCAAGTACACACGATTTAAAAAGCATCAACACAAGTATAAGCACATTCTATACATAGTAAAATAGATGTTCGTGTTGTTGTTGGTGTTACTGTATGTCGTGTCCACACATCGGTGAACCAGGAGGAACCTATTTTTTTAGTTACATTCTCATCGATCCATAACTGATATTATTGTCAGTGTTCCAAATGGCAGCCGTCTAGTCGGCGGTAGGCGGTCTCTCTCAGCACCGCTTTCCAGTAGGCAGTCAACGGAGGTTAAAGGCATAGACGGACATTATGCGGTGTAGGCGGACGCCTGCGCGGAGCAATACCTAACAAGATATTTTGATCAAAAAAAGTTTTGTAAACATTATGGACATATGATTCACTTTTACAAAACTAAAACTTTATAATATTTAGTTCTACAGCTTAGTCATGCATGAAACGTCCTTACAATATGCATATTATGCAAAAAAAAAGTGATAAAATTGTAAAGAAATATTTAAAATGTATCGACGGTCTATGTCACGTCTAGACTGTCTAAACAATAGGCGGACTCACTCTGCCGTGCACGCGTATACCGTCATTTAGAACCTTACCTTGATTATTACACCCACTAAAAAATAAAGCCAAACATTCTTCTACAACGTGTGTAGATAGATTCCAGAGTACTGTTATAATACTTATTCCCCAACAGAAATAGTCAAATAGTTATCTTTCAAATTTACACATCTGCTTCTATAGAAATTATTCAGTGGTCCGGACACGCTGTCGGACTCACCATGTAAGTAGTATTGGTGAGTTCGGCCATGTGTGAGTCCGGAATACTGAATAATTTTTATATCCATACCTCCACGTGTCATAAGTAATTTTTTCCCAAAATTTAAACTTAAAAAAAGGGTCAACGAAACCTAGTCCGATCCGCAAGCTTCCTCGACCGGTTGGGTCCGAAATGGACAAGCTTCCCGTTCCTCCCCAGCTCATCGGAGAATCCCGACTCCGTCGCCTGGTGGCGCCGCCGTCCTCCCGTGGGTCCCGGCCTCACAAGCGGGCTCAAACACACCACAAAGTCGGCGAGGCCGCCGCCGCCACGGCGGCGGCGGCGACACTCGTCCGTCGGCCGAGCTGGATTCGTCTTCCTCCGGACTCCGGCGGGGGACTCCGTGGAGTACCCGCTCCCGGACGCGTCGCCGTCGACCGCCGGCGACATGCCGCGGACGGAGGGACCGTACGAGCGGACCCTCTTCTCCTTGGCTCCCCGGCGGGGGATCAGCGACGAGATCCACCAGGAGGAGGAGGAGGTCTCGGAGTCGTTGGATGCGAAGACCGAGGGAAAGAGGGAGAAGCGGCGGTGGATGGCGGTCGTCGACTCGAGAGGAGGAGACGAGGTGTCTCTCTTCTTGCTTCGAGAGGAGGGGTGGTTGTGCTGACCGGCGAGGAGGATGAGAAGGCGGTCGCGGAGGCAGGGGGCGCAGACGCCGGCGCCCGTCTCGGAGGGGTGGCGCTTGCACTTCATTCTGCCATTGGAGAGGATGAGGAAGAAGAGGAGGAGGAGAATTTAGGGTTAGGGTTAGGGTTTGGTTTGTTGGAGTTGTTCTAGTTGGTGGTGGTGAAGTTGGGGGTTCGTCGTTTTCTTCTGGTGCGTTTTTTTTTTTTCCCTCTTTTCTTTTTTGCGCTACACACTCTTTCTTCTTCGTTCTCTTTCTTATTTAGAAAGCAGCGTTTAAATGTTCCTGCGGAACTAGTACGAGAGACGGGTTGACCTTGAATTGTTGTTGTTCTTATAAAAAAAGAAATAGTTTTTTGGCAACAATTAGGAGGTACTTTTCAAAATAAACTAACATTGGTTTGAAATTGTTTTTGGAGGCGGTTGTTATTTTTTCCTTGGTTTATTTAGTTTTATAATCTCGTATAAAATCAAAAAAAAAAAAATAGACTCCATATTATCCAAAAAAGGATTTGGATCTCAACCTAATAGCTGATTTAGCTAATCGTCCAAAATTTAAACCTAAAGTAAAATAAAATTGGAAAGCAGTACTTATACCAGACGGGACCAACAAATTTTTTTTTTTTTAAATATAAGAACGTTTAGGTGTGTATGTGTTATAATGAAAAAAGAAAAAAAAAACCTTGATTACTGAAAGTGATATTGATAAGACTTTCTAAATGGTTGACTTATACATGATGTATTTTCTTTCGAATTTTGGATTGTAATTGGCAAAACTTATTAAGGGTTGACATAGGTGTATGTGACAAGATTTGCAGCTGAACCATGCTTGCGAGGTCGGAATCGTAGGTGACTTTTCAGAATTAACTCATAACAAAAATTAGGACAACGAAAAATAAATTTCAACTCGAATAATGTTATTTTGTCAGAAAAGTTCTCCTATGTAACAATGTTATTTTGTCAAGTTTTTTGATGCATTCTGGTGAAGCATGTGTTCCGATATAAAAAAAATGGTAGTTTTGACTCCGACCTTGAAGTAATCCAAAAGGAAAGATTCACAATCTTATTACTCAATATTGAGAAGCGTATGGTTGAACCTGCCAATATATATATATATTTTTTTTTTGAAGCAATGGGTACTTGTGACGAACTCGTCTCCATTGAGGCTCGAACTCCCGACCACTTGGACCGCATGCATCTCTCTTAACCACTAAGCTAGAGGTCATTTGCAACCTGCCAATATATATATATATATATATATATATATATATATATATATTTTTTTTTTTTTTTTTTTTTTTTTTTCAGCACCTACGGGTTAAATTTTGTCTTTTCATACACAATTTTTAGCCGGTCGTCATGTCGTTTTGGACTCTTCGTGCGGATCTTGTCCGCACTGACTTTTTCATCATCGTCCAACACGTACGTCTCGTGCACTCCGTACGCTCCAGAGTCTCACGGGACGGCCGACGTCTTTCGACGCCGACAACTCTACGTCTCGCTTCGCCCACGACGTCGAAGGCGTCCCCGACGTCTTCACGACGCCTACGACAGCCAATGCCGTCCAACCACCCGTTCTATGCGCACGACGTCCTTACGACGTCTTCTCGACATCCTTACGGCGCCGTACGACGGACCGCGTGGTCGGCCGTCGTTTATACCCATGGTAGAATAGTGCCGGTCCTCGACCGTCTGTGCGACGTCCTAGCCGTTTAGTTTTCATGCAAGGGCAGCCCATTCTGAACCACGTCAGCTCAGATCGTGGCCATTTTTTGTCAGTCCTACGACGTTGTGGATGTCCCGCATCGCACAGGCCAGATGTCACTCCCCGATCCTGGAATACGTATTTTAATACGTAAACCGATAAATTGTATTTATCTTGTATCTATACGATATTTATTATGCAGTATTTCTTCATGCATTTCCCAAAAATATTTGACAAAATATTATTTTCTAATTTATTTTCTGCATTTGGGCCTACAGTTTTGGCTCATTTGGGTAACCCATTCTTGGTTCACCAATGGTTCATCATGAACCCTTTGGTTCATCATGAACCCATGGGTCCAAGATCTTTATATATACTCAACTCATTCTCTCTCCTCTCATTTACTTCCTCTCATTTACTTCCTCCACCAACCAAGGCAAGTACCAACTTGCTCAAGAGATGGATCCATAATTTTATCACTGATTTCTTACAAAACTATTTGCCAAAACATGTTCTTCTCCTCAATCTATACTAGTTTAGAACTTGGAAATTTCCATTTTGAAGCTTTAATTTTTGTAGATCTAGGTTTTAATCATTTTCGGATTTTGTATGGTTTGATCTACTTTAGTTGGATTTTATGGGTTTTTGATGCTTCCATGTGGAAGAGCATTCAGTTTCACCCAAGTTGGAACTTTGGAAATCTGGATTTGGAGTTCGGATGGCCAAGTTATGATGCTTTAAAGTTTGGGTTCAGCCATGGTGTTCTTGCTGTTTGGAGAAGACAGTGAACAGTGTGCTCCGTCTGAGCACGCTTCCTGTTGGAAGCGTGTCTCTCCTTGAGCTTGCGTGACTTTTCACGCAGCTCTCTCCTTGAGCTTGCGTGACTTTTCACGCAGCTCTCTCCTTGAGTCTGTGTGACTTTTCACGCAGCTCTTCCCTTGAGTCTGTGTGACTTTTCACGCAGCTCTCTCCTTGAGCTTGCGTGACTTTTCACGCAGCTCTCTCCTTGAGTCTGCGTGACTTTTCACGCAGCTCTTCCCTTGAGTCTGTGTGACTTTTCACGCAGCTCTCTCCTTGAGCTTGCGTGACTTTTCACGCAGCTCTCTCCTTGAGCTTGCGTGACTTTTCACGCAGCTCTCTCTCCTTGAGCTTGCGTGACTTTTCACGCAGCTCTTCCCTTGAGTCTGCGTGACTTTTCACGCACGCTGCCTTAAGTGAGCCTGAGTGAGCCTGCGTGACTTTTCACCCCTTGAGCGTGCGTGCTTTTGTGCGTACGCTTTTGATATTTTATTAGATATTATATGCCCATTTTATATCCTTACGCCTTTTGTCCCGAGCATGATATGAGCACTAATGTGACCCCGGTGAACAAAGTGTTCCAACCTGATACATGTACCTGAATGTCCCAGTTCTTGTTCATGCTCGACAAAAGACTCGTAACTCCACGTGGCGTATTTGCAATGATGCATTACACTAAGGAGGGTAGAACATGTTGACATACTGATTGACATGGATCCTCTTTGGGGTACTCATACTAAAGTACGACTTTAGGAGGATAATCATGCAGGCCACAGCATGTGAGTCCAAGATTTCACCTAGGGTTAAACTAGGCAACTAAATATACTAGATGCATGGGGAGGGCAAAATCTCGAGATCGTGTTACACCAGCCGCCTTGAGATATTGTCTTGACGCGCCGGCTGGTCTCCACGGATACTGTGTCATCTGCAACGAGTGGATGACTGTATTCGATTAATTCCTGCTATATAATATATGTTTTGGCAAGGTGGCCTTACGAGGGACCTGTGCTCAATAACACCTGTCTACGCGAACCCCTGGGTGGGCTAGCCTTGCTGGAAAGATACGATCTGAGGATTTTCTAAATAACATGATGCGAGGATAACCTCGTCCCACTAGAAACTCGTAGACTTGATTGGCCGTGAAAACGACTTGCTTGTGTCCTATTACCTTCGGTGAATAACCGAGGGAAGCGGACTGTCATGGCACGTGATCCAACCCATGTTCTTGTTTGATTGTTGGGTTGGTTATCGTACTATGACAGGCTGTGGACCGAAGTTATGAACGGAAGACTTATTCTGGTTGTGAAGTGCTACTTCTGTGAATGACTGAGAAACATGGTCTATCATGGTGCATGATCCAACCCATGTTCTTGTTTGATTGTTGGGTTGGTTATTGTGCTGCGATAGGCTGTCGACCGAAGTCACGATCAGGAGATTTTATTGTTTATACCCTTTAACTTATGCGAAAGTTATAGAGTACGACGCGTCCCGACTCCATGCGGCACCTTTTGTCCTTGTTTGGTTGTAAGGGTGCCATATGGGTTCGAGGATGTGGCGTTACCCTATAATGGTAGCATAGATATTACTATTATCAATCATTCTATTAACTGGGTTTTTAATCTTAACTCTTGTGCCCCTTTGGCGGTACTTGCTATTCGGGGCTGACCCCGCTGGTTTTGTTTGGCCAGATCTCGTAGCAGAGCCGGAGGACACGATCTTCCTCCCTGACATCCATGGTGCATACTAGGAGCATGGCAGTTCGGGGACTCGAGTGGGTTTCTTCTCCACCACTCCTGTTTATACTTTTGCGGCGTTTAGCCACCGGCACCTGTTGGCCGGATTACTCGATATTTTGGGTCAGTACATAATTGTAATTAAACAGACTGCAGCTGTGTATAATTTTGTACTCCTGATTCTATGAGATAGCTAAATTATAAAGCTAGTCTCTCATGACCATTTTGATGAAGCGTCGGGGACGCCTTACTGCTTTATCTTTAATGTTCATTTAATTGCTGATGTGATTTGAGTGATTGAGACATAGAACTCTGTGGGACCATAGGAGACTTGATTGTAGCATGTACCCCCTAGTCTCTCGACAGCCACGATCGTCGTATGACGTTATGTACCTCATATGGAGTAGCTGGCCTAGTCCGTCTCCGTATTTCGGTACTGGGGCGTGACAAGGTTTTAGTGGTGGCCCATGCAGGTCTGTTTTTCAGACTTGTGGGGTATTGCAAATTATTAGGAGTCTCAATCAAAACTTGTTCCCCTTGAAATTCCGTTTCGAATTCTCTGTCCTTGCCTTGATCTCTAACCTGACTTGCAACCTCGAAATCTTCCTCGTCCGGACTTGATAATCTTATATTCTTCTCTATAGGGGTGCTTCATTCTCAGTAGCGGGTGAGGCCCATGAGGAAGAGCAGCAAGAGCATGGCTCGACTGGGCAGCAACAGGGAAGAGAACCTTCTCCAGTGCAGGCACGAGCAGAAATGGAACCAGAGGCAGTACAGCCGCAGGTTATTGAAACTCCTGCAGCACCAGCAGCGACGGCAGTACCAGACACCGTGGCACTCCTGGAGATCATCCGGGGGTTTATTGTCACTAACCAACAGCAACAGACTCGGCAGCAGGAGCAGAACGTGTTGCTGAACCTAGGGATTCAGTTAGCTCTTGAGAGGAGTGTCGGGGCTCTGACTCGGGGGCATCAGGAAGGTTTCGTCGCTTGAACCCGAGGTATTTTGACGGCACGGAGGATGCTATCACTGCGGATGCCTGGATTCAAGACATCGAAGCCATTCTTGTGGCAGCTAAGGTTCCAGATGATGAGAAGGTTGATCAGGTCAAACTGGTACTTCAGGATCTTGCCCGCGACTGGTGGGCATCAGAAGAAGTTGGTACAAGACGCCCTGTTCATTGGACCACCTTCAGTGACAGATTCAAGGCCAAGTATTTTGGCGTAGTAGCTCGATATGAGCTCCAGCAGAAGTTTATCAGTCTCAAGCAAGCAGGCAAGACCGTAGATGGGTATGCAGCGGAGTTCTGCAGATTGTGCCGTTTTGCCCCAGCAATGGTGGCAACGGAGCCAGAGAAAGCTATAAGGTTCCAGCAGGGACTTTATTTGGAACTACTGCAGCTTGTGGAAGGATACGACTACCAGACGTTTGACGCTGTTTTGACGGCCGCTCGGAGGCACGAGCTTACCCAGCAGAGGTTGGCATCGAGGACAGGAGGTCAGAAGAGACCTCATTCCCAGGTTGGAGGAGAAGCAATGCAGCGAACATCGGTACCAGCACCCGGTGTACGTATTCATGATGCAGGAGCACCGCGGAGGACGGCCGTGTCAACTAATACAGCGCCAGTTCGGCATCAGCAGCCGAGGAGCCAGCAACAGCGTCAGGGAGGCTGTACATTCTGTGGAAAGACAGGGCACACGAGGGAGGTGTGCCGGACAGCGAATGGCTTATGCTTGAGGTGTGGTGGTTCAGACCACCGTATCTCCACTTGTCCTGTGATGCAGAGGCCAGGAGGGCCAGCTCAGCAGTTTCTAGCATTGCCAGCTCCGGTGGCAACCCCGAGTGGAGGGCCAGTATTAGCAGTAAGGCCCCTAGCCCAGCGTCTACCAATGCAGGCTCAGATGTTTCGTCAGGCACAGGAAGCCGAAGGCCCTCAGAGGCAGCAACAGCATGGTCGAGGAAGGCCGCAACAAGGGGCTCCGCGGGGCCAGGCTCTCACATTGACCTTGGGAGAGGCTCTAGCGTCTAGTGACGTGGTGGCAGGTAAAATTCTCGTCACCTCATTTCCCGCTGTAGCATTATTTGATTCAGGCGCTACTCATTCATTCATCTCTGCACAATATGCTACACGGATTGGATTAGAGTTTGAGGCATTGCCGGAGAGGATGGATATACTCATCGGCAATGGGCTCGTAGAAGTTAGCAGAGTGCGCTTTTCATGTCCGGTGGAGGTGTGTGGGCATTTACTGCCCGCATCATTGATTGAATTCCCTATGGGAAATTTTGATGTTGTTCTTGGCATGGACTGGTTGAGAGATAGTCATGCGACAATTGATTGTAGAGGAGGTAGGGTCATATTCAGCGTTCCTGGGATGGAACAGTTCATCTTTACTCGAACCTTGAAGAATCAGGCCGGAGGCGTCATCTCAGCAGCAGTGTCAGAGCCAGGACAGATTCCGAGAGTGGTCGAAGATTTTCTCGACGTCTTCCCTGATGAGCTTCCAGGGATACCCCCAGTCAGAGAGGTAGAATTTAGCATTGATTTGAACCCTGGAACGAGGCCTATTGCAGACAGAGTTTACAGAATGTCGCCGTCAGAACAAGATAAGTTGTATCACCATGAAGAAGAGTTAAAGTCTAAGGGATTCATCCGAGACAGTAAATCGCCCTGGGCCGCGCCAGTGATTCTAGTTCCCAAGAAGGATGGGTCGACGAGGATGTGCATCGACTACCGCAAGCTGAATGCAGTAACAGTGAAGAATAAGTACCCACTACCAAGGATTAACGACCTATTTGACCAGTTGAGCAAGGCTAGTGTCTTTTCCAAGATCGATCTTCGGTCGGGATACTATCAAGTAAGAGTCCGGGAGCAAGACATACCGAAGACAGCATTCAGATCTAGATATGGGCATTATGAGTTTTTAGTAATGCCCTTTGGACTAACCAACGCCCCCGCAGTATTCATGGATTTAATGAACCGCATCTTTCTGCCGTATTTGGATAAATTTGTGGTGGTGTTCATAGATGACATTCTTGTCTATTCCAGCAGTGAAGAAGAGCATGGGAAACATCTTAGGACTGTCTTACAGACATTGAGGGAGCATCAACTTTATGCGAAGCTCGACAAGTGTAAATTCTGGTTAGATCACATTTCGTTCCTGGGGTATGTAATTTCTGGGGCAGGAGTGTCAGTAGATCCGAAGAAGATTGAGGCCGTGGAGCATTGGCCGGTCCCGAGAACGGTTGCAGAAGTACGAAGTTTCTTAGGATTAGCTGGTTACTACAGAAGGTTCGTGGCGGACTTTGCCAAGATCTCTGCGCCCTTAACGCGTTTGACGCACAAGGACGTAGAGTTTGTTTGGTCAGCTAGCTGTCAGGCATCTTTTGAAGAATTGAAGAAGAGATTAATCTCAGCCCCGATCTTGACGCTTCCAGTAGGAGCGGGAGGCTTTACAGTATATTGTGACGCATCTGGGAAGGGTCTTGGATGTGTATTGATGCAGCACGGAAAGGTGATAGCATATGCGTCTCGGCAGCTTCGAGACCATGAGAAGAATTACCCGACTCACGATTTGGAGTTAGCAGCTGTAGTATTTTCACTCAAGTTGTGGAGGCATTATTTATACGGAGATCGGGTAGAGATCTATACTGATCATAAGAGTTTGAAATACGTATTCACGCAGCAAGATTTGAACATGAGGCAAAGAAGATGGTTAGAACTACTGAAGGATTTTGACTTAGATCTTCAGTATCATCCAGGCAAGGCGAATATAGTTGCAGATGCACTGAGTAGGAGAGACAGTGCCTTTATCTTGACCTCGTAGAAGCATATTTTAGAAGACCTTCAGAGCATGGGAATCGAAGTAGTTTTGCCAAGGGATATAGGAAGAATGACCAGTATGCAGATTCAGTCAACCTTAGTAGAGAGGATAAGGGCAGCACAAGCAGGAGATCCACAGATTCAGAAGTTACAGTCGAAGTGTGAATCAGGCCGTAGGAAGGAGTTAGTGATTCATGAAGATGGTACGCTCAGGTTTGGAAACAGACTCTGTGTACCGAGTGGAGACCTTCGGCAAGAAGTTATGTCCGAAGCTCATAGTTCTATTTACTCCATTCATCCAGGAGGAACGAAGATGTATCAAGATATCAGGCAGTTCTTTTGGTGGAATGGCATGAAAAGAGAGATAGCGAGATTTGTATCCAAGTGTCTGGTATGTCAGCAGGTAAAAGCCGAGCAGCAGAGACCAGCAGGATTGCTACAACCGCTTCCTATCCCAGAATGGAAATGGGAGCACATCACGATGGATTTTGTGACCGGTTTACCTAGATCCCCGGCTGGCAAGAATGCGGTCTGGGTAATAGTAGATCGACTTACGAAGGTCGCTTATTTCCTTCCCTTCCGAGTTGGACAGACTACTGAGCAGTTAGCAGAAATGTACATGAAGCAGATAGTGAAGCAGCACGGTGTTCCAGTTAGTATAGTATCAGATCGGGATACGCGATTTACTTCCCATTTTTGGCGGAGCTTACACCAAAGTTTGGGAACCAAGTTAAGATTCAGTACTGCTTATCATCCACAAACTGACGGACAATCAAAAAGAACCATTCAGACATTAGAAGATATGCTACGGGCATGTACCTTAGATTTTGGCGGATCTTGGGAGGACCACCTTCATCTAGTGGAGTTCTCCTATAACAATAGCTATCAGGCTAGCATTCAGATGGCCCCGTTCGAAGCATTGTACGGAAGGAAGTGCAGGTCCCCTTTGGCATGGGACAACGTCGGAGAACGGAAGTTGTTAGGACCAGAGATGATCACGCAGACTGTGGAGATAGTTAAGTTGGTCAGAGAACGCCTTCGAGTTGCGCAGGACCGACATCGTCATTGGACAGATCAGCATCGTAGGCCTCTAGAGTTCAGAGTTGGCGACCAAGTGTTTCTGCGGATTTCGTCTACTCGGGGTATCATCAGATTTGGAACCCGAGGAAAGCTTAGTCCAAGATACGTTGGTCCTTTTAAGATTCTCGCTCGGGTAGGCGATGTGGCTTATCGACTTGCCCTTCCGCCTTCGTTAACTGGCATACATCATGTGTTTCATGTGTCCCAATTACGTGGGTATGTCCCGGATCCGAGTCATGTCCTCGATCATTCTGAGTTAGTCGTTGGTACCGACCTAACTTACGAGGAACAACCCGTATCTATTTTAGACCGGCAAGAGAAGGTACTCAAGAATCGGACGATAGGCCTTGTCCGTGTTTCTTGGAACCATCACTCTTCGGGAGAGTCAACCTGGGAGCGCGAGGACGAGATCAGATCTCGGTATCCGTATTTGTTTGACTAATAAGGTATATTTTTGCACCTTATTGACACGATTCCATGCTTATCTGCACCTGCTTGTTTTGCACTTTGTGATGTATGATAATAACTGCTATGATAGTCAACTTGTATATGATTATGCCCTGCTTGCCCTGATTTCACTATCCTGTCTTGGCTGGAATTCCGAGGACGGAATTTTTCTAAGAAGGGTAGATATGTCACTCCCCGATCCTGGAATACGTATTTTAATACGTAAACCGATAAATTGTATTTATCTTGTATCTATACGATATTTATTATGCAGTATTTCTTCATGCATTTCCCAAAAATATTTGACAAAATATTATTTCCTAATTTATTTTCTGCATTTGGGCCTACAGTTTTGGCTCATTTGGGTAACCCATTCTTGGTTCACCAATGGTTCATCATGAACCCTTTGGTTTATCATGAACCCATGGGTCCAAGATCTTTATATATACTCAACTCATTCTCTCTCCTCTCATTTACTTCCTCTCATTTACTTCCTCCACCAACCAAGACAAGTACCAACTTGCTCAAGAGATGGATCCATAATTTTATCAATGATTTCTTACAAAACTATTTGCCAAAACATGTTCTTCTCCTCAATCTATACTAGTTTAGAACTTGGAAATTTCTATTTTGAAGCTTTAATTTTTGTAGATCTAGGTTTTAATCATTTTCGGATTTTGTATGGTTTGATCTACTTTAGTTGGATTTTATGGGTTTTTGATGCTTCCATGTGGAAGAGCATTCAGTTTCACCCAAGTTGAAACTTTGGAAATCTGGATTTGGAGTTCGGATGGCCAAGTTATGATGCTTTAAAGTTTGGGTTCAGCCATGGTGTTCTTGCTGTTTGGAGAAGACAGTGAACAGTGTGCTCCGTCTGAGCACGCTTCCTGTTGGAAGCGTGTCTCTCCTTGAGCTTGCGTGACTTTTCACGCAGCTCTCTCCTTGAGCTTGCGTGACTTTTCACGCAGCTCTCTCCTTGAGTCTGCGTGACTTTTCACGCAGCTCTTCCCTTGAGTCTATGTGACTTTTCACGCAGCTCTCTCCTTGAGCTTGCGTGACTTTTCACGCAGCTCTCTCCTTGAGTCTGCGTGACTTTTCACGCAGCTCTTCCCTTGAGTCTGTGTGACTTTTCACGCAGCTCTCTCCTTGAGCCTGCGTGACTTTTCACGCAGCTCTCTCCTTGAGCCTGCGTGACTTTTCACGCAGCTCTTCCCTTGAGTCTGCGTGACTTTTCACGCACGCTGCCTTGAGTGAGCCTGCGTGACTTTTCACCCCTTGAGCGTGCGTGCTTTTGTGCGTACGCTTTTGATATTTTATTAGATATTATATGCCCATTCTATATCCTTACGCCTCATGGTGTTCACTGGGACGGTTCGGCCCGGGCCCGCCCGTGGACCGCACCGGCCCGCCCGTGGACCGCACCGGCCCGCCCCCCTATAAGCCCGGACCGGCCCGCCGTGTGCCCGAACCGGCCCGGCCCCCCACGTTCATTCGGTTCGGGTCGGGCCCCCACCCCCACAGCCCGAGCCCGGCCCGGCCCGGACCGGTCTTAATTTTTTTTTTTTTTTTAGTAAATAGGCCCGGCCCGGTTGGACCGGCCCGGCCCGGCCCGCTGGGACCGGTCCAGCTGCAGCCGACCGTTGGAGGGTTTTTTTTTTTTATTTTCAAAGTTTTGACCGTTTGGGGGGGGTTCTTTTACCAAAATACCCCTCCCATATAGCCGTTATTAAAACGTTGGGAGGGATATTTTGGTCTTTTTTGGCCTAAAATTACCAAAATAACCCCAAAAAATTCCTATAAATAGCCCAAAAATCCTATTTTTCAAACACAACTCATTCCTCACAAATTCTCTACATTTCTATACGGTGCTCTGGTGCTCTACTGCTTTCCTTCCCCGGTGCTCTGGTGCTCTACTGCTTTCCTTCTCCGGTGCTCAACGGCTTTCCGATCTCCCTTCCAACTCCATTCCGGCTCTACGGCTTCCCGATCTTCCTCTCAACCCCTTACTTTCTTCTAGCGTAGTTTACTTTATTTTATTTTATATATGGCTGGTGAAGGTTCAAACCCACCTGATCTTGCTGGACAGACTTACCATTATTTTAGTAATTTTTTTGACGGTAATGAAATTCCACCTGAGCAAGTAGCCACCCATCCGATTCCGGAGGGGTGCCAACCATCTCCTCCGGAAGTAGCTAGTACCACCCAACGTCCTGAAAAGAAAAAAGGTCTAAGTATTGGGATTATTTTACTTTAATTTTTGAAACTAATCCTGATGGTTCGTTTGTTTTAGATGCCAAGGGGGAACCGAAACCGTACAAGACGCAATGCAAGAAGTGTTGCAACCAGTACGCATGGAAGAAGGGCGGTGGCACCGGGACTATATCCAGACACTACGACACTTGCTACGGGAAGGACACACTTCAAACGTCCCAAACCCAAATAAGCTTCGGCGCCACCGGTTCTTCAATTGGTAACTTTACTTATTCAGCTGCTAGGCATAAAACCGAATTAACAAAACATATTATTCGTGACGAACTTCCTTTCACGACGGGTGAAAGCGAATCTTTACGAGATTATATATCACTTTCTCTAAACCCCTCCTTTACTAAAGTGAGTAGGCAACAAGCTCGAAAAGAGGCCATTCGTCTCTTCAACGAGCAGAAAGCTGCTATGAAAGCGGATTTTGAAAATATTACTAAGTTAGCTATTACTTCTGATATTTGGACTACTAAATGGAGTTATGCTTATATTTGTATTACTGCACACTATATAGATGCACAATGGATGTTGCAAAAACGCATCATCTGTCTTAAACATTTTTGTATTACTAAATTATAAACATTTATATACATTTATAAAAATATATATAAACATTTGTATTACAAACTAAATTACTAAATTATAAACATTTATATACATATTTTGTATAAACATTTTATAAACATTTGTATTAAAAAGAAAACATTTTATAAACATAAAATTATAAATATTTTATAAATATTTTGTATAAACATTTTATAAACATTTAAGTTACAAATTTTTAAATTTAAAATACAAAAGAAAATGATTAAAAAACCAAATTAAAAACAAAAACTGTAAAAAAAAAACTTAAAAAAAATATATATATATAATTCAAAAACCGGGCCGGTCCGGTTAAACCGGCCCGAACCGTCCAAGCCCGGACCGGCCCGACCCAATAATGTCCGGTCCTCTGGACCGGGCTGGGCCCATCCGAAAAAAACCGGGCCGGGCTAAGCCCGGACCGAAAATGAAAGTGGGTCGGTCCTGGACCGGCCCGAAACCGGTCAGGCCCGCAGCCTTCGGACCGTGGGCCGGACCGGACCGGCCCGATAACAACTTGACTTACGCCTTTTGTCCCGAGCATGATATGAGCACTAATGTGACCCCGGTGAACAAAGTGTTCCAACCTGATACATGTACCTGAATGTCCCAGTTCTTGTTCATGCTCGACAAAAGACTCGTAACTCCACGTGGCGTATTTGCAATGATGCATTACACTAAGGAGGGTAGAACATGTTGACATACTGATTGACATGGATCCTCTTTGGGGTACTCATACTAAAGTACGACTTTAGGAGGATAATCATGCAGGCCACAGCATGTGAGTCCAAGATTTCACCTAGGGTTAAACTAGGCAACTAAATATGCTAGATGCATGGGGAGGGCAAAATTCCGAGATCGTGTTACACCAGCCGCCTTGAGATATTGTCTTGACGCGCCGGCTGGTCTCCATGGATACTGTGTCATCTGCAACGAGTGGATGACTGTATCCGATTAATTCATGCTATATAATATATGTTTTGGCAAGGTGGCCTTACGAGGGACCTGTGCTCAATAACACCTGTCTACGCGAACCCCTGGGTGGGCTAGCCTTGCTGGAAAGATACGATCTGAGGATTTTCTAAATAACATGATGCGAGGATAACCTCGTCCCACTAGAAACTCGTAGACTTGATTGGCCGTGAAAACGACTTGCTTGTGTCCTATTACCTTCCGTGAATAACCGAGGGAAGCGGACTGTCATGGCACGTGATCCAACCCATGTTCTTGTTTGATTGTTGGATTGGTTATCGTACTATGACAGGCTGTGGACCGAAGTTATGAACGAAAGACTTATTCTGGTTGTGAAGTGCTACTTCTGTGAATGACTGAGGAACATGGTCTATCATGGTGCATGATCCAACCCATGTTCTTGTTTGATTGTTGGGTTGGTTATTGTGCTGCGATAGGTTGTCGACCGAAGTCACGATCAGGAGATTTTATTGTTTATACCCTTTAACTTATGCGAAAGTTATAGAGTACGACGCGTCCCGACTCTATGCGGCACCTTTTGTCCTTGTTTGGTTGTAAGGGTGCCATATGGGTTCGAGGATGTGGCGTTACCCTATAATGGTAGCATAGGTATTACTATTATCAATCATTCTATTAACTGGATTTTTAATCTTAACTCTTGTGCCCCTTTGGCGGTACTTGCTATTCGGGGCTGACCCCGCTGGTTTTGTTTGGCCAGATCTCGTAGCAGAGCCGGAGGACACGATCTTCCTCCCTGACATCCATGGTGCATACTAGGAGCATGGCGGTTCGGGGACTCGAGTGGGTTTCTTCTCCACCACTCCTGCTTATACTTTTGCGGCGTTTAGCCACCGGCACCTGTTGGCTTGATTATTCGATATTTTGTGTCAGTACATAATTGTAATTAAACAGACTGCAGCTGTGTATAATTTTGTACTCCTGACTCTCTGAGATAGCTAAATTATAAAGCTAGTCTCTCATGACCATTTTGATGAAGCGTCGGGGACGCCTTACTGCTTTATCTTTAATGTTCATTTAATTGCTGATGTGATTTGAGTGATTGAGACATAGAACTCTGTGGGACCATATGAGACTTGATTGTAGCATGTACCCCCCTAGTCTCTCGACAGCCACGATCGCCGTATGACGTTACGTACCTCATATGGAGTAGCTGGCCTAGTCCGTCTCCGTATTTCGGTACTGGGGCGTGACACCAGAAATGTCAGTCCCTTGGTCCACCACATGTCTCAATTACAAATGAGTACATACATGTCAAGAATTTACAGATTAGTCCCTTTTTAATGTTCACCACTTTATTTAAGAGTCGATACGGGTGAAACTAAAATCTATAATTTTTATTTTGAGTGGAAGGATAAACAGTCACGTAAATTTTGACCATAGTAATTTCATACGAGATAACTCTTGACTGAAATAGTGAATATCCACGTAAATTTAAATTTTGGTAGGTGGGAAAAAAAATGGACACCTTATTTGGTAGTTGGAAAAAAATGGACACCTTACATATGAATAAAATGTCAAAATTTTAAGATGGATAAAGTTCAATTGGGACCTGCCCACGGGATTGGATTGTTCTATCCTGAACTAGTTTTGGTTGTCCTTTATGTATCCGCGGCCCTAATCTCTATTGGGATCGCGCTGAATCTGTGAATTGTCCAAATCCGAAGTCTTATCTTGCATATCCCAGGGTCGGCCCTGAGTCCAACGTATGAACATTTAACCGACAAACTGTTGATTAATATACAATACACTTGGTTTACATGTCATTATCTTTCATTGAGACGAAAGAGATGAAATAGACGTTTGAGCAAATGTCTTTACTTAATACTACAATCCAAAGTAACCTCCGGTCAGTATAATTGGATCACCGGACCAGACCGGACGGATCGAAGAAGGCACCGGTTCAAGCTGATTTAGAAGCTCAGCTCGGTTGAACCGGGCAGTTGATCGATATTGGGATTCAAATGTACATGTAAATTGACAAAGTTAAAAAATAGACTAAAATTTAACTTAATATTTTCAACTATTCAAGATATATACATTTAGTTACAATAGTCATAAAAAGAAACAGTTGAAGAACTGCGTTCTTACTTGTAACCAGCAGTAATGGCCTTCGTGGGTTAAAGTCGGTTGTTGTTTTATACTTGCATTTGTTTCATTCAATATTGTTAGAGAAATTATGCGTTGCACCCATTTTCTTTATTTATATTCAAGGTGCACACCATTCGATTACTACAATACACTATATCTCACACTTTTGAAGAAAATTATCTCCAACTCACGGTTAACTCATTTTATCAAAAAATTTGGACAAAAATATCTCATTCGTCTTTCTTCCCCTTGCCACTGTTTCCATCCCCGCAGTGTGCTCCCGATGCCGCGCTACCATCCTCCCTGCTGCGCATCCCAGCAGGAGCCCTCCCTCCACCCCTGCATCATGGCCGTCGCAGCAGAGTTTGAGGGCTTCGACCCTGATGAGCTCGATCTCGATCCCGAAGAGGGGGGTGGGCTCCGACTGCCCGCGGCGGGAAGGTGGGAGCGGACGGATGGGGGATGGGGGGAAGGTTGTCTGGGAAGAAGATGAAAGGAGAGGGTATTTCGATCAGAAATTATCAGTCAAAACACTTGACTATTAGTTTCTTTCAAAATTGGGGATGTCATGTAATATCGTAATCAGTTGTGGTGCACCTTTAATATAGATAAATAAAACGGAATACAACTCAAAATTTCTCATAATTTAATCTCTATTTAACTACCTTTACTATTTTAATATGGCTTGGAATGATGCAAAAATAAGTCATCCAAATAGTATATATATCCTGCATTAAATAATAATAAAAAATTTAACAAATTCAAAAAAAAAAACTGACTACCAAAATCCATCGTAAGTCAAAATAGTATAACAAAATTAAGTATCATTTTAGTCGGTAAATCTCTATTCTACAAGCAATCTAAACATGTTTACTTGTTCTTTGTTTGCAAGTTAAGATAACTCGCAAGAAATAGGGGCCGTCCTGGTCCAGGGCAGGTCGGACGACGGTCCAGGGCTCCCTGACGAAAGAGGACACCAACATAGAGCTATCTACAATAGAACTAGTATGTTTCATGTGCCTTTTTTCTTAACAAAAACATTATGGGGTAGTGGTTATAATGCTTAACTTATATTTAAAAGTTCCTTGGTTCAAATCTCAACAACACCAAATTTTTTTTTTTAAACTTTTTTTACATTATATATGCGGGCCCATTTTAGAAGTTTTGCCTCGGCCCCCCATTAGCTCGGGGCCGACCCTGGCAAGAAAGCGACTTGTTCCTGCAGTGTGTATTTGGAGGTTTGAATCTGTGGACTATACCTCAAATTACAAGCAGCTGCGGACAGTAGGTGGTGGAAGTTAGTTTTGTAAGGGGCTGTTTGGATAGATGTAACTCTTTGAAAGTGTAAAAGTGGCACTTACACCATGATGAGTTGCAGTGCACTTGCAGCAAGTGGCACTTTCAAAAATGTGTTTTGATAGAGTATTTTTTGTCTCCTGAAAGTGAAAAAAAGGTATGAATTGTTTGGATGGTTGTTGAAAGTGGAGAAAAAAAAAGAATTTCAGTTGTTTGGATGGTTGTTGAAAGTGTATGTTGATAAAAGTAGATGTTGATGGAAGATATGGTATACATAGGTATGGTTACCCCCATTTTTGCTTCAAAAATAGTTCTCATTTAATTAGTAAATATTAATTTTTCTTTTACACAACTAATTGACACAAAATCAATTTTATATATATATATATATATATATATATATATATATATATATATATATATATATATTTTTTTTTTTTTTATATATATATATATATATATATATATATATATATATATATATATATATAAATTATCATAATTAAATAAATTATCAAAATTAAACTGATCAATTGTAATTAGAATATTTTTATTGAATTAACAATTAAAGAATCTTTTAAATCCATTTTAAATGCATTACTATAGTTGAACATATCCTAATTATATTAATTCCCATAATAAAATATTTCTGGAGACTTCTTTACATGTGGTCCTGATCCCATGGAGAGCATCACCTCTCCTTTTTTTTCTCCCGAGAACATTTCTCCATTTCTGGAGACTTCTTTTTCCCCAACTCTCTTTTGAACTTCTCTCCAGAAAACCCCCAACCGGAGACCCCCCTCGCAGAGATGCACTCGGCGGCTCTACCCGGGGAGGCGCTGCTCGCGGAGGTGGACGCCGTCGTGGCCACATGGAATTCGATCTCCCGCCATGGCCTCCCTCGCCGCCGCCGACGTCTTCACCGCACACGCGCTTCTCTCTCCGGTCATCCACGAGAGCGAAGGTGACCATAAGCTCCGCCGTCGACGAGACGAGGGTGACCACAAGCTTTTCTCAAAAAAAAAAAAATTCTCTCTTTCTCTCTCTTACTCCTCCGGACATCCGACGAGTTTCAAGCAAAATTAAAGGAAAGTGATGTAGCGCCCGCTTTCGATAGGCGACGGAACTTCATAATATGCTTGCGCCGAGTCAGATCGGCCGGGAACTTAGATGGCCATCTGACTCGATCGCTAAGCTTGGTAAACGATAACGCCTTGCGGCATCGATCAAATCGATTTGGACGGAAGTTACGAGAATCGATCCAACTAATGGAACGACTTCTGTTGGAATAAGTCCTAGATGCAGCGGGCTGCGTCTCGGCGAGTGAGCTCTCTATAAGAGTCCCTTCGACGGGACCGGACCGCTGTATGGTTTTCTTGGAGCTTTGCCGCTGGGCTTGATGAAGTGCTTTCGCGTCGTTTTTATGGATGCAATTACAATTTCGATGCAAGGGGAAAATAAGGAATTCTAACAAAGCGTTGGTGCCATTGCAGGAGCTCGCGTAACTAAGAATTGACGTTGCGTAGCGCTTGGACGACCGACACGAAGCAAAGTAATCGGTAGGTGATTCGACCCTTCTTTTCTACTCTGTCCCGCAAACTTATTCCTTGCTTCGAATTCATTCAAATCGAACGATGCCAAGTTAATTGCATGCCAATCCACTAAGGTCAAGAACTCGGGAAAAACGTATTGATTTTGAGTAATCTACTCTGAAAAATACAAGTTTCTCACATAAACAGAAAAGTTTAAGGTTATAGTAAAAAGATAGACTATTTCACGTGCTGCAAAATAATGTGAAACGTCAATCATGGGTTATGATGCCTCGGACAATTTGGTGTCCACGGAACGCTAAATCGGTGTACGGCTTTGGGGAAAATAAATCGTTGCATGAGTTGCGAGAAATGATAATGCCGCTCGATACTATCCGCGCTATACAAAACTGTTGCATATATGAAACTGTTCGCACATAGGCATGGTCATGGACAGCTTGTGCACAAGTTCGTTTTCCTCGAAACGGTATCCGGGGCATCGGAACCGATTCGTCCTAGGAGGAATAATTTATCGTGCTTCGGCGCGAGGCATGCGGGACCTTCAGTAAGGCTTGCAACCTAGGCTGAAAGGGTAGCGTCGCATGCCAACTTCGATTAAGTCCCTAGTGGTGCGTAGCACCAATGACCGCATATAAGATAGTTGCATGCTCACCTATTGTCTTATGCAGGTGTAAATATTATCTCTGTTTTCATGCAGGGACGAGCACGGCCGTGGTAAGAAATATGATAAACTGCGATGTTATATTGTATGCTTTATTACTCAAAGACGGCTATCGAATATGAACTGAATTTATTTAGTTCAAATAGAAAGACAACTCTAAAGCATGCCTACCCTAACAATCAGAGTCGGTTTAGACGAGTTGGTTCGTCTCGTCCACTTAGCAAGTGTGCTAATCCCCTCCCCCAATTTTCCCAGGTGCGGCGGACGCTCCAACCTAGAACGAAGCTGAAGTGCGGGGAGGCATTTTGAAGCTCTTCCTATGCTGAAGTATTTTGAAGCCAATTCAAGTCGACGGCTTATGTATAAAGGAGCGAATGTATGGGACGGCAAGCGTAGTTCAAGCAACTTGTCGAATGTATTTTCTTTATGTTTTCAATCAATGTAGCCGCAACGACATCCAATGTAATTACGACTTGCACTTCGTTGCAAGCTATGAATGAAAAGCATTTCTATCTTCCTATACTGCGTCTTAAATTCTGATGTGATTTCTGAAGTTTCAACTTGGCGTATTAATATCAAAAGTAACGTAACGTTCTGCCTTGTACGAGTGCAATTCTAGACTCGTACGGCATCACGCCTTAGCGAGGACGATCGAATCGGCAAAATTAACATCGGGGATGAACGTTGCCGACTCGGGGCGTGACAAATTGGTATCAGAGCACAGTTATGTTTCCTCGGATTTTTGAAAGATGTTTCATTGTTGGAATGTCCGTTGCGATGGCTTGATTGAATGCTTATCGGCATGCTGCGTGAAATACAAAGTTCCATACAGGTAAGCCCATAGATATTTTTGAAAAATACTAACGGATTTACACTGTTTATAGGAATGACTAAGCGAGATAAGAAAATCGCCGGCCCAACAACCCAAACCGTAGATAGTACGTCGAGCACAAAAAGCACTGGCCCTAGCGAGACGACTATGGAGAAGATACTACAGTTGATGGAACTGCAGCAGCAACAGCTTCAGATGCAATTCAAAACCCAATTTGATATGCAGCAGAAGCAGATGACCGCCCTAACTCAGATAGTGAGCAGGATGGCGGGCGATACCAAGGCGACGGATGCGGTACTCGAGGGAAAACACGATGGTCCAGAAGAAGACGACGAGGAAGAAGTCCTACCGCAAATGGTGAACTCTCCTTCCATGCTCAAAGTGAAGGAGTTTTGCAAAATGAACCCGCCGAAGTTCAACGGCCGACAGCGCCCGACGTGATAGTAGGATGGCTCGCAGAGATGGAGGACTTGTTCGATCTCCTCTGCATCGAAAGGTCCCAGAGAGTGGCTTGTGCGGCGCTGCAGTTACAATTAAGAGCACACGACTGGTGGGCGGCGAAGAAACAAGAGATCTGCGAAACCGATTCCAACAAAAAGATTTCTTGGGAAGTGTTCAAGACAGCCTTCCTTGAGCAGTACGTTCCTCGTGCCATCCGTCGACATAAGGGGGATGAGTTCATGATGTTGAGGCAAGGGAATATGAGTGTTGAAGATTATGATGCAAGCTTCTCGAAACTTGCAAAATTTGTCGGCGCCTTCCTGTCCAACAAAGAAGAATGGTGCGAGCATTTTCAGCAAGGCCTCAACGACGAACTGCGTAGGGACGTCATGAACCAACGATGCCAAACATATCGTGAATCCTACGAAGCCGCACTTGATAGTGAGCGGATCTTCGGCCGTATGTCACAAAGGGCTGTGCCTGTCGTTCGCAATAACTTCAACAAGCGTCCTAATGATGCTGGAGGATCGGGAGTACAAAAGCGCCCAAACACGTCTGAGAATCGTGGACACTTTGCCGCAGTAAATTGCAATAGATGCGACAAGCGTGGGCACCGAGCACCCGATTGTAGATTGAGAACATGCTTCAAGTGTGGCGAGCTAGGCCACTTCAGTCAATATTGTCAGGCGGGGAAGCCGAATCAACACAACCCACCAAGGAACACTCCGAATCCATATAAAGCGCCTACACTACAAGACGCAAATGCGGTGCCTGTGAACCCGCAGAATCAACGCCACGGAGCTCAAGGCCGAGTTTATGCCTTAACTCGGTGTAACTCCACTTCCCGGTTTTCGAAATAAATAAATTTGATTTCTAAAAATTACATAATTGTTATTACTAGTTTAAATAATAAATTAGTTTTCATTTATAAATTTGGTAATCTATTTTTGGAGGGAAATTTTAGAGCAGGATTTTGAATTTCAAAAGGTTGTTACAACTAATTAGAGTGGTCCCCACTCAACTCACAAAATTCCCTAACTGACTTCTGGATTTTTCTGTAAATAGTAAAAAGGGGCAGGGTTTTATGAAAGATTATTTGAGTGGAAAGTCTGGATCATAAATAGTGAAAAGGGGGAGGGGGTTATTATAAAATGGCCTATTAGTGGGGGGACTGAATTGCAAGAGTTGCAATTCTCCTTTTTAAATCTCGATTTTAGGAGAGAGAGCAGAGCAATTAAATTCTTCTCTTCCTCAGCCATCTCGAGCTCTCCACCGCTCTCGAGTTCTCTCGAGTTCCAACACTTTTCTCGAGTCCCCCGCTCTTTTCGACTGAAGACGACGACTCGGCGACGACGACTCGAAGACGACGACGATCATGATGAAGGCGATGGCGATCCTGACTGTAATGACCATTGTTCGTATTACGTATCTCGGTATACGTGTACGTATTTAGACCCATATTGCATGTTTTCTTGGTTGGTTCGGCCCAACTTGACTTGGTTTGGCTTGGTTTGCATGGTTCGATCTTATGTAAACCACTCCCACCTACCACCCCCTTCATTAATATCCCACCTACCACCACCACTTTCATTAAATATCCCACCACTCATTTCTCTCTCTTCATTACTTCTTCTTCACCATTACTTCTTCAACTACCAGAGAGAGATAGAGAGAGTGGGAGAGCTTAGGCGAGTGCACATTGCTTCATGGAGAAAGTCCATTTTTATTGTTCTATTGTTTTTCTCATGTGTTTTTAACCCACTTTAGTACTTGGCATTTTTCATTTCCATGGTTAAATTCTTGTAGATCCAGCTTTGTGGTATTTTCGGTTTCTAGAATTTTGGATCTATCAAACTTGCATATTTGCTAGTTGAGGGTCCCATGATTGCAGGAAATTTTGTTTGGTCCAAATTCGATCTGTGGAAATTTTGCTGAGCCGCATGGGCATTTCAGCACTCAGCCGCATGGCCATTTCACTTTTTAAAATCTTGGCAGCATGCAATGCAAAAGCCAGCCGCATAAGCATTCAGGAGTACATTAGTACATTACTCTAATAAGGAGCCGCATATGCTTCCTTAGGAATGCATGAGCTTTTGTATGCATTTAGCATGCAAGCTCACGTAATGAGCCGCATAGACCTTAAAGAAAGCATTTAATGTACTTTTCTTATAATGCAATTTTTATGCATTCTTTCTTAATGCATTTTCCTAAGAAATCCTTTACTAGCCGCATGGGTTCTGGAGCTAGCCGCATGGGTTTTGGATGCAATATTAATCCATTCTCAAAGCATTTTGTCCTTTATGCTTTGAATGCTTGGTTAAAGCATTTTTGTCCTTTATGCTTTGAATGCTTGGTTAAAGCCTTTGTCCTTTATGCTCTAAAGCTTGGGTTAAGCATCCTGGAAAGGGGCTAGCCGCATAGCTTATATAACATTTAATAATTAATGTACTATTTTAAGCCTTAATGCATTTCAAGGCCTTAAAATTTATATTTTATACTTTAGTCCTTAGGATTGCAACTAAATGCATCATAGCCGCATAGGCATTGGAGGAATGCATTTAATGCATTCGTCCTGAGCTCTTTTCTAATGCATTATATTAAAATATTACTTAATACAAATTTTATTATTATTATGCACTATACATGGCCTTATTAAAGCAGAAGCCAGCCGCATATGGGGCAAATGCATTACTTCAATGCATTTTATTATTTTAATTCCCAAGCCGCATATGGCTCCTACCAGCAGCATGCATATTAATAATATTTAATGCATGCAAGCATACATTAGCATATATTAATATATTATTTATTATTTAGTGTATATTAATATAATGTACATTAATATATTTTGTGTATTAAAATATATTAATATAATGTATTTAATATATTAATGCATTACATTTATGCATTATATTAATGTATTAAATACATTGGCCTGCTAGCATGCATGTTCATATTTTATTGCTTAGCCGCATATGGCCAAGTGACCGCTGGCCGCATGGAAATTTCTCGAGCCGCATGAGTCCCCCACAGCCCTTGCCCCTTTTTATATTTAATTAATATATGTGTACTTGAGCTAAATTAATTATTCTCGGACACGATGGTGACCCGTTGTGGTGCACTTTCGACATGACATGATAGTGGCCCGACGCGGCACACTCCTGACAGTAAGCATGACATGACAAGATTTGATGGCCTGGACACCGTGGGTGATTGTGTTTGTACAATTGAACCGGTAATGTTTGCATCATGTCTAGGACAGGGATCCCTGAGTACCACGGTCAGGGGTACCCACTGTAAATGGCTAAGACAAATAACTAGAATAATTCAGTAGTCATGAGAGATTTCCCCAGCTACAGGTGATCCCGTTATCCCGGCCACCATTGTGGGACTTGTAGCCTGCCGACGAGTAGGGCACAAGTCCAAACTCATTGATATATGGAAAGAACAATGTACTGCGTAATGAACCCAAGTCGCCTGGATAACCTGGATTAGCTGCAGGGCTTGTGGCTGGAGGAACATCTCACTGCATGTTGAGACAAATCTAGTTAGCTAATGTAGAAAGCCGTAGTCACTGATTGGCCAGGTACGATTGTATGGTATAGTTTCAATGCTCGATTATTGCAGGTTTGATCGCATGATTGTCACTCTTAGCAATAAAGATCAGAGGCTGAGTCTGTTCAGGCGAAGGGTTACAACCCCGGTCCTTGTTTGGTTTAGGGGTTGTAACATGGCTTCCGGAATAGTTCTAAGCCCTATCTTCGTTTATTGTCTTATTGCACCCCACGTCATGCTTGTAATATTTTACCTTACCAACAGGATTGGAGACGGAGTTCTATTCAGGTGAAGGGTTACAACTCCGATCCTTGTTTGGTTTAAGGGTTGTGATCTGGCTACTTGAATGGTTCCCTCGTACTTCATTATGACTATTGTTATCCTTTTACTTCGAGTTCTTTTAACTGCTTTAATATATTTTCTGATGTGCTGGTTTTAGTTCTTAAGTGAAGCCTCCTTTGTGGCACTTGCTCTTTCTGGGATCTGACCCAGCTGGTTTTGTGTGGCCAGATTTCGGAGCTACCTCAGAGGATCTACCGACCTTCCAGCCCGATGGTGACCATCAGGCATGACCAGGGCAACAAGTGGGTTTATTTTTGCTCTTCCACTCTATTGTAAAAATCCAATTTTTGAGGCGTTTAGCCGGCGAGCACCTGTTAGCTCGTATTTTATACCTTATTATTGTCTGCCTACGGGCTGTAACATGATTGACAGATCCAAGGGTTGATCATGTATGACTAAACTCTTGCTAGTCCTCACATTTTGTAACGACTAGCTTCATGATCAGCTGAATATGTAATGTTTGGGACGCCTTATTATTGTATATTTGGTGATCTTATATCTTGTAACTTTACTCGCTTGCTTGAGATTGAGACAATTAGGCTTGTTATTGACCATAGGAGACTGATGGATTGTAGTTAAACCCTTATGTATCTAGACAGCCGTGACCGTATAGTGGGATGGATTTTATTTCATTATACGTAGCTGGCTATGTACGCCTCCGCTCTCCAGTATTCTGGTTCTGGGGCGTTACATGGTTTAAGTGGTGGCCCATGCAGGTCTTGTAAATCAAGATATGTGAGGGTTTACCGAATAGATGTCTCAATCAGCACTCGCCTTTGATCTCTGCCCGTATCTTCTAATCCCCTTCTCGACCTGATCACATGCTTGTATCGTTGAATCTGTCTTGGTCCTTCCTTATTGTTCCCTATGTCGTCTTCTTCAGCGACATTGTTCCTGGACCTGCTGATCAGCAAGGCGAAGCGCACCCTGTGGACCAGCAGCAACAAGAAGACCAGGCCCAGCACTCAGGAGCAGCCTCCCGGGCCATGCCTTCCAGAGACCCAGAACCCCCGATGCTGTCAGCCCAGCCCGCGAGGCAGGATGATGGGGCCTTGGTGGGACTTATCAGGGAGTTGCTTGCATCGCATGATCGTCGAGGGGATGCCTTGCATCAGGCCGTGGCAGATGCTCTGGACATAGGTGGACATCATGGGAACAGTGCAGCGAACAGTTTCAAGCGCCTGAACCCTCCATTCTTCGATGGCAGCGAAGATGCTATCGCTGCTGATGCATGGCTTCAGGACACAGAGGTGATATTGGAGGCCGCGAAGACCCCAGAAGATGAGAAGGTGGCCGTGGTGCGCCTGCAGTTATTGGATCTAGCCCGCAGCTGGTGGACGGCGTAGGCCGTTGGATTGGTGGCACCTATTGCTTGGACAGTATTCCGTGAGCGGTTCTGGACCAAGTACTTCGATACGGTGGCTCGGTACGATCTACAGACCAAGTTCACCAATTTGAAGCAGATGGGCAGGACGGTCGATGGGTATGCGGCCGAGTTTTCCAGACTTAGCCGGTTTGCTCCCACCTTGGTGGCGACCGAGTTCGATAGAGCCCAGCGATTTCAACAGGGACTCCACCTGGAGATTTTGCTGGCGGTGGAGCAGTTTGAGCATCAGACTTTTGATGCGGTATTGAGGGCAGCTAGGAGGCATGAGTATACCTCCCAGCGGATAGTGGACAGGACTGGAGGTCGAAAGCGATCTCACAGCCAGATGAATCAGTCATCAGCCCCAGCCCCGGCAGCCAGGACTTTGACCATTGGAGCTCCGAGAAGGGCAGCTTCGGTTACGTCGGTTCAGCATTCAACCCCGACACACCCTCAGCAGCAGAAGCAGTCTTCTCCCATGGGCTGCTCTTATTGTGGGAAGCCTGGACACGTTGTTTCAGAGTGTCGCAAGGCTCAAGGATTGTGTTTGCTTTGTGGAGCGCCAGACCACAAGGTAGGGTCCTGTCCGTTCAGGACTGACTCATCACCAGCCAGGACCAGTTCATCAGTGAGGGGACCAGCCCCTGTACCAGTCCAGCAGCAGTTTCCATCCCTGAGGCCGTTGCCGATGCAGACCCAGGCTTTTCATCAGCAAAGGCCTCAGCAGTTTGCCCAGGCGCAAGCCCAGAATAGGCAGAGAGGATTCCAACAGAGAGGGCCGGCACCCAGAGGACATGGTCAAGTGTTGGCTTTGACCATGGAAGAAGAAGGAGTGGCACCAGGTGAGGTAGTGGCAGGTACTATTCTCGTCAACACATTTCCCGCTTCAGTGTTATTTGATTCTGGTGCATCGCATTCATTTATGTCTGCACGATTCGCGACACGGATAGGACTGGAGCTCGAGTCATTATCAGTAAGGCTTAATATACTTACTGTTAATGGTCTTGTGGGAGTAGATAGAGTATTTTCCTCGTGTCGGATCGTGGTTAGCGGTAGAGAGTTTTCCACTAGGCCGATAGTATTTCCGATGGCCGATTATGATGTGGTCTTAGGGATGGATTGGTTGAGAGACCAGTATGCTAGAATAGACTGCCATATTAGCAGAGTTGTTTTTAGCATTCCAGGCGAGCCGGAGTTTTTCTTTTCTCGAGGCGAAGTGGAACCTTCTCCTCCAGTATTGCGGATGGCCGTAGCAGCAGTACAATTACCCCGGATAGTCGAGGAATTTTCAGATGTTTTCCCGGAAGAGCTTCCAGGAATGTCGCCAGAACGGGAGATCGAGTTCACTATCGACTTGATTCCCGGGACAGCACCAGTGTCAGAGAGAGTCTACAGGATGGCGCCGTCAGAATTGGAGGTATTGTATAAGATGATTGAAGAACTCAGAACCAAGGAATTCATTCGTGCTAGTGGATCGCCTTGGGGAGCCCCGATACTTCTTATGAAAAAGAAGGATGGTACGTCCAGATTATGTGTTGACTATCGTACCTTGAACTCAGTGACAATCAAGAAAAGATATCCTCTCCCCATGATAGATGACTTGTTTGATCAACTCAGAGGAGCGGCAGTATTCTCGAAGATCGATTTGCGGTCAGGGTACCACCAGATTAGAGTCAGAGAGCAGGACATCCCGAAGACAGCTTTCAGATCCAGATATGGGCATTGGGAGTTCCTTGTTATGCCCTTTGGAGCAACCAATGTGCCGGCAGTATTCATGGACCTCATGAATCGTATCTTCATGTCTTATTTGGATTAGTTCGTGATCGTGTTCATAGACGATATCCTGGTCTACAGCAAGAGTGAAGCGGAGCATGAGCAGCATCTCAGAGTTGTCCTCCAGATTCTCCGAGAGCACCAGTTGTATGCCAAGTTTAGTAAATGCGAGTTTTGGCTCGATCGCATTTTATACTTGGGTCATATCATCACCAAGGGTGGAGTGGACGTGGATCCCCAGAAGATAGTGGCCATCGAAACATGGCCAGTGTCCCGCACAGTTGCAGAAGTTTACAGTTTTCTTGGATTAGCCGGCTATTACCGAAGATTCGTTTCGGACTTTGCTCGGATTTCAGCACCATTGACACAGTTGACCTGCAAGGATGTGCAGTTTGCTTGGACAGCAGAGTGTCAAGAGTCTTTTGAGAAGCTAAAGCGAGGCTTGATGACGGCACCCGTTCTCACACTTCCAGATGGGACCGAAGGATTTTCAGTGTAATGTGACGCTTCAGTCAAGGGTATAGGATGTGTTTTGATGCAGCATGGGAAGGTAATAGCTTATGCGTCATGTCAACTTCGTGATCATGAGAGGAATTACCCAACCCATGACTTAGAGCTGGCAGCAGTAGTATTTGCACTTAAGTTGTGGAGACACTACTTGTATGGAGATAGGGTAGAGATATTCACCGACCACAAGAGTCTGAAGTATGTTTTCACCCAGAAGGACCTTAACATGCGTCAGAGAAGATGGCTAGAGCTACTTGTAGATTATGATGTCAACCTGCAGTATCACCCTGGGAAGGCCAACGTTGTGGCAGATGCATTAAGCAGAAGAGCCGGAGTTTACCTTCTGACAGCACAACCAGAGTTGTTAGCAGATCTTCAGAAGATGGGTATAGAAGTTGTCCTTCCTACCAATGTGGCATTGATGGCCAGCATGCAAGTGCGGTCCAGTATAGTTGAGAGGATCAAGATAGCTCAGTCCTCCGATTCTAAGCTTCAGTGGCTTAGAGCAGAATGTGAAGCAGGACGACGACCAGAATTATGCATTCATGAAGATGGTACACTTCGACATGGTAAGCATCTTTGTGTACCCAGTGGAGATATCAGACATTAGGTGATGTCAGAAGCTCACAGTTCTCAGTATTCGATTCACCCCGGTGGCACGAAGATGTACCGAGATATCTGTCAGCACTTTTGGTAGAATGGCATGAAGAGGAAGATAGCTCGATTTGTCTATCGGTATTTGGTCTGCCAACAAGTCAAGGCTGAACACCAGAGGCCAGCTGGACTTCTTCAGCCCTTGTCGATTCCCGAATGGAAGTGGGAGCATATAACCATGGATTTTATGACTGGATTACCTAGATCCCCAGCCGGTAGAGATGCTGTTTGGGTTATAGTTGACAGGCTCACGAAGGTGGCTCACTTTCTTCCGTTCAGAATAGGTCAGTCGACGGCTCAGCTAGCAGAGATGTATCTTCGACAGATTGTCATATTCCACGGTGTGCCAGTCAGTATCACCTTGGACCGAGATTCAAGATTCACGTTACACTTTTGGCATAGCTTGCAAGAGAGCTTGGGAACTCGCCTCCAGTTCAGCTCAGCATATCACCCGCAACAGATGGTCAGTCGGAACGCACGATCCAGACTCTTGAGGATATGTTGAGATCTTGTACACTCGACTTCGGTGGTTCGTGGGAAGATCACCTGCACCTGGTGGAGTTCTTGTACAACAATAGTTTCCAAGCCAGTATCCAGATGGCTCCGTTCGAGGCACTGTATGGAAGGAAGTGCAGATCTCCACTAGCATGGGACGATATGGGAGAGAGACATATGCTTGGTCCAGAAATGATCGCTCGGACAGTTGAGGTGGTCAGGAGAGCCAGAGATCATCTTCGCGTTGCACAAGATCGTCAGCGCCATTGGGACGATTCTCATCGGCGTTCCCTTAAATTTTCTGTCGGCGACCATGTATTTCTGAGGATCTCGCCTAACCGCGACGTCATTCGTTTCGGCGTACGGGGAAAGCTTAGTCCTAGGTATATAGGGCCGTTCGATATTCTGGAGCGAGTAGGAGATGTGTCCTATCGTCTCGCTCTTCCACCGTCTATGAGTAAGGTACATAACGTGTTCCACGTATCCCAACGAAGACGGTATATTCCGGACCCGAGCCACATCCTGGATCATTAGAAATTGGTTGTGGGTACCAACCTTTCGTACGAGGAGAGGCCCGTATCTATATTGGACCAAAGAGAGAAGATACTCAAGAACAAGACTATCAAGTAAGTCCGTGTTGCTTGGGGTCATCACTCTTTGGGTGAGTCAACGTGGGAGCGTGAGAATGATATCCGATCGCGATATCCCGACCTATTTGACTCGTGAGGTATAATATCCTTCTTATGCCTCAGGTCTTCGATTCCTTGCTTGCATGAATGATTGTTTGATTGCTTAACTAGTATAGCTTGCCTGTGAGTAGTATAGCTTGTCCTTGCATCTCTAGCCACTTGATTAAATTCTGAGGACGGAATTCTTTTAAGGTAGGTAGAGTTGTAATGACCATTATTCGTATTACGTATCTCGGTATACGTGTACGTATTTAGACCCATATTGCATATTTTCTTGGTTGGTTCGGCCCAACTTGACTTCGTTCGACTTGGTTTGCATGGTTCGGTTTATGTGAACCACTCCCACCTACCACCCCCTTCATTAATATCCCACCTACCACCACCACTTTCATTAAATATCCCACCACTCATTTCTCTCTCTTCATTACTTCTTCTTCTTCACTATTACTTCTTCAACCACCAGAGAGAGATAGAGAGAGTGGGAGAGCTTAGGCAAATGCACCTTGCTTCATAGAGAAAGTCCATTTTTATTGTTCCATTGTTTTTCTCATGTGTTTTTAACCCACTTTAGTACTTGGCATTTTTAATTTCCATGGTTAAATTCTTGTAGATCCAGCTTTGTGGTATTTTCGGTTTCTAGAATTTTGGATCTATCAAACTTGCATATTTGCTAGTTGAGGGTCCCATGATTGCAGGAAATTTTGTTTGGTCCAAATTCGATCTGTGGAAATTTTGCTGAGCCGCATGGGCATTTCAGCACTCAGCCGCATGGCCATTTCACTTTTTAAAATCTTGACAGCATGCAATGCAAAAGCCAGCCGCATAAGCATTCAGGAGTACATTAGTACATTACTCTAATAAGGAGCCGCATATGCTTCCTTAGGAATGCATGAGCTTTTGTATGCATTTTGCATGCAAGCTCACGTAATGAGCCGCATAGACCTTAAAGAAAGCATTTAATGCACTTTTCTTATAATGCAATTTTTATGCATTCTTTCTTAATGCATTTTCCTAAGAAATCCTTTGCTAGCCGCATGGGTTCTGGAGCTAGCCGCATGGGTTTTGGATGCAATATTAATCCATTCTCAAAGCATTTTGTCCTTTATGCTTTGAATGCTTGGTTAAAGCATTTTTGTCCTTTATGCTTTGAATGCTTGGTTAAAGCCTTTGTCCTTTATGCTCTAAAGCTTGGTTAAGCATCCTGGAAAGGGGCTAGCCGCATAGCTTATATAACATTTAATAATTAATGTACTATTTAAGCCTTAATACATTTCAAGGCCTTAAAATTTATATTTTATACTTTAGTCCTTAGGATTGCAACTAAATGCATCATAGCCGCATAGGCATTGGAGGAATGCATTTAATGCATTCGTCCTGAGCTCTTTTCTAATGCATTATATTAAAATATTACTTAATGCAAATTTTATTGTTATTATGCACTATGCATGGCCTTATTAAAGCAGAAGCCAGCCGCATATGGGGCAAATGCATTACTTCAATGTATTTTATTATTTTAATGCCCAAGCCGCATATGGCTCCTACCAGCCGCATGCATATTAATAATATTTAATACATGCAAGCATACATTAGCATATATTAATATATTATTTATTATTTAGTGTATATTAATATAATATACATTAATATATTTTGTGTATTAAAATATATTAATATAATATATTTAATATATTAATGCATTACATTTATGCATTATATTAATGTATTAAATACATTGGCCTGCTAGCATGCATGTTCATATTTTATTGTTTAGCCGCATATGGCCAAGTGACCGATGGCCGCATGAAAATTTCCCGAGCCACATGAGTCCCCCACAGCCCTTACCCCTTTTTATATTTAATTCATATATGTGTACTTGTGCTAAATTAATTATTCTCGGACACGATGGTGACCCGTTGTGGTGCACTTTCGACATGACATGATAGTGGCCCGACGCGGTGCACTCCTGACAGTAAGTATGACATGACAAGATTTGATGGCCTGGACACCGTGGGTGATTGTGTTTGTACAATTGAACCGGTAATGTTTGCATCATGTCTAGGACAGGGATCCCTGAGTACCACGGTCAGGGGTACCCACTGTAAATGGCTAAGACAAATAACTAGAATAATTCAGTAGTCATGAGAGATTTCCCCAGCTACAGGCGATCCCGTTATCCCGGCCACCATTGTGGGACTTGCAGCCTGCCGACGAGTAGGGCACAAGTTCAAACTCATTGATATATGGAAAGAACAATGTACTGCGTAATGAACCCAAGTCGCCTGGATAACCTGGATTAGCTGCAGGGCTTGTGGCTGGAGGAACATCTCACTGCATGTTGAGACAAATCTAGTTAGCTAATATAGAAAGCCGTAGTCACTGATTGGCCGGGTACGATTGTATGGTATAGTTTCAGTGCTCGATTATTGCAGGTTTGATCGCATGATTGTCACTCTTAGCAATAAAGATCAGAGGCTGAGTCTATTCAGGCGAAGGGTTACAACCCCGATCATTGTTTGGTTTAGGGGTTGTAACCTGGCTTCCGGAACTGTTCTAAGCCCTCTCTTCGTTTATTGTCTTATTGCACCCCACTTCATGCTTGTAATGTTTTACCTTACCAACAGGATTGGAGACGGAGTTCTATTCATGTGAAGGGTTACAACCCCGATTTTTGTTTGGTTTAAGGGTTGTGATCTGGCTACTTGAATGGTTCCCTCGTACTTCATTATGACTGTTGTTATCCTTTTACTTCGAGTTCTTTTAACTGCTTTAATATATTTTCTGATGTGCTGGTTTTAGTTCTTAAGTGAAGCCTCCTTTGTGGCACTTGCTCTTTCTGGGATCTGACCCAGCTGGTTTTGTGTGGCCAGATTTCGGAGCTACCTCAGAGGATCTACCGACCTTCCAGCCCGATGGTGACCATCAGGCATGACCAGGGCAACGAGTGGGTTTATTTTTGCTCTTCCACTCTATTGTAAAAATCCAATTTTTGAGGCGTTTAGCCGGCGAGCACCTGTTAGCTCGTATTGTATACCTTATTATTGTCTGCGTACGGGCTGTAACATGATTGACAGATCCTAGGGTTGATCATGTATGACTAAACTCTTGCTAGTCCTCACATTTTGTAACGACTAGCTTCATGATCAGCTGAATATGTAATATTTGGGATGCTTTATTATTGTATATTTGGTGATCTTATATCTTGTAACTTTACTCGCTTGCTTGAGATTGAGACAATTAGGCTTGTTATTGACCATAGGAGACTGATGGATTGTAGTTAAACCCTCATGTATCTAGACAGCCGTGACCGTATAGTGGGATAGATTTTATTTTGTTATACGTAGCTGGCTATGTATGCCCCCGCTCTCCAGTATTTTGGTTCTGGGGTGTTACACTGACGGCTTAACGACGACCACGTCGAGTTCGTAGATAATGACAGCGAGCTCTCCAGCCATGGTTGTCTGAGCCAGCCCGACGCTTCTGGAGGCAACCGGCGAGCGATCCTCCATCGATGACGCAGAGATCATTGAGTGGTGAGTTCCGCTCCGATCTGTTCTTCCGTGTAGTTTTGTTCTTCGACCTAATTATTTGGCTGGAAATTCCAGATCAGATCTCAGTGACGATCATTTGAGTGGTGACTTGTTTCGAACACTCCACGACGATTTTGGGAGCGGAATTGAATAATTCGGTGAGTGAATCTCAGTTTTTGGAAGTCTGATCTATAGTTCTTAAGGTTCTGAACCACTACTCTTTCTCTTTTAGTTTCCAAGCAGTTGTATCGTTTGATTTGGAGTAATTAGGTATTGGGATCTATAATTTTTGGTGAGTGTTTCCATCTTGTGATTTCTTATTGAACCTGAGGCCTGGGAGCCTGATTGTAGATTTACATTCTTTGTGTACCAGTGAGTGTACTGCAAGGGAGTGAAGGATCGTGTCCGTGTCCTCGTTACTCGACCTTCAGTTCAGAGTCCATGTTCGTGTCAGGTAATCTTCTCTCAAATTCTTCTTATTGTTTTGCTGGGTTGGACGTATTTTCAGAGAATTTTTGTTGTGTTGTATTGCTCGAGTCCATGTTGCTCTTGGGAGTTCTGGATCGTAGTCGAGACTGTGTACAGCCGTGTTGTGTCCCTGTGCCGACAATGGGCGTGTCTAGCTTGATTATGCTGAGTCCGAGTCTTCGTGTGATCGGGTTCGAGTTCTAGTTTTGCAGTCGAAGCACCTACTTGCTAACCAGTGTTCGTGTCCCTCTTGCTCGTGTCAGGCCAGATTTCGATCGTGTCCAGTTGTTATGGGGTGTTGGATACAGTGGCAATTTCCTTATTTTTGTGGATTTGATTTGAGTGTATATTTTTATTTTGATTTGCATATTCGTTCTTATTCATATTGTTCCAGTTTTGTAATATTTATAAGTTGTGTTGTGTGGAGTAGTGTATTTTTTCTCTGTTAATTTCCTTCAAAATCTGTGTTGTGTGGGGAGGTTTCAGTTTGCAGAGTTTTGGTGAGTAGTATGTGTTGGACAGTGCTGAGTTAGTCCTACATTTTCCTTGTTAATTAGTTTTGCATTAGTTGGAGATAGCTGTGTTTGGTTCTATTCTAATTCAATTTGTGATATATACCAGTCTTATATTCAGTTTAGCTGTTGTGTGATGTTGTAGTATTTCCTGAGCCTGACAGTTGCTTCTGATATTGAGTTTTAAAGAGCAATACAACCATTGGTTGTAACAATATCTGGTGTGGACATTGGACTATGTGTAGGGAATTTGAATACTTAGTTGGTAATAATTTATTAGGTTGAATGGTAGGTTTTCGATTGTTGGTAGGGGCTGGACTAGCATACCAAGTTAATGCATGTTATTGATAATTCATAATAAATGTACAGTTATAGGGACTAAGTAGTAGTTGTTTCCAATTGTCACTACCACTTTTCTAGCTTGGGGGTATTTTGGTCATTTTTTAAATTTTGGGAATTTTTGGAATTATTATGTATTATTATGATTTATTAGAATTAATATGATTTTTGGTGATTTTTAGGATAATTGATTTTGGGTCTATAGTTGACTTTGACTTGTGTTGACTAGAAGACTAACCTAGTGACTAATCTAGGTTATGGCCACTTAGTTAGGTTAAGTAACCTTGGTTTGACCTAATTTAATGAGGTTTAAGTCATTGGAACTAGTTAGGAGTGATTTGGAGTTGTTTAGGCTAATATGGCTTAAGACTTCATAAGTCATGACTTATGGTTTTAACCATTTAATAAAACAACTTAGCCATAGCCTATGTGAGTTGGCCCAAAGCCCAAAATTAGCAACCCTAAAATTTTGTCCAGCCAACCTAGGGATTCCCCCACTATTTAATCTCTCCTAAAATCTAGGGCTAGCCTCTTCCTTAGGAATTTATTACAAGAGAAGAAAGAGGTGAGTCCCCATGTTCAAAAATCTCTAGAAAATCCATTTTTCCTCCTTTTTAATCCAAACAAGTTGCAATAGGTTCTAATTATTGTTTTCTTGCTGTTGGAATTGGTTGTTCTCAGTTTTCTAACAATTTGGAGGAGTTTCACCATCAAGGAGAACATCACTCATTAAAGCTTTTTGAGAGTTTTGATTCATTGAGGTAACTCTCTATCCACACCATAGAATCCTGAGATTTTTGCATCAATAGGGAGCCCGAGACCTAACCTAACAGTAGGAATAGGAAACCCTAGGTTTTTGTGTCATTTCGTGTCCTAACAAGACACGTATCAATGTCCTATTCTTAGTGTTTGTGGAAATGCCACTGTGGATTATTTTGTGTTATTTTCGAATAATGTCTGAATGGAAAATTATGTTTTGATGTCGCTTACATGATTTCGAATGACTGGGGTGGTTTCGAGTCGTGTCCGAGTCGCAATGGACTCGCAGACACGGCCCCGCGCGCGGCCTGTGCGCGTGTCCTGCTGTGCGGGGGCTCCACAGGACACGATACTTGATCACTTAACACGAGATTTGACACACCCCTTGGGGCACTCACTGACACGCCACGTGTAAAATTTTGTGGGCCCATGTGACGTTTTGAGGGAGAAATCCTCGACGCACGAAAATTGCACTGCTCTGTGCGCTGTGCTTATTTGCCACTGATACGGCTCGACACTTTGGACACGCGACACTGTGGGGTCGATATAGGCGCTGAGACACGTGCACCTAGACCTAACCTAGGGGTGTATACAACCACGTGTCCCAGTTCGTGTCGTATCGAGTGCACGACACGCGTGCACACACGCACGAGCCTGTGCACACTGCACAGTGCCTGTGTGCACTGTTTGCGTGTTTAATTCAGTTGGACACGTTTGTGTCCTCTTTCTGGGACACGAACAAGTAGTAGACACGTGCACGTGTGTTCTAATGATTTACCAACCTAAATTCTATTGGTTAGTTGTTGTTTTAATTGTGGGAATGGGAATATCCCCAATTTTTGAACTGTAGAGTATCAGTGAGTGTGCTCACTGTTTCACCCTTTAAATTCTCTTTTAAAATGTTAAATGTATCATGTATATTGTTATGGGTTAATGTCTGTGCATTAGGAAACATGTTTAGATTGTAGAAATCATTCTTTGTGAAGGATAATGATGAATAGGGATTCGAATTACAGTGAGGAACCGTCATCACTGATACATGATTTTACACAAACCTGAGATGATTCAAATCCCAGTTTCTTTGATAACTTACACCTAATTATATATGTTGTATAGGATTTGTGTTGGTTCATGTGGGAATATCATTTGGGTTTTAATATGCTAACTATGGCTCTTCGAAATCCTGAGTAACTGATTAATTGATTTACTGAAATGAGATGAACTGTTTACATAACCTGAGAATTCATTCCCTAATATGTTAACTAATGATAGGGACTTTAGGCTCACATGGTATGGCATATACACACATTGCTGTAGAGTTGATTGATTTCCTGTCATATAGTTTCTTTTCATAATCTGAGATGGATGGGGATGAAATATTTTACATGAAAAGAACCTGAAACTGAATTGGTTTCCATTCCTTTTTTTTTTTGCACTGTCACTTAATTGCACACACCCACACATATTCCTGTACACACAAATACCTGTCCCCCTTAACATGTTGTATAGGTGAACACACATCCACACAAAACTGAGATTAGGGTAGGTTTCAATGATTGATTTCCTTTTCCTTTTTCCTGAAATCTGGTACTTAATTACATATAACTCTTCACTGTTTGATAACCTGAAATCTGAAATTAGGAAATAGGTGGACTGTCAATTGCATATCTTGAGAACAATTAGCTCTACACTCTCCTGTACACAGAACACTCATCACCACACACACACACACATACACATTGACACCATTTCACACACCCTCTCTAATTGCTATTTCCTCTCTATACATATAGGTTTGTGGCTAGGGATTAGATGTATAATGTAATGTATACTTTAATATGTGTATATGTATTATATAATATAGTTTGTGTATCATATAGATATCTAATGTAGATATTTTCCAATGAGTTTATAGGTTATGTAGTATGTATATGTCTCATGTATATATGTGGCTTGTGTGTGTGCACTATATATAGGTATTACATATATATGTGGGTTATGGCTAGATTACAATGTATATATCAAGAGTGTTAGGTTTTAGACTTAGATTGGACTGGTGAATGTGTTAGTGATGGCCTATAGGCATGCTATAGCTTATGGCCTGTATGTGAGTCTGTTTGACTAACAGGCCTAGATTGGGCTTGTATAGCTTACTAGACCTAGAATAGACTTGCTAGAATAGTTTGACCTAGTGTGGACTTGTTTGACCTAGTTTGACCATAGTTGACCTAGTTTGACTTCTAGGGTTGACCAAGAGTTGACTTTGGCCTAGTTTGACCTAGATTCATGTAGAATGCATGGTAGAGCTTTATTTTATCATTTTGGACTTGTTGTGACTTGTGCTGTTCTGAATAGGAGCCAGACACCACTCCTCGGACAGTACTTTTCAGTTGGACACTCAGATACCAGGCGAGTACATTCTCTGATCATTTCATATCCTGTTAGAATTATTTTCCTGCTTTAGATTACTTTACTTGATACTGTCACGACGGTAACACGGATTAGTACTATATGGATCCATTCTTGAGATGTTATCCCCTCAGGGAGCATTGTATACTACATATTCTGTGCGTTTCACTTACATGGTGTATCACTATGCTTCACGATTCTTCGATCACTTGTGACATGTACTCTCATGATCACAGAGTCTTTCCAGAATCACCCATTTATGGGCATTCCCAGAATTACCCCATTGTGGGCATTCCCAGAATCACCCATTTATGGGCTATCCATGTATCACCCCTTATGGGCCTTCACATGGAATCATAACATAACCTGGCTGGATCCTTGTGTATTGATTGGGGGTACGGGGGAGTAGAAGTAAACATGTGAATAATATCCAAGTAGTGTAGTTTCCAGAATCACTCCATAGTATAGTTCCCAGAATCTCCTATGCCATTCACATGTTTATATTGTACTCTGACTCACTAGCCACAGTTAGCTCTCTATTACAGTATATCTATTTCCATTACAGTTTTCTCTGTTTACATTCCATGTTTCTTTCAGTTCCTGTATCTTACTCTACTGCATGTCTATATTTTCTAACCTGCTATGATCTGTTGAGATGTATTGTGCTCGCTCCTGTCCTGACTGGACCTGTTGAAAATATTACAGAGGACGAGGAGGAGGCTGATGTGGATACCTATTACGGTGCCACCTTAGATGAGATGTTGGACCTGGACCATCAGCAGGCCCCACTAGCTGTGGATGACACACCCTTAGACTAGGATGCTTTCATTTCAGTATTTCATGGATGATTGTACTTATTGATACTTGGGATCTGGGATTTGTATTATCTTAGACACTTAGACTTTCTGATGTACTTGGGATTTCCTTTCATTTCAGCAGTTTCATTTATCTATCTATCAGCTATGTTATCATCTGTTTTTCCTTGAGATTTATATCTTATCGTACTTCTTCTTCCTTAGTTGTGATTGAGTCTACTTTTATCATGTCACCCCCAATCGGGGAGTATAAACTGTTTTAGCTTTATATTGCTAGATGTTGTGACCTAGGACAGCGTTCTACCGCCGACACTGCGGCGTAGGCTGGACGTATCCACGCCTCGTGCCCTAACTCTGGGGTGCGGGTCGTGACACGTTTTTAGTGGTGGCCCATGTAGGTCTAGAATAGAAGTGTAGTGGTATTCGAACTAGAGTATCACTACAGCCTGCGGTAGGATATAGGACATAAATTTTAAGATACTCAATCTGTCACGACCCACTCCCGAATAATCGGACACGAGTCGGACACGCCCAGCCTTCATTGTTAGACACAATGAAGTAAGCTGTACCAAGCTAGGGAAACTAACCAGATAAACATGAAAGTATAGAATCACAGCAACTATATAATGTATCCCAACCAGAGTAAAGAGTACAATATCTGAATTTATTACAATTCAACTATAAGAGTCTGCTAGTCTCAATACATGGAAAGATAAATGGGAAAACTAATAAAATACTAGGCTTCTGCAGCCTCTAGGTCAGAAGCAGCTCCAGCTGGCTCAGTAGGGAAGGCAGTATCCTGTCCATAGTAGGTGTCACACAATGCCTCCATCTCACCTGCAACATATCCTATTCAGGAGCGGAGCAAGTACAATTCTAGGTAATGAACAAGACATCATGATATGGAAGTACAAGGAAACATGGAAAGTACAAGAAAGAACAGGTGAATAAGTACATGAAAAACAGTGTAAAGTACATGAAAGAACATGAATGTAAGAACATGAAGAACATGATATGTAAGCACCTGAAAGAACATGATATCATAGAATCACAGGAAATAAGTACAAGGTAATCTCCTGAACATGTGTGTACTACATTTGAAATATAACTAAATATGTGACCGGCTAGGGTAAGCACATGAAAGCACATGAAATGGTACGGCTTAGGACCCGCGTGCACGATGCGGGATCTAAGCTAAAACACACCTGAGTTGTTACTTGGGATTGGTCACATAGATAGTATATTTTCCCTCCCCAGATACAAGTAATAAGCACAAGAGAACAAGAGCACCAGAAAGTACATGACGTGTTGCAATTGTGTCACTCAAAGAAGCACAGGATATATAATGAAAAGTACAAAACCGTAGAGTATACTTGCCTGGCTCCAGGAAAGTACAAGTAGGCAAGAAAACTGGGTGTCCTCCTGTAAGCAAATGATCTCAATATGATAAATCAATAATGTAAGTAGATTTATAATCTAAAATCACTACATAAATCCTAAGTTCTATTTAACAATACTAGATTTCTTCTACTTATAAATCTACACTATTCCAACCATGAACTTGTCAAGAAGATTTTTAACTCACACAAGTCCTAGCTAACTGCTGTTACAATCCTTTCTAAGAGAGCCCAACATTCTAACCTCAAGCTTCACCAAAACTTGAACAAGGTTGTATAACCTTGCATTGTACAAGGATACTCAGAATTTACCATACTCCTCAATATCTTAGGAAACACCTAATCCTTCCAGCCCTTACTAAGACAGGTTCAAAACAGTTTAGGAATGGCTGAACCTATCTAATCCTGAACAAGCTTCCCAAGCTTATCTTAACCAGCTGATATGGCTCACATCTAACTAGACATTGCCTTACATCAGTCCAATTAAGGTGCTGATAGAAATCATTGTCAGTTAAATTGAAACAAATCAGCCTCTCTTAATAATGTCCTGCTATTTACCATTGACAGTTAAAGCAAAACAGCCATAATAATAACTACTCCAATTAATCCTTTACAATTATACCATTAGTTAAAACTAAGACTAGGGTAATAAGATAACTAACTTGTTTGAAAAAAGAAACTTCATGTCAAGTCCTGCCACTACCTCATCTTGAATTGTTTATAAGAAAATTGAATATACCTCTAGTTAATCCTGAACCTAGAATCCTTCTTATGAATCACATATCCCATTTAAAACTTAAGTCATGATAATAAACACATCACTGACCCATTCCATATCAGAAATGTAAAGAATAGAGCTCAGTTTTACTGAATTTCTCCTAGTTAAATGAGATCCACTCAGGTTAGTCTGAATTCTTTACAGAGTTACTGACATTCTTTCCTGATTTCTGGTCATACTGGAATACATCAAATGGCCCAGGTTCATCTATACTCTGAAACAGTTAGGCTTATCAATGAGAATGTTTCCACAGTTTCAATTGCTCAAATATTGCACATAGGAAAGCTCTGCTCAAACAAGGATTAACACTACATTATTCCAAAGCCAGATGACTACTTGGTTATCAATACAGTCCCATTCTCAGGGCTGTAATTCCCAGGTTATTAATCTCAGGTTCCTGAATTATTGAGAGGTCATCACAGTTTCAAAAGTATTTGACTAAAACTGCACAGATTCCTCATTATTCCAAATTCTATTGTCTCCATCACAAAACCTTATCAATTCTTAAAATTCCTTCTCAACAGTACATTCTAACTCCAACCGAATCCTTTGGACCACAACTACTCAATTTCAGTTAGGCTCAAAAGTTAGGAAGAAAACTATTGGTATTCAAGTCTCAGGTTATTCAAATCTCAAGTTAAAACTGCTGATACTCCAATCTCAGGTTCAAGTTCAAGAGAACTAACAAAATCTGATTTCTTCTATCCCTCTGAACCGTAGGGGTACAAGGACCTTAAGTCAAACCAAACTTCCACTATAGGCTTGCTAGCTCAATTCATTGTCAGAAATCAAAACCCATTATTCTTAACAAATTTGATAAAAATAAGTTATGGTTTCATTTCACTAAATATAATCAAAATCGAACTACTGCCCCTGAACCTGATTACCAAATAAATTCCAGATATCTTCTACTAACCAATTCATGGACTAAACTGAACAGAGGTAACCATGGACCTAATATCTACAATAGTTCGAACAGTCCTCTTAATCCTATTTTCTCAGTAACACAACCCAACTCAGCTATGAATAAACAGAACGATAAGAAAATAGCTAATAGAGATAGAATTAAACAACACCCTCTGATATTTGTATGTCTAATTATCATATCAATTATCAAATTCATCCATACTTAATTAGGCCAAAACAACATCTCTTGTTTCAGTATTTCAAAAGACATTTCTACAGTTGATTCATGCTTAGTTTATACATGAATTCAAATGGTTTTTGTTTAGAGCTAAGGATCTAATAAACCAGAGATTTACCTATAAGAATTCCTGATGCAGAGATGCTCAAACCTTAGCTCACCAACAGATCTCCATGCTGACAACAGGAAAAATCGAGTGCAATCTACAATTCCTCAGATCAAGATCTACACATCTAATCGATCCTCTGGTTCAAGAGAAAACATTACAAAATTCATGATCCTATCTATTTCGATCAATGGAAATGATCATAAGATCGGAAGGAGCAAATCGTCGAGATCTACCTCAATTGCATAGGCTGGATGAAAGAGTAATGATCGGATCAAATCGTTCCCAGATCTGAAATTGTAAATTCAATCAGTGCAAGAAAGAGGACAGAGGAAACTAATGGATTGATTATCACTGGAAGGTTGAAGAATACACAGATGACTCACCAGTGATTTCTCGATCGAATGAAGAGGAAAATCTTGATCTCTGAATCCTTGGCATGGCCGACTGGTCAGAATTTGGGGAGATGAAGTTGGGGATGAAGAATTTTTCCAACAATAGAGAGGAGAGAGGGGTCTTAAATAGGCAGCTAATGGCGTGGGGAGCAGGCTATGGGATGGTGGGAAAGTTTGTTCTCCTCTCCTCTGACAATTCTGTTAGGGAAAGGGATAAGAATGGAAATTTGAATTTGGTCAGGAATTAGCAGGCTGGGGAAAGAATTGGCCGTTGGGTTTAAATTGGAAAGAAGTTTCCACATGGGAATTGAAGCAGTGGTTCTTTCCATTAGGTTAAAACTTAGTGATATGGCTTAGGAAAAGAAAAGGACCCAGTTGGGCTGGCCAGAGATAAGCCCAACCTTGATGGATCAACATTTGCTCTAAGCCCAAAAGAGAAAATAAAATGGGTTGAAGAAATTAAATTAGGAATAAAACTTCACCCTATTCTAAAAAATATAATAAAAATATTCCCAAATCATGACTCAATATAAAAATTAAAATTCCTGCAATATTCCAGAAAAGTGGAGTTACACAATCACTTTAGGAAAATTTCTTTTATTGCTATCTAAAATCCTTTTGTCAGCTGATCCCTTGAATTATAATTGTCCGCCTTTGTTATTTCGCTTCTTTCTCAGGAATTGATACTCTTGTTTGTCTATCTTCAGGATGGTAGAGACTCGCTCGCAGCGTACCATTCATGAGGATGCTATGGAGGGGACTGCTACCTCCCAGCCAGTACAGCAGGGCCAGGGGACTGCAGCTCCTGCCACCTTTGCTCGTATTGAGGCCCCGGCAGCAGCAGCAGGGGGTATGCTTCCACAGGCAGGGAGGCAGGACCCAGTTCTCCCAGAGGATCCTTACCAACAGCCACCTCCAGGGACAGTGGACGCAGTGCAGCTACTAGCCTTCTTTCGGCAGTACATGGAGGGTCAGCAGACCCAGCAGCAGAGGCAGACGGCAGAGTTCACTCGAGGCATTGAGCTGGCAGTGATAGCAGTGGAGAGAGTCGTGGCTCAGCCAGCAGCAGTCCAGCAGCCGTACCAGCCACGGGAGAAGGGCATCCAGGACTTCCAGAAGATGCATCCGAGAGACTTCCGAGGGACAGAGGGGATCCTGTATGCCGATGAGTGGATCGAGCATATGGAGGAGATCTTCAGGCTGGCTGAGATTCCGACGAGGCTCCAGATAGAGGCAGCGGCCAGCATGATGCAGGATCTGGCCCGTACATGGTACCAGACCGACCCGAGGGTCGGTACAGCAGGACAGACTTGGGCAGCAATCAAGAAGCTGTTCAAGGAGAAGTTCTTTCCAAACGCAGCACTGGGAGCCCTCGAGACCCAGTTCGAGGCCCTAGTCCAGGGAGCCAGTCCGTGGTGGAGTACGCAGGGGAGTTCTGCCGCCTGAGTAGATTTATGGAGGACTTGTCCGAGACGACGAAGGCCCAGAGGTTCTGGAAGGGCTTGGTAAAGGAGGTCAAGTCCTACACCAAGAACGCCCGCAGTGCTACATTTGAGGAGATCCTGGTGGACGTACTAGCTGCAGAGGATGATCTTGAGCTTAGGCTCAAGAGGGGGCGAGACTCCCAGGGAGGCAGAGAGACAGAGGCCCGGTGGATTGTTGCAGCCGCTGCCCATTCCCGAGTGGAAATGGGAGCATATCACTATGGACTTCGCTTCAGGATTGCCGCGTACTCCAGGAGGGAAATATGCAATTTGGGTCATCGTTGACAGGTTGAACAAATCAGCCCACTTCTTGCCATTCAAGGTGGGTACGTCTACAAAGAGGCTGGCGGAGTTGTATATGCGGCAGATAGTCAGGATCCACGGAGTTTCGGTCAGCATCGTCTCAGATCGGGATAGCCGTTTTACTTCCCATTTCTGGAGGAGTCTGTCGACCAGCTTGGGCACTCAGCTCAAGTTTAGTGTTGTATACCACCCACAGACGGACGGACAGTCAGAGCGGACTATTCAGACCCTTGAGGATATGCTGTGGACGTGCGTCCTAGACTTTGGAGGTTCCTGGAAGGATCATTTTCATTTGGTGGAGTTTGCCTACAACAATAGTTTCCAGGCCAGTATTGAGATGTCACCTTTCGAGGCTCTATATGGGCGTAGGTGTCGTACACCCTTATCCTGGAATGATGTTGGTGAGCGAGCTTTACTGGGGCCAGAGATGGTTGTTGATGCGGCCGAGAAGGTGAAGCTCATCAGGGACAGACTTCGCGTGGTGCAGGACAGACATCGGCACTGGACCGATAGCCACCGGAGGCCGTTAGAGTTTGAGGTACAGATTAGAGTAGGATTAGATTTAGGTTGTTTGTTTGAGATTTTTGATCATGTTTATTTATTATAATTAATTGAGACCTTGCTTGTGATTAGGTCGGAGACCAGGTTTTCTTGAGGATATCTCCGACTCGTGGTACGATATGTTTCGGTGGAGGCAGGAAGCTTAGCCCGCGCTTCATCGGCCATTTCGTTATCAGCGGGAGAGTCGGTGACGTTGCATACAGGCTAGACTTACCGCCTGTACTAGTGGGGTTCCACAACGTATTCCATGTATCACAGTTGAGACGGTACGTGGCAGACCCTAGCCATATGCTTGATCATTCAGAGATTGAGGTTGGGCCTTCTCTCAGCTATCCAGAGCAGCCAGTGGAGATTCTGGATCGACGGGAGAAGGTTCTGAGGAACCAGGTGATACCCTTGGTACGCGTCGCATGGAGGCATCATTCTCCAGGAGAGTCGACCTGGGAGCGGAAGGATGAGATGCACGAGCGGTACCCCTATCTTTTTGGACCTTGAGGTATACTTTTCTATCCTTCTCAGCAGTTTAGTTTCGCCTTTAATTTCGAGGACGAAATTATTTTAAGGAGGGTAGATTTGTCACTACCACTTTTCTAGCTTGGGAGTATTTTGGTCATTTTTCAAATTTTGGGAATTTTTGGAATTATTATGTATTATTATGATTTATTAGAATTAATATGATTTTTGGTGATTTTTGGTGATTTTTAGGATAATTGATTTTGGGCCTATAGTTGACTTTGACTTGTGTTGACTAGAAGACTAACCTAGTGACTAATCTAGGTTATGGCCACTTAGTTAGGTTAAGTAACCTTGGTTTGACCTAATTTAATGAGGTTTAAGTCATTGGAACTAGTTAGGAGTGATTTGGAGTTGTTTAGGCTAATATGGCTTAAGACTTCATAAGTCATGACTTATGGTTTTAACCATTTAATAAAACAACTTAGCCATAGCCTATGTGACTTGGCCCAAAGCCCAAAATTAGCAACCCTAACATTTTGTCCAGCCAACCTAGGGATTCCCCCACTATTTAATCTCTCCTAAAATCTAGGGCTAGCCTCTTCCTTAGGAATTTATTACAAGAGAAGAAAGAGGTGAGTCCCCATGTTCAAAAATCCCTAAAAAATCCATTTTTCCTCCTTTTTAATCCAAACAAGTTGCAATAGGTTCTAATTATTGTTTTCTTGCTGTTGGAATTGGTTGCTCTCAGTTTTTTAACAATTTGGAGGAGTTTCACCATCAAGGAGAACATTACTCATTAAAGCTTTTTGAGAGTTTTGATTCATTGAGGTAACTCTCTATCCACACCATAGAATCCTAAGATTTTTGCATCAATAGGGAGCCCTAGACCTAACCTAACAGTAGGAATAGGAAACCCTAGGTTTTTGTGTCATTTTGTGTCCTAACAGGACACGTATCAATGTCCTGTTCTTAGTGTTTGTGGAAATGCCACTGTGGATTATTTTGTGTTATTTTCGAATAATGTCTGAATGGAAAATTATGTTTTGATGTCGCTTACATGATTTCGAATGACTGGGGTGGTTTCGAGTCGTGTCCGAGTCGCAATGGACTCGCGGACACGGCCCCGCGCACGGCCTGTGCGCGTGTCCTGCTGTGCGGGGGCTCCATAGGACACGATACTTGATCACTTGACACGAGATTTGACACACCCCTTGGGGCACTCAATGACATGCCACGTGTAAAATTTCTTGGTCCCACATGGCGTTTTGAGGGAGAAATCCTCGACGCACGGGAATTGTACTGCTCTGTGCACTGTGCTTATTTGCCACTGATACGGCTCGACACTTTGGACACGCGACACTGTGGGGTCGATACAGGCGCTGAGATACATGCACCTAGACCTAACCTAGGTGTGTACACAACCACGTGTCCCAGTTCGTGTCGTGTCGAGTGCACGACACGCGTGCACACACGCACGAGCCTGTGCACACTGCACAGTGCCTGTGTGTACTGTTTGCGTGTTTAATTCAGTTGGACACGTTTGTGTCCTCTTTCTGGGACACGAACAAGTAGTAGACACGTGCACGTGTGTTCTAATGATTTACCAACCTAAATTCTATTGGTTAGTTATTATTTTAATTGTGGGAATGGGAATATCCCTAATTTCTGAACTGTAGAGTATCAGTGAGTGTGCTCACTGTTTCACCCTTTAAATTCTCTTTTAAAATGTTAAATGTATCATGTATATTGTTATGGGTTAATGTCTGTGCATTAGGAAACATGTTTAGATTGTAGAAATCATTCTTTGTGAAGGATAATGATGAATAGGGATTCGAATTACAGTGAGGAACTGTCATCACTGATACATGATTTTACACAAACCTGAGATAATTCAAATCCCAGTTTCTTTGATAACTTACACCTAATTATATATGTTGTGTAGGATTTATGTGTTGGTTCATGTGGGAATATCATTTGGGTTTTAATATGCTAACTATGGCTCTTCGAAATCCTGAGTAACTGATTAATTGATTCACTGAAATGAGATGAACTGTTTACATAACCTGAGAATTCATTCCCTAATATGCTAACTAATGATAGGGACTTTAGGCTCACATGGTATGGCATATACACACACTGCTGTAGAGTTGATTGATTTCCTGTCATATAGTTTCTTTTCATAATCTGAGATGGATGGGGATGAAATGTTTTACATGAAAAGAACCTGAAACTGAATTGGTTTCCATTCCTTTTTTTTTTGCACTGTCACTTAATTGCACACACCCACACATATTCCTGTACACACAAATACCTGTCCCCCTTAACATGTTGTATAGGTGAATACACATCCACACAAACCTAAGGAATTCATTATAGGATTTCAGCAATTATGTATTCACTAAATTAACTAGTTAGTATTATTCCTAACCAACTTGTATCAAACCATTATTACATACAGGAGGATATCTAGCTCTTTTACCTACTTGTACTTTACGGAGGCGGGCAAGTACTTTTCTACGGTTTTGTGCATTTACATTCCTGTACCCTTTCTTGTGACACGTTATGGCACGATATTCATGTACTCCTGTATTCCTGCACCCTTGTCCTTGTACTTATTAGTGTCGGGTGGAGAAATACACTAGCCATGTGACCAATCCCGGTTACTATATATTCCTGTACCTAGCTTAGGCCTCACACTGTGTACGCAGGTCCTAAGTCGTACCATATTCATGTACTCCTGTGCATGCTCCTGTACTCACCCCAGCCGGTCACATGGACTAGATGTATTTCGATATTGTGCACTTATCATGTCTGGTACTTCAGGATTATAGTTTCATTCCTGTACTTTACATGTTCCTGTACTTTACATTCTTGTACTATAGATCCTGTACTCATTTTCTGTATTACTTTCCTGTACATTCCTGTATATCTTTTCATGTACCCCTGTACACATTTCATATCATGTTCATGTTTCATTACCTAGAACTGTACTTTGCTCCGCTCCTGAATAGGATATGTTGCAGGTATGCTTGCAGGACATTGATCTACTCTATGGGCCAGAGTCCAGGATTTAGCTGAGCAGGATGAGGCTTAGCTTGAGGTTTCAGGTTTAGATTACTTAGCTTTACTTTGAGATATTGACTTTACAGTTCATAGCATTTTTCATTCCTGTTGATTCTGGTACATTATGATATCTGGATTTGTGGATTATGGTGATCATTCTGGGATACATTTTTAGATGCTGTGATTCTATACTTTCATGTTTATCTGGTTAGTTTTCCCTAGCTTGGTACAGCTTATTTCGTCGTGTCTAACGACGAAGGCTGGGCGTGGCCGACTCGTGTCCGATTATTCGGGAGCGGGTCGTGATATGTTTTTAGTGGTGGCCCATGCAGGTCTATCCTAATGGTACCTAGGTACTAGAGTACTATTGGGGGACATGGTTATACTAGGGAAACTTGATCATATCATAGGAAAATTGGGAAATAATGGTATATCAGGTATATCGGGTATTTTAATATTCTATAAACACTTGTTGTATGTAGGTCTAGGTTATTTTAATAGTTTTTTGTTTTGCAGATAGTTCAAAAGTACGCGACATCGGAAAAGTCAATCCACCTACACTTGAGAGTTTCGAGCTTCCACTACCTTCTATCACTCTACTGTCCCCATGGGTAGTACGCAGTTGACGGAGACATTTCAAGAGTTCCTTGACACCAGCAGGCCGTCCTTTTCCAATCCAGACTTGTAAATGCATTTCTCGAGTTAGAGAGGACTTCCAGACTCTCAGACCTTGGACTTCCCCGACGCCAAGCGTATATCTGCACCGAGGAACAAATCGAGAACCTGGAGCTGCCACTGAAGACCACCCAAGTTCCTGAGGACCCAACTTCTCTGAAGATTAGAGTCACCAGCCAGGAGATCAAGAATGTAGCACGGACAATGAAACGAGACGAAAAGTTGAAGCTCATGATGGACATGAAGACTTATGACGGGGATGACAACTACTGTGGATCCACAAAGCGTCATCAGACTCAGACAATATTTCTTCAATCGCATCATCAGATTCAGGCAATGACCAATTGTGCTTCCTGCCGCCATCCAGGACATCGCTTCGAGGAGTGCCGCAAAAGACGGAGGCTATGCTTGTTCTACGGATCGTCTGCCCACCCAGTCAGGGATTGCCAGAGACCATTGATCATACTGCCCAAGGGCGAACACGTAGAGCACCAGGACTACAGCAAGGGGACCAACCTCTCTAGATTCAGCAACCACATGGAGTACTACCGCAGGGATCAACCTACGCCAGGATAGTTGAAGAAGGTTAGAGAGATTTTCGTTCCGGAGGAATACTGAAGACAGACTAAAGACTGAAGATTTTTGCATGGTTGGAAAAACCATGTATCTTGATTAGCAACCCAGTTTTTCTTAAATTTCTTTTAGCATATAGACCATTTCTTGGAACTTCTTGTTTTCTATTTTGGAATCTTGGTTGGTATTCGAAACTTAATTCGATATTCGTTGATTGGTACTCCTCCATCCATTCTTCATAACCTTGCTCTTTTCGAGATTCTACTCAGGAATTTTGTTTCCTATTCAGGACTAGTTACAATTTGTAAATTTTGTTTTCTTTTCGAAGTTCAGTTTTCTATTTGGGGATTGTTGGAATTTGATTTTTATTCAATACTTGTTTCTATTCACCATTCAAGACATCGTTTGAAAACTTCGGTTTCGACCTGTTCCCTACGTGAGATTTTGTTTCCTACGTGGCTTGTTTTCTACTTGGAAATTGTTCCGTTCACAACTTTGCTTCGATCTTGTTCCCTATTTGAGGTATCGCTTGTTTCATGGATATTGTTTAATTCACCCATTGATTCTTTTTCCTACTCGTAACTTGATTCCATTCGAGGTTTTAAGATCATGTTTTCTATTTCGAGACTTTGTTTTTGTTCGTGATTTTGTCTCCCATCCAAGATTTACCGGACTTTGAATTTCAGTTCCTACTCGCGACTCATTGAGACCGTGTTCCCTATTCTAAATCTTGTCTCCTCGTTGAGATTTTCTATTCGAGAATTTGTTCCTTATTCACGACTTTGTTGATACTTGATTTTCTATTTTCTACTGTATACCTTATTGGAGATTTCGTTTTCTATTCAAGTTTTACTTGAGATTTCATTGTTATTCGAGATTTTATTGAAACTCGTTTCCAGTACGAGATTTTATTTCTTATTTTTGAAACTTGTCTCCTATCTGATACCTTGCTTCAGTTCATCCTTCGAGACTCTGTTATCCCTTCGGGATAATGTCCCATATATGAAATGTGGTTACCATTCCAGATATCAGTTAAAATTCTGTTATAATTTGAAACTTTGCTCTCTGTCTGAAATTTTAAATCTCTCTGGCTGCCCTTTTGTACTCACTGATTGGATCCCTTGTCATCTCTTAATACCTAATAAATCCTTGTATTCTAACATCCAGGTAACTTCACCATTTCCGTGACTTCGACTATTGAAACTCATTTTGAATTCCTTGAAACTCTTTTGAAATTCCTAGGGATAAAGTCGAGAGGCTATTCGATGACCTACTATGGCATGACAGTTGCGCGCTGCAGCCATTAGCTGGATTATGGAGACTGAGGGTTCACTGCAGCCAGTAGCGCACCGCGAGGCAGGAACTTTAAGTTGAAGTGATTTCAGACAATTATAGGTTTTCGAGTACTGTCGAGACTTGTCATATTCTTTATACCTTGATCTCTTGGGTTGATTCGTTGATGATTGTTGGAAAATAGATAAGGTTGACAGATTATTCGGTGACATATTGTTATTTGAGTCACGGAGCCGAAAATCTATTGCAGTCAGATATATACTGGCGGGGTAGGGATCGTAGACAAAGTGATTTCGAATAGCTATATGTTCCCGGACACCACGGAAACTATATTCTTTTTATTTGGGTTTCGAGAATCACAAATCCTTGCATGTTCATCGTGATTTGATACTAATACCTCCTGAGTATTGCGTACGTCTCCTCCATCAACCCTTACTAAATTTTCTTCCAGTATTTTATTGTTAGATCATTGAATTCCTTAAAAATAGTATATTATCAGATTGTGATTCCGTGCTTCGTTTGTGACTTGTCTAAACTTTGATCTTAAGTCATGTCTATCTGACCATGATTTTCTCTCTTTTTCTAGTCTACCTGTGTTAAACTATCGATATTTGATCGTACTTAATAATTGTGTCTTCATGATTTTGCTCCTCTAAGATGCAATTGAACTTCATTCCATTCGTGCCTATTTAATCCTTGATCATTGTTGGATCATATTATTTTATTGTGTGTAATTATCGTATTTGATCTCAAAGGCTCAGGGCGTCTCAGAGTTGCACAGGATCGACAGAAGTACTAGGCGGACAACAACAGACGGCCACTAGAGTTCGCAGTTGGAGATAGAGTGTTCCTGAAGATCTCACCGATCAGAGGCATCATTTGTCTTGGCAGAGGCAGGAAACCCAGCTCCAGTACATCGGGCCTTTCGACGTGACGGCACAAATTGGAGAGGTGGCATATCGACTGGCGCTTCCAGCTAGCTTGGAGGGAGTGCACGACGTTTTCCACGTATCCCAGCTTCGACGCTACATTCTAGATCCGAGCCATGTGGTGGACTATTCCGAGCTGGAGGTGGGCCCGAGATTGACCTACGAGGAGCAGCCAGTAGAGATCCTCGATCGGAGGGAGAAGCGCTTGCGGAATCAGACTATTTCTCTTGTCCGCGTCATGTGGAGACATCACTCTCCGGGAGAGTCCACATGGGAGCGCGAGGACGAGATGCGGGAGCGCTATCCCACTCTATTTGATTGATTTGATTGTACTATGTTTTGTGGAATTTTATTTTCAATAAATGACTGGTGTTTGGACCTTGTGATGCTGAGATTTTTTTTTTGGTCCTTTGAATTTCGAGGACGAAATTTTTTAAGGGAGGAAGATTTGTAACTCCACTTCCCGGTTTTCGAAATAAATAAATTTGATTTCTAAAAATTATATAATTGTTATTACTAGTTTAAATAATAAATTAGTTTTCATTTATAAATTTGGCAATCTATTTTTAGAGGGAAATTTTAGAGCAGGATTTTGAATTTCAAAAGGTTGTTACAACTAATTAGAGTGGTCCCCACTCAACTCACAAAATTCCCTAACTGACTTCTGGATTTTTCTGTAAATAGTAAAAAGGGGCAGGGGTTTTATGAAAGATTATTTGAGTGGAAAGTCTAGAACATAAATAGTGAAAAAGGGGAAGGGGTTATTGCAAAATGGCCTATTAGCGGGGGGACTGAATTGCAAGAGTTGCAATTCTCCTTTTTAAATCTCGATTTCAGGAGAGAGAGCAGAGCAATTAAATTCTTCTCTTCTTCAGCCTTCTCGAGCTCTCCACCGCTCTCGAGTTCTCTCGAGTTCCAACACTTTTCTCGAGTCCCCCGCTCTTTTCGACTGAAGACGACGACTCGGTGACGACGACTCGGCGACGATGACTCGAAGACGACGACGATCCTGATGAAGGCGATGGCGATCCTGACGGCTTGACGACGACCACGTTGAGTTCGTAGATGACGACAACGAGCTCTCCAGCCATGGTTGTCTGAGCCAGCCCGACGCTTCAGGAGGCAACCGGCGAGCGATCCTCCATCGACGACGCAGAGATCATTGAGTGGTGAGTTCCGCTCCGATCTGTTCTTCCGTGTAGTTTTGTTCTTCGACCTAATTATTTTGCTGGAAATTCCAGATCAGATCTCAGTGATGATCATTTGAGTGGTGACTTGTTTCGAACACTCCACGACGATTTTGGGAGCGGAATCGAACAATTCGGTGAGTGAATCTCAGTTTTTGGAAGTCTGATCTATAGTTCTTAAGGTTCTGAACCACTACTCTTTCTCTTTTAGTTTCCAAGCAGTGATATCGTTTGATTTGGAGTAATTAGGAATTGGGATCTATAATTTTTGGTGAGTGTTTCCATCTTGTGATTTCTTATTGAACCTGAGGCCTGGGAGCCTGATTGTAGATTTACATTCTTTGTGTACCAGTGAGTGTACTGCAAGGGAGTGAAGGATCGTGTCCGTGTCCTCGTTACTCGACCTTCAGTTCAGAGTCCAAGTTCGGGTCAGGTAATCTTCTCTCAAATTCCTTTTATTGTTTTGCTGGGTTGGACGTATTTTCAAAGAATTTTTGTTGTGTTGTATTGCTCGAGTCCATGTTGCTCTTGGGAGTTCTGGATCGTAGTCGAGACTGTGTACAGCCGTGTTGTGTCCCTGTGCCGACAATGGGCGTGTCTAGCTTGATTATGCTGAGTCCGAGTCTTCGTGTGATCGGGTTCGAGTTCTAGTTTTGCAGTCGAAGCACCTGCTTGCTAACCAGTGTTCGTGTCCCTCTTGCTCGTGTCAGGCCAGATTTCGATCGTGTCCAGTTGTTATGGGGTGTTGGATACAGTGGCAATTTCCTTATTTTTGTGGATTTGATTTGAGTGTATATTTTTATTTTGATTTGCATATTCTTTCTTATTCATATTGTTCCAGTTTTGTAATATTTATAAGTTGTGTTGTGCGGAGTAGTGTATTTTTCCTCTGTTAGTTTCCTTCGAAATCTGTGTTGTGTGGGGAGGTTTCAGTTTGCAGAGTTTTGGTGAGTAGTATGTGTTGGACAGTGCTGAGTTAGTCCTACATTTTCCTTGTTAATTAGTTTTGCATTAGTTGGAGATAGCTGTGTTTGGTTCTATTCTAATTCAATTTGAAATTAGAGGAAGCAACTGATTAGTTGCATTTTTAGCAACAACTTTGATTCTGCTTTCCTCTCCAATTGAATTTGTGATATATACCAGTCTTATATTCAGTTTAGCTGTTGTGTGATGTTGTAGTATTTTCTGAGCCTGACAGTTGCTTCTGATATTGAGTTTTAAAGAGCAATGCAACCATTGGTTGTAACAATATCTGGTGTGGACATTGGACTATGTGTAGGGAATTTGAATACTTAGTTGGTAATAATTTATTAGGTTGAATGGCAGGTTTTCGATTGCTGGTAGGGGTTGGACTAGCATACCAAGTTAATGCATGTTATTGATAGTTCATAATAAATGTACAGTTATAGGGACTAAGTAGTAATTGTTTCCAATTTTAAATTCTTGATAACTTTATGGTGAGTAACAAGTAGCCTAAGGAATTCATTATAGGATTTCAGCAATTATGTATTCACTAAATTAACTAGTTAGTATTATTCCTAACCAACTTGTATCAAACCATTATTACATACAGGAGGATATCTAGCTCTTTTAACTACTTGTACTTTCCGGAGCCAGGCAAGTACTTTTCTACGGTTTTGTGCATTTACATTCCTGTACCCTTTCTTGTGACACGTCATGGCACGATATTCATGTACTCCTGTATTCCTGTACCCTTGTCCTTGTACTTATTAGTGTCGGGTGGGGAAATACACTAGCCATGTGACCAATCTCGGTTACTATATATTCCTGTACCTAGCTTAGGCCTCGCACTGTGCACGCGGGTTCTAAGTCGTACCATATTCATGTACTCATGTGCATGCTCCTGTACTCACCCCAGCCGGTCACATGGACTAGATGTATTTCGATATTGTGCACTTATCATGTCTGGTACTTCAGGATTATAGTTTCATTCCTGTACTTTACATGTTCCTGTACTTTACATTCTTGTACTATAGATCCTGTACTCATTTTCTGTATTACTTTCCTGTACATTCCTGTATATCTTTTCATGTACCCCTGTACACATTTCATATCATGTTCATGTTTCATTACCTAGAACTGTACTTTGCTCCGCTCCTGAATAGGATATATTGCAGGTATGCTTGCAGGACATTGATCTACTCTATGGGCCAGAGCCCAGGATTTAGCTGAGCAGGATGAGGCTTAGCTTGAGGTTTCAGGTTTAGATTACTTAGCTTTACTTTGAGATATTGACTTTACAGTTCATAGCATTTTTCATTCCTGTTGATTCTGGTACATTATGATATCTGGATTTGTGGATTATGGTGATCATTCTGGGATACGTTTTTAGATGCTGTGATTCTATACTTTCATGTTTATCTGGTTAGTTTTTCCTAGCTTGGTACAGCTTACTTCGTCGTGTCTAACGACGAAGGCTGGACGTGTCCGACTCGTGTCCGATTATTCGGGAGCGGGTCGTGACATGTTTTTAGTGGTGGCCCATACAGGTCTATCCTAATGGTACCTAGGTATTAGAGTACTATTGGGGGACTTGGTTACACTAGGGAAACTTGATCACAGCATAGGAAAATCAGGAAATAATGGTATATCAGGTATATCAGGTATTTTAATATTCTATAAACACTTGTTGTATGTAGGTCTAGGTTATTTTAACAGTTTTCTGTTTTGCAGATAGTTCAAAAGTATGCGACATCGGAAAAGTCAATCCACCTACACTTGAGAGTTTCGAGCTTCCACTACCTTCTATCACTCTACTCTCCCCATGGGTAGTACGCAGTTGACGGAGACATTTCAAGAGTTCCTTGACACCAGCAGGCCGTCCTTTTCCAATCCAGACTTGCAAATACATTTCCCGAGTTAGAGAGGACTTCCAGACTCTCAGACCTTGGACTTCCCCGACGCCAAGCGCATATCTGCACCGAGGAACAAATCGAGAACCTGGAGCTGCCACTGAAGACCACCCAAGTTTCTGAGGACCCAACTTCTCTGAAGATTAGAGTCACCAGCCAGGAGATCAAGAATGTAGCACGGACAATGAAACGAGACGGAAAGTTGAAGCTCATGAAGGACATGAAGACTTATGACGGGGATGACAACTACTGTGGATCCACAAAGCGTCATCAGACTCAGACAGTGTTTCTTCAATCGCATCATCAGATTCAGACAATGACCAATTGTGCTTCCTGCCGCCATCCAGGACATCGCTTCGAGGAGTGTCGCAAAAGACGGAGGCTATGCTTGTTCTACGGATCGTCTGCCCACCCAGTCAGGGATTGCCAGAGACCATTGATCACACTGCCCAAGGGCGAACACGAAGAGCACCAGGACTACAGCAAGGGGACCAACCTCTCTAGATTCAGCAACCACATGGAGTACTACCGCAGGGATCAACCTACGCCAGGACAATTGAAGGAGGTTAGAGAGATTTTCGTTCCGGAGGAATACTGAAGACAGACTAAAGACTGAAGATTTTTGCATGGTTGGAAAAACCATGTATCTTGATTAGCAACCCAGTTTTTCTTAAATTTCTTTTAGCATCTAGACCGTTTCTTGGAACTTCTTATTTTCTGTTTTGGAATCTTGGTTGGTATTCGAAACTTAATTCGAGATATTGTTTCCTATTCGTTGATTGGTACTCCTCCATCCATTCTTCATAACCTTGCTCTTTTCGATATTCTACTTAGGAATTTTATTTCCTATTCAGGACTAGTTACAATTTGTAAATTTTGTTTTCTTTCCGAAGTTCAGTTTTCTATTTGGGGATTGTTGGAATTTGATTTTTATTCAATACTTGTTTCTATTCACCATTCAAGACATCGTTTGAAAACTTCGGTTTCGACCTGTTCCCTACGTGAGATTTCGTTTCCTACGTGGCTTGTTTTCTACTTGGAAATTGTTCCGTTCACAACTTTGCTTCGATCTTGTTCCCTATTTGAGGTATCGCTTGTTTCATGGATATTGTTTAATTTACCCATTGATTCTTTTTCCTACTCGTAACTTGATTCCATTCGAGGTTTTAAGATCCTGTTTCCTATTTCGAGACTTTGTTTTTGTTCGTGATTTTGTCTCCCATCCAAGTTTTACCGGACCTTGAAGCGATGGGTATCGAACTCGGAATTGAGTATCGACACCTGCACCTAGCTCAGCTGAAGTTAGGATCGAGCCTGCTTAGCAAGATAAAGATCGCACAGGAGGACGACTCATTCCTGAAGAAAATGCGCGAGCTGATTTCAACGGGAAGGGCGACTGACTTTGCGGAAGACAGAGACGGGACGATGCGACTAAAGGGAAGGCTTTGCGTTCCTGAAACTGCCTAACTCAGAAAAGAAATTCTGACGGAGGCACATTATGCGAAGTACTCGTTACATCCTGGAAGCACCAAGATGTACAAGGACTTGCGCACAGGCTTTTGGTGGCACGGCATGAAGAAAGATGTAGCTACGTTCGTATCGCAATACATGGCGTGTCTGCCGGTGAAGGCGGAACACCAACGGCCAGGCGGAGAGCTGCAGAACATCGCCATTCCCGAGTGGAAGTGGGACAATATCTTGATGGATTTTATTGTGGGATTTCCGAAGATGCTGCGAGGTAATAACGCAATTTGGGTCATTGTTGATAGATTGACCAAGTCGGCTCACTTCATCGCAATTAAAGTAGGATGGAGCGTCGATCGGTTAGCACAAATCTACGTCGATGAGATTGTTCGACTGCACGGGGTACCGGCCTCAATAATTTCGGACAGAGACGGGCGATTCATATCGCATTTCTGGACGAGCCTCCAAGCGGTGATGGGGACCAAACTGAACTTTAGTTCGGCGTATCATCCCCAAACAGACGGTCAGACGGAGAGAGTCAATCAGATCTTAGAAGATATGTTTCGTCTGTGTGCGATCGACCTAAAGACTAGTTGGGATACGCATTTGCCGCTTGCGGAGTTTGCGTATAACAACAGTTATCAGTCGAGCATTCAGATGGCTCCATACGAAGTGCTCTACGGGAGGAAGTGTCGTTCGCCGATATGCTGGGATGAAGTCGGAGAGCGACAAGTGCTTGGATCGGAACTGGTGGAGCAGGCCGTCGAAAAGGTCCGCTTGATTCGAGATAGACTCCGCATCGCGCAAAGTTGACAAAAGAGCTACGCAGATCTTCGTCGACGACCGCTAGAGTTCTTGGTCGGGGACCATGTGTTTCTGAAAGTAACGCCCATGCGCGGTGTGATGCGGTTCGGCATTAAAGGCAAGTTGAGCCCGAGATTTGTAGGCCCCTTCGAGATCATTGAGCGAGTTGTGACGGTTGCTTATCGGATCCCACTACCTCCTGCCTTAGCTGATGTGCACGATGTTTTCCACGTTTCACAACTTCGAAAATACGTGTACGATCCAAGTCATGTGGTTAGCTTCGATCAGTTGGAGCTACGTACTGACTTGTCTTACTCGGAGGAGCCTATTCAAATTTTGGACCGCAAGGAGAAAGTGCTACGCAATCAGTCGATGTCCTTGGTCCGCGTGCTTTGGCGGAACCATACAGTCGAGGAGTTGACGTGGGAGATGGAGGCGGAGATGAAAGAGAAGTACCCTGCGTTGTTCGTTTAAATTAAGGTCAGACCCTTGTTCTTAAGTTTCGGGACGAAACTTTTTCTTAGTGGTATATTATGTAGCGCCCTGCTTTCGATAGGCGACGGAACTTCATAATATGCTTGCGCCGAGTCAGATCGGCCGAAAACTTAGATGGCCATCTGACTCGATCGCTAAGCTTAGTAAACGATAACTCCTTGCGGCATCGATTCAAATCGATTTGGACGGAAGTTACGAGAATCGATCCAACTAATGGAACGACTTATGTTGGAATAAGTCCTAGATGCAGCGGGCTGCGTCTCGGTGAGTGAGCTCTCTATAAGAGTCCCTTCGACGGGACCGGACCGCTGTATGGTTTTCTTGGAGCTTTGCCGCTTGGCTTGATGAAGTGCTTTCGCGTCGTTTTCATGGATGAAATTACAATTTCGATGCAAGGGGAAAAGAAAGAATTCTAACAAAGCGTTGGTGCCATTGCAGGAGCTCGCGTAACAAGGATTAACGTTGCGTAGCGCTTGGACGACCGACACGAAGCAAAGTAATTGGTGGGTGATTCGACCCTTCTTTTCTACTCTGTCCCGCAAACTTATTCCTTGCTTCGAATTCATTCAAATCGAACGATGCCAAGTTAATTGCATGCCAATCCATTAAGGTCAAGAACTCGGGAAAAACGTATTGATTTTGAGTAATCTACTCTGAAAAATACAAGTTTCTCACATAAACAGAAAAGTTTAAGGTTCTAGTAAAAAGATAGACTATTTCACGTGCTGTAAAATAATGTGAAACGTCAATCATGGGTTATGATGCCTCGGACAATTTGGTGTCCACGGGACGCTAAATCGGTGTATGGCTTTGGGGAAAATAAATCGTTGCATGAGTTGCGAGAAATGATAATGCCGCTCGATACTATCCGCGCTATACAAAACTGTTGCATATATGAAACTGTTCGCACATAGGCATGGTCATGGACAGCTTGTGCACAAGTTCGTTTTCCTCGAAACGGTATCCGGGGCATCGGAACCGATTCGTCCTAGGGAGAATAATTTATCGTGCTTCGGCGCGAGGCATGCGGGACCTTCAGTAAGGCTTGCAACCTAGGCTGAAAGGGTAGCGTCGCATGCCAACTTCGATTAAGTCCCTAGTGGTACGTAGCACCAATGACCGCATATAAGATAGTTGCATGCTCACCTATTGTCTTATGCAGGTGTAAATATTATCTCTGTTTTCATGCAGGGACGAGCACGACCGTGGTAAGAAATATGATAAACTGCGATGTTATATTGTATGCTTTATTACTCAAAGACGGCTATCGAATATGAACTGAATTTATTTAGTTCAAATAGAAAGACAACTCTAAAGCATGCCTACCCTAACAATCAGAGTCGGTTTAGACGAGTTGGTTCGTCTCGTCCACTTAGCAAGTGTGCTAATCCCCTCCCCCAATTTCCCCAGGTGCGGCGGACGCTCCAACCTAGAACGAAGCTGAAGTGCGGGGAGGCGTTTTGAAGCTCTTCCTATGCTGAAGTATTTTGAAGCCAATTCAAGTCGACGGCTTATGTATAAAGGGGAGAATGTATGGGACGGCATGCGTAGTTCAGGCAACTTGTCGAATGTATTTTCTTTATGTTTTCAATCAATGTAGCTGCAACGGCATCCAATGTAATTACGACTTGCACTTCGTTGCAAGCTATGAATGAAAAGCATTTCTATCTTCCTATACTGCGTCTTAAATTCTGATGTGATTTCTGAAGTTTCAACTTGGCGTATTAATATCAAAAGCAACGTAACGTTCTGCCTTGTACGAGTGCAATTCTAGACTCGTACGGCATCACGCCTTAGCGAGGACGATCGAATCGGCAAAATTAACATTGGGGATGAACGTTGCCGACTCGGGGCGTGACAAGTGAAACTGGAGCAAAAAATGGAAGACATGAACTGCTCCATAGTCAAATCAAGCAAATCAGAGGAGTTTCATTCCTACAACCAAACAGCTGAACTCATCCGAGTTCAACGGAGTTTCAATTTTTTCACCCAGTTTCAATGCAGTTCCTTCAAACAAAACAGCCCCTAAGTGAAATATTGTATAGTCAAAAAATTTATATTATTAAAAAAATCAAAATTTTAAAATTAAGTTGAGGTGTACGTGTGGGACGATGATGAAAAAGTCAGTACGGACAAGATCCGCACGAAGAGTCCGAAGCCACATGACGACCGGCTAAAAATTGTGTGCGGAGATACACACGATTTAACTAAACCCACACGTACTGGTTGAGAATATATATATATATATATATATATATATATATATATATATATATATATATATATATATATAGGTATTTTTTTTGTAATGTGGTTGGTTAAGGTGATATACTGATCATGTTGACATCGTAGTTTTTTTTACTTACAAATAGTTTTTACAATATTGCGGTTTTTTTAAAGGAAACAAAAAAATAAAAAGGAAGACAAAAAGAGGGAGGAAACATAATAATCTTTCTTTAAAAATAATATACCCATCGTTTGAATCCGGAATCCACCGAGCCACTCAATTTAAGCCAGACCATTAATATACTCCTATCTTTTTTTTTGTAAGGAAATGCGTTCTCTATGATTCACGAAAAATATTAGTTTTTTGTAGATTCAAAATTTCCGAAAATAAATTTTTATCTAAACCAATGGTAGTAGATTTTCCGTATTAAAATTTTCCAAAAAATTTAAAAAACAAACGGCCCCTCACAGGAAAACAGAAGGAAGTTGCATCACATGAAAGTCAAGTGTGAAGCTTGACTTTGTGATGTATCAGTCACTTTCACAAACCTCTCATTTATTAAATCATATTCTACATTTTGATTCCATTTCGTCAAATTTTATAGAGATTGGTAGGCTTGAGCAATTGGAGGAGTTAGTTGCCTTCACTCCATCACCAGGGATGTGCCTACTTTTGGAGCAAGCACAGGAATAACTCACAAGTTCCAAAACCGTTACCAAAATTTTCTAGATGCCTATTAAGTGCTGAAACATTCGTGTGATTCGAATGGAAATTGATCCATAAAGTATGATATTAAATTAAAAAATTATGTATATTATTATCAATTGTGAATCATCTTAAACGATCTATCAGTTGCAAGAAACAATCTAACAATTTTTAATTACTCGTATTTGGATGAATCCGAGCAAACAGAAGTTCAAACATATTGTCGTATCGTCGCAAATGATCTCTAACCTAGTAGTTAAGAGAGATGCATGTGGTCCAAGTGGTCGGAGTTCGAGCTCCAGTGGAGACGAGTTCGCTACAATTACTCACTGCTTCAAAAAAATATATTATCGTATCGTCATTCGAATATATATTTAAACCGACACATTCATCGAATTCATTACGGGGTGCCAACACACTTCTTGCTTCATTTCGTCTCGAAGCAACTATAGCGTCCAATTCAAAACTAACTCATAACCTTGGCTCTTTATTAGAAATGCAATATGATTTGAATCGGAGTTGATTAATAAAGTATGATATTAGACTTGTTCTATTTGATTTAAAAGGAAAAAAAAAATTATATTGTCACAAACTACGAACAGTCTTGAGTGCTTAACCGGATGCAAGATACAACCCGACAAGATCTCTTTGGTTCTTGAAACTAGAGTAGAATCCAAGAAAATTCATGCGAACCTAGCATAGTTCTTGTGTTTGAACTCTGCGTAGCTTCGGTGATGAATATGAGAAAATTTTCACTACAGTTGATTAATCCGTCCAATAATATAATGACATCTAATAATATTTTAATAATTAGTAATTATATATCTTAATGATATTTGATTATTATTTTTTGCATTTGATATTGCCGCATGTCATTATACCATTCATTATTAGTCCTTTGAATAGGTCTATGTTTCACACTTCGCTATCCATGCATCTATCTACTGAGTACTTGACTTGTGGACTTTCCGATCACAATATTGTTAATCCTTTGAAGTCCAAATCACACACTTGGCTTTTGGTGCAGAGATGATGATGTCTAGAGGAGACGTTTCCAAGTTACAAATTGTGTAGTAGTAGTTGAGAATGCAACAACTTGACTACCCCTTTGCTTTCCTTCCGAAAGGGCAATCAACCGCAGCCGCTGGAAATAATAAGACATTTACCTATGCTACTCAACTGTCAACCGCAATATTCATCATGAAATCAAAGTTTTTTTTTTTTTTTTTGGCAGAACTCATCGTGTTTGTGATTATCAAATCAGTCAGTATTTCCATACATAAATTGTGATCAGGGCCGGGCCAAGAGTAAGCAAGACATGACTTCGGACTTGGACAATTCTCTCTGCGCACTCAGCATTGGCCTCACAAGAAATTGGGATCTCATGTGACCCTCCAGGCTCAGCCCACAATAAGACTCGAGAGACAACCAAGACTAGCTCTGGATAAGATAATCCAATCCCGTGGACCGGCCTTGATTGTGATTTTGAAATCACACCTACACATATTTTGAAGTGAAAATTGCTAAAATACCCACTTTCGGGGTGGGTGTTTATGAAAAATCCACCCGCATGGTGGATTTTATGAAATACCCAAAATTATGTATTTTCACGTTAAATATTCCAAGATTCCCTTTAGATGTTCTGTATTTACAAAATTGCCATTTTGATAATACCATAACTACCCCTTCGCGCAAATTTGTTCATATATATGTATTTGAATTCACAAACTCAGATTTGGATTGTGACTTTCGTCTTCTTCTTCTTCACGAGAGATCTGAATTCCATTGCTCTCATCTTTAGCAGAGATCGCAAAGATCGTTCGTAGCTCACTGTGCTTTTTTTTTCAGTCGAACTCCGATCATCGCTCATCATCATCATCATCATCTTCGTGGAGAGATTTGAAGTTTTTCGACGATTAGGTCAATGTGCTCGGTTGTTTGCACAGATATAAAACAAACAACAATGAAAAGTATGATATCAATCAATATGTACTTTTAAAAAAAATAAGAAAAAAATACGGAGAATGTCCATTCTCCGTGATTTTGACATGGAGAATGGTCATTCTCCGTGATTTTAACATGGGGAATGGCCATTCTCCTGCATTCTAACACGGGGAATGACCATTCTATGTGATTCTTCGTGATTTTAACACGGGGAATGGTCATTTTTGTAACTCTTCCCGAAAATTTTTGAAATATTTTTTTATTATTTATTTGATTTAAATGGTGATTTTAGATTTTCAAAAATAATTAATTGTTAATTATTACGGTGGATGACTTTAGCTATGGTTGAGTTTTGAAGTACAAGACGACTAGAAAATTATGGCATGGATAGCATAGTCGTGTGCCTTGACTAGTGTATTAACCATACCAGGGAAGACCTAGCCATAAGTGTATCCTAACTAAGAAAACCAGGCTAAGTTGTGACATGACCCCTTTAAATATTTTTAATTATTTATTATTAGATTATTGACTTTTAGGAGACCCGACAGTACTATTCTAGCACGGATTGACCCAAGCCAGTCCAAACTCATGTAGACATGTCGTACGCCCAAAAACGACCATGTAGATATATATGGTATATATAAAATATTTGTATTAGTATTTTACTTTTATGGCCAAGTAAATAGTTTATAATAGTTATATATGATATATATATATATATATTTTTATTAGCATTAAATGGATAATATATTTTATAAATAATGTCCTTGTATATTCTTTTGGAATCAGTAGGTTAAATACGATCTTGCCTGTATTTGATTATATGTACATACATTTATTTAATTTAATTACAAATGTATACACTTATAATAGTTTTATTTATATATTGATTATAAAGTTTAGTATTTATATTACATAAGGCTTATTATATAATTCTTGTAACTTATAAATGTATTTATTGCAAATGTTATTTAGATATATATTGAGTGTAACTATGCCTTGTAAAATATATATATATATATATATATATATATATATATATATATATATATACACGTACGTTTACTTTATTATATAGGGATTTAATTAAGATATAAGATTCTTCTTCTTATTACTATTATTATTATTATTATTATTATTATTATCATTATTCTTATTAGAATGAAACAACCCAGCCCATGAACCAAGCCAGCCGAACAAATAGGAGCCCAGCCCAAACCAGCATGCATATTGGCCCACACCAAAAAATTCTCCAATAAGCAGCCAAGGTCATTGGAGACCCGACTCCTTTGTTCACAACCGAACAAGTATATATATATATACACAGGGAATGAGAGGGATTGAGAGCATAAAGCAAACCCTAAGCAAAACCCACGCGCGCCACCCCGCTGGTTGGGCAACCACCCCGACCCCGTGCGCGCCACCGCCGTGCGCCGCCGTGGGCCACTGGCCGGATGTCCTCGCGCGCGGCAGAGCAAAACAGAGCGACAACCACAGTAACAGCAGCGACAACAACACGTCCACTTTCCGACCCTATTTTCGTCTCTACGGTTCATCATTTCACGATCGATCTTCGCAAGTATGAAGACTAACTGAACGACTCCACAACCCTCCAATTAGTTTATTTTGTTTTGTTTATGTATGCGACGAGAATTGAGTTCCAAATCGAGGAAAAAAACTCGATTTTCGGATGTTAGAGACTGTCCTAGAAACCCAACTTTGAAGGCCTTTTTCGGTCGAATCTTTGATCAAATTTGAAATCCACCTGAAGGCATTTATTAACAACATATAGGGAAGTTTGTAAAAATTAGCCCTTGTACAGAGAAGTATACACATATAAACTTGGTCAAAAACCTGTTTTCAAAAACATAAAATTCATCCGATACAACGTGCGTCCCGTCAAACCGAGCGACGTGGTCGCGAATCGATATCATCGAAAGGTGCGTATCGGCTTCGTGGATGTGTGGGCTTTGACGAAATTCAAATTGGTCGCGTGTGCACGACGAATTTGATGTGTATCCGTCGAAATTCACCGCATCGACCTCTGTGCAATTTTTTTAATTTCTTTGTGCACGTTCGTCAGATTGAGACGAAACTTGCACCAACAGTACCGTATCATTTTTCTGGTCCTGTATGCCAAGTTTGGTCCAATTCTGAGACAGTTGATCGGATCGCCGTTTTGTAGGTCCCACGATCCGATTCAACGAGTGATTTTGTGCACGGTCCACCGGAATCCACAATTGGACATACCGTTGGGTTCGTATCATCAAAACGAATTCGTAGACATGTAGTTTGATGACTTTAGAGACCACTGACCCTGACACATTTTTTGGTGCAAAGCGGGTCCAACGGCGGACACCGTTTTGATCCGAAATTACCGATTTGTCTCTGTATCCAGAATTGGACTTAAGGATAAGCAATCCTAGCTAATTTGACTATTCTGAGAATGTTGGCAATGTCTATTTCAGCTTTCAGAGATATTTGTGAGATTTGGACTTTATGGCTTAGTAGTTAGACTATATTTTGTTGGATCTGCGTGCAACCTCCAGGCAAGTATACCTTGCCTCCCTCTACAATTTATTTACATACATATTTCTATTATTATATAGTTTTACTAGTTGATTATTGACATGTGAATTGTACATCATGCATGCTAGTATATATATAGTTCTTGTTTATAGTTAGCTTTGTAGTTCATATTGGATATATATATATATATATATATATATATATATATATATATATATATATATATATATATATATAGTTCTTGTTCATAGTTAATTTTGTAGTTCATATTGGATTGGTTCTCTCGTGTATCTTGATTGGGTCGTGTCGTGTCATCACCTATACTTGGACTGAGTCGCATCGTGTCATAGGATGAATAAGTCATAACGAAACTGCTGTACCTTGAATTCTTGAAGCTAACCTATGAATCCACACTAGGGGCGAGGGTTGGTAGTTATCTGTACCTTGATTCCTGAAGCTGACCTGCTAGTCCACACTAGGGACGAGGGTTAGTACGTATATATCTGTCCGCACCTGCGAGTCCACAATAGGGGTGAGGGTGATTTCTTGAAGCTAACCTGCGAGTCCACACTAGGGACGAGGGTTAGTAGTTGTTCAAACCTGCGAGTCCACACTAGGGCGAGGGTTTGAGTATTCGATTGGTTGTCCATTGACATCGTGACATTGTATTCTCTTGTTTCTCCTCCAGCAGTTCGTTTATGCGTAGTGGTTCTCTCAGTCGTGTATGGTCATGGTTTCGTGTTGATTGGTCATGGTTTCGTGTTGTTGGGTCTTTGCCTGTTTATATCTGTATTTTATTATTGCATGATGAACTGCTAGATATGCATGTTTTTATGTATCGTGCTATGTCCCCTAAGGACCTGATGATCTCTTCAGGTTAGTTATTGCGTGGAGGTAGTTAGCAGTTCTGGAGGGCGGATGATTATGACACTTGTCGGTTCAGATGATTACGATAGTGCTTGCAAGATTCAGGTATTGATACCATGTTTATTATCTAGTTCATCCAGCTCGTGCTTTCCTTTCATTATCATGAGATATCCTATTTATTAATTCAGTTTGTAGACTCCTGTTATATTCTTTGGAGTCTTATTGGACATTATGCTAGTGGGCTGCAGACTACGACCCATAGTTGTTCATTCATGTTTATATTACTATTGTGGATTTGAGATATAGATTGTATTGCCATGATTTGGCAGTATACCATAGCCTTGACAGCGTTTACGTATTCGAGTCGGGCTGGAGTCTGCTTGATGCGTTTGCTCACGAGCTCGCGTCTGAAAAGCGAGTGCGGGTCGTGACAAATTTTTTTGGTGGCCCATGCAGGTCAGAGCATATCGTATCGGTTACGTAACTGTATTGATACGAGCCTGCGAATATGACTAAACCCTTAGAAATCTCAATCCACTCAGCCTTAAAAATTCTCCTAGAAATTCTCTACGTCCTTGAAAACTCCATATTTGCTCTCGATTATACTTCCTTGCTTTCCGTACCATTGATTCTCGTCCCGTTTTATTTCGAGGTGACGAACGATCGTGTTGTCTAGGATTCATCAGAAATTCTTAAATTATAGTATAATATTGCTTGACCATTGAATATTTGGTTTTTTAAAAATATGGGGGATTATAGATGGCATACACCCTAGATATCTGTTGGTATAATTGTTAGCAACTAGTTAGAATATTATAAGATTTTAGTGACCGTATTTTGAGGAGTAGTATGACCAAAGGTGGGTAGAAGTTCTCAAGTATTCGGAGTTATAAAATGACTGGAGAAGGTCATAAAATATTTTTAAAGAAATTAAATTTGAAGAGATTAAGGTAATAGTAGATTTCCTTTTTGAATTTTAAGGAATAGTTATGAATTAGAATTCGAGGACGAAATTATTTTTAAGATGGGTAGATTTGTAACTCCTCTTTCCAAAAAATTTTGAAATATTTTTTTATTATTTATTTGATTTAAACGGTAATTTTTATATTTTTATAAATAATTAATAGTTAATTATTATGGTGGATGACTTTAGCTATGGTTGAGTTTTGAAGTACAAGACGACTAGGAATCAGGGCACGGATAGCATAGTCGTGTGCCTTGACTAGTGTATAAGCCATACCAGGGAAGACCTAGCCATAAGTGTAGCCTAACTAGGAAAACCAGGCTAAGTTGTGACATGACCCCTTTAAATATTTTTAATTATTTATTATTAGATTATTGACTTTTAGGAGACCCGACTGTACTATTCTGGCACGGATTGACCCAAGCCAGTCCAAACTCATGTAGACATATCGTACGCCCAAAAACGACCGTGTAGATGTATATGGTATATATAAAATGTTTGTATTGGTATTTTACTTTTATGGCCAAGTAAATAGTTTATAATAGTTATATATGATATATATTTTTTTATTAGCAATAAATGGATAATATATTTTATAAATAATGTCCTTGTATATTCTTTTGGAATCAGTAGGTTAAATACGATCTTGCCTGTATTTGATTATATGTACATACATTTATTTAATTTAATTACAAATGTACACACTTATAATAGTCTTATTTATATATTGATTATAAAGTTTAGTATTTATATTACATAAGGCTTATTACATAATTCTTGTAAGTTATAAATGTATTTATTGCAAATGTTATTTAGATATATATTGAGTGTAACTATGCCTTGTAACATATATATATATATATATATATATATATATATATATATATATATATATATACACGTTTACTTTATTATATAAGGTTTTAATTAAGAAATAAGATTCTTATTATTATGATTATGATTATGATTATTATTATCATTATTCTTATGAGAATGAAACAACCCAACCCATGAACCAAGCCAGCCGAAGAAATAGGAGCCCAGTCCAAACCAGCATGCATATTGGCCCACACCAAAAAATTCTCCAACAAGCAGCCAAGGTCATTGGAGACCCGACCCCTTCTCTGTTCACAACTGAACAAGTATATATATATATATATATATATATATATATATATATATATATATATATATATATATATATATACAAGGAACGAGAGGGATCGGGAGCATAAAGCAAACCCTAAGCAAAACCCACGTGCGCCACCCCCGCTGGTTGGGCAACCACCCCCGACCCCATGCGCACCACCGTCGTGCGCCACTGGCCGGACGTCCTCGCGCGCGGCAGAGCAAAACAGAGCAGCAACCACAGTAACAGCGGCGACAACAACACGTCCACTTTGCGACCCTATTTTCGTCTCCACTGTTCGTCATTTCGCGATCGATCTTCGCAGGTATGAAGACTAACTGAACGACTCCATAACCCTCCAATTAGTTTATTTGTTTTGTTTTTGTATGCGACGAGAATTGAGTTCCAAATCGAGGAAAAAACTCGATTTTCGGATGTTAGAGACTGTCCTGGAAACCCAACTTTGAAGGCCTTTTTTCGGTCGAACCTTTGATCAAATTCGAAATCCACCTAAAGGCATTTATTAACAACATATAGGGCTAGAAAAGTCCAGTAGGAAGTTTGTAAAAATCAGCCTTGTACAGAGAAGTATACACATGTAAACTTGGTCAAAAACCTGTTTTCAAAAACATAAAATTCATCCGATACAACGTGCGTCCCGTCAAACCGAGCGACGTGGTCGCGAACCGAAAGTATCGAAAGGTGCGTATCGGCTTCGTGGACGTGTGGGCTTTGATGGAATTCAAATTGGTCATGTGTGTGCGACGAATTTGATGCATATCCGTCAAAATTTACCGTATCGGCCTCTGTGCAATTTTTTTTAATTTTTTTGTGCACGTTTGTCAGATCGAGACAAAATTTGCACCAACAGGACCATATAGTTTTTCTGGTCCTGTATGCCAAGTTTGGTCCAATTCTGAGACAGTTGATCGGATTGCCGTTTGTGGGTCCCACGATCCGATTCAACGGGCGATTTTGTGCACGGCCCACCGGAATCCATAATTGGACATACCATTGGGTTCGTTCATCAAAACGAATTTGTAGACATATAGTTTGATGACTTTAGAGACCATTGATCCTGACACATTTTTCGGTGCAAAGCGGGTCCAACGACGGACACCGTTTTGATCCGAAATTATCGTTTTACTCCTGTGTTCAGAATTGGACTTAAGGACAGGCAATCCTAGCTAATTTAACTATTCTGAGAATGTTGGCAATGTCTGTTTCAGCTTTCAGAGACAGTTGTGAGATTTGGACTTTATGTCTTAGTAGTTGACTATATTTTGTTGGATCTGCGTGCAACCTCCATGCAAGTATACCTTGCCTCCCTCTACAGTTTATTTATATGGATATTTCTATTATTATATAGTTTTACTAGTTGATTATTGACATGTGAATTGTACATCGTGCATGCTAGTATATATATAGTCCTTGTTTATAGTTAGCTTTGTATTCATATTGGATATATATATATATATATATATATATATATATATATATATATATATATATATATATATATATATATATATATATATATATATATATAGTTCTTGTTCATAGTTAATTTTGTAGTTCATATTGGATTGGTTCTCTCGTGTATCTTGATTGGGTTGTGTCGTGTCATAACATGTACTTGGATTGAGTCGCATCGTGTCATAGGATGAATAATTCATAACGGAACTGCTGTACCTTGAATTCTTGAAGCTAACCTGCGAGTCCACACTAGGGACGAGGGTTAGTAGTTATCTGTACCTTGATTCCTGAAGCTAACCTGCGAGTCCACACTAGGGGCGAGGGTTAGTAGATATTTGTCCGCACCTGCGAGTCCATACTAGGGACGAGGGTGATTTCTTGAAGCTAACCTGCGAGTCCACACTAGGAACGAGGGTTAGTAGTTGTTCAAACCTGCGAGTCGACACTAGGGGCGAGGGTTTGAGTATTCGTTTGGTTTTTCGTTGACATCGTGACGTTGTATTCTCTTGTTTCTCCTCCAGCAGTTCGTTTATGCGTAGTGGTTCTTCCAGTCGTGTATGGTCATGGTTTCGTGTTGATTGGTCATGGTTTCGTGTTGTTGGGTCTTTGCCTGTTTATATCTGTATTTCATTATTGGATGATAAACTGCTAGATAGGCATATTTTTATGTATCTTGCTATGTCCCCTGAGGACCTGATGATCTCTTCAGGTTAGTTATTGCGTGGAGGTAGTTAGCAGTTCTGGAGGGCGGGTGATTATGACACTTGTCGGTTCAGATGATTACGATAGTGCTTGCGAGATTCAGTTATTGATACCATATTTATTATCTAGTTCATCCAGCTCGTGCTTTCCTTTCATTATCATGAGATATCCTATTTATTGATTCAGTTTGTAGACTCCTGTTATATTCTTTGGAGTCTTATTGGACATTATGCTAGTGGGCTGCAGACCACGACCCATAGTTGTTCATTCATGTTTATATTACTCTTGTGGATTTGAGATATAGATTGCATTGCCATGATTGGCAGTATACCATAGCCTTGACAGCGTTTACGTATTCGAGTCGGGCTGGAGTCCGTTTGATGCGTAGCTGGCTTGCTCACGAGCTCGTGTCCGAAAAGCGGGTGCGGATCGTGACAATTCTCCTACATTCTAACATAGGGAATGACCATTCTACGTGATTTTACAACGAAGAATGGCCATTCTCCGTGATTTTAACACGGAGAATGACCATTCTCCGTGATTTTACAACGTGGAATGACCGTTTTCCGTGAGTTTACAACGGATATGGCCATTCTCCTGCATTTTAACACGGGGAATGGTCAACACGGGGAATGATCATTCTTCGTGATTTTAACATAGAGAATGGCAATTCTCCGTAATTTTAACACGGAGAATGACCATTCTCCTGCATTTTAACACAAAAAGACCATTCTCCGTGATTTTAAACACGGAGAATGATAATTTTTCGTTAATTTAACATGGAGAATGACCATTCTTCGTCATTTAAACACGGAGAATGACTATTCTCCATAATTTTAACACGGGGAATGACCATTCTCCGTTATTTAACACGGAGAATGACTATTCTCCGTGATTTTAACACGAAAAAATGACCATTCTCCGTCATTTTAACACGGGGAACATTCTCCGTCATTTTAATACGGAGAATGGCAATTCTTCGTGATTTTACAACGGGTGTGAAGATTGCAAATGGAGAGTCACTGACGAGTTTTTGAAGTAAGATTTGAATATTTTGGAGGAAAAATCTAGATTCGAAAGTGAGCGTATGAAAGAAGAGGAAGAATTGAAACGTTTTTTGGAAGAGTAGGTTTCGTGGGTGTTTTCAATAAATTAGAAGGACAAAAAGGTAATTCCGCACCCATTTATATATTTTTCGCTAATTCTGGGCACGCGATAAAATATTTTTGCAGTAGATTTTTCATAAAATTTTTGCAATTTTTGGACATTTGATAAATTTTACCTATTTTGAAAATCTAATCCGGCTAACAAAATCCTTGAACTCAAAAGTTCTAGTGGTTAAGTTTGGTACGGAATATCAAGCATCACGTTCTTCTTCTACCGTATCGCCGTAACGAATCCAATATTGGCAGACTAATATTATGGGGTTTGTTTGATTCTTTGGAACCTATGTAATATGGAAAAAAGTTAAAAAAAAAAAACATCACAACTATGTGATGGGTCATACAAGTAAGTCCTTCATGTTCTTGTTCTATCTATCATCCTTGACTTTCTGTGTGCGGTTGTAGAAAATTTTTGTTTGGAACCCATATTTTCCCTCTCGATACCTAAGTTTTCCATTTTCGAACAATTTTGACTTGAATCTTATACCAAAATTTGGATAACTTGATGCTTTTGTGGGGCCAGACAAGTTCATGTGTATTAAGTTCCTATCTTCCAAATTCTCCAAGTTTTTGTACCAAACACAAGATTTTGCTACTCTGAATGAAGCGAGCCTTTGGTCGCATCGACAACACAACTCGGCCTATTCGATTCTGTCGTCAATTTATATTGCACGCGTTCGGTTTATTCGATTTTAATGGAATCTAAATAGTCAAAATCGAATAAACCAAACTTCTAAATCCAAATCGAAACTGAACGAAATTAGCCATAAACCGAAACCGGATCCACATTTGATTGGTTTATTCAGTTGTGCAATTTTTATTGTTTAATGGACGGATCCAAAGTTGAAATCCGGATCCGGAGCCCGCGGAAGCCCCTTTGTCCCTCGACCGTTAAACGAGGTGTGACGCCCCCCCCCCCCCCCCCCCCCCCCCCCCCCCGCCCCCCACCCCCCCCCCCCCCCCCCCCCCCCCCCCCCCCCTCGAAAATCCGATGGTGCATGGGAGCAAGACTTTTGATCCGCATATATATATATATATATATATATATATATATATATATATATATATATATATATATATAGCATATGTGCACGTGTCTTGCACATATTTTAATATTCTTTTAGTTAATTTAGGAAAACTCTTTGAAGATCAAGGGGTAGTCTCACAATTATTAAGTTGCCCTTATTAAAATTAGTGAACCATTTTTAATTAGTATAGACATGTAAGGGTATTTTTGGAATTCAAAGTTTCACCATCAAATTTCCAATATATTATATATTATATATATATATATATATATATATATATATATATAATATATATATATTTTGTATTTCAAAGTTTGATCCAAAGTTGAATAAGTTACTAAATGATGAAAGTTGAACTTTAATAGACATACATAAAATTATTATTTTCAAAATATACACATTTTCATAAAAATATGGATAAAATTAAGAGTAATTATATAATTGTGTAAGCTTTATTCGATTTTAGCTTTCGGACTTTTGGACCAAAACCAATTTCTTTTCCAAACCAAACCGAATCTGTTATTTCCTTTCACGGTGCAAAACCGAATAGTGCTCACCCCTACATCCAAAGACACCTCTAATGCACTTGTACGGTTACAGAAATCCAGCAAACTGCAAATTCGGATTTTTTTTTTTTTTTTTTTTTTCCTGCTGTCTAATGCACTCCTCCATCCTGGGTCGAGTCAAGCGACAAATGTGATGAATAACTACACTAAAGGACACCATGGGAAAAATGAGAGTTTTGAGTAGGAACTCACTATATCATGTTGGCAGTAAAAAAAAAATAATAATACTAAACGAAGGCACGCATGGTTAGTTTAGTACTTTCTAATACAGAATAACCAAGTGGATTTACTGAGGTTTAAAGATGTCTACATGAAACCTGATGTTATAACACTCTTAACAGTAGATGATTTTGTTTGCTATACATATCCAGTATAGCAATGATAAGGATAAATTATGGTAACCTGAAAAAAATTTCTTCCCAATTGAACTAAATCCAGTTCTATAAGCTGCTCTACTGGATCGACTTCTTCATCACTTCCCCATGTAATCATCTCAAAAAATCAAGCTCTCTTCTCTAGTTCTTCCAGTGCTTCCCAGAGCTTTGGATCTTCGTAATCCTTTATAATGATCGTCGCTCCTGCGTCCAGCAGCGACTGCCCAGGATTTCTCGTCGTCAGACCGACCACAGGCATCCCAGCTGCCACACCAGCCTTTATCCCGGAAACAGAATCCTTACAGATACAGATGGAGATAGCATAAGGATGTAGGCAGCAATGAGTAAGAGACTACTTAATCTGGCCTCGTTTGGTTCACGGAATCAGGACCTTGGGAAAGGAAAGTCATTACTCTACTCTGTTTGGATACCAAAGGAAATGGGGAGCAGATCTGTTGTCCCATTTAATTTTGTTCAATTATGTCCCCTTTCTATTACACGTGGGCCACCATCTACATATCTACTTCCATGGCCCACATGTAATAGAAAGAGGGACATAATTGGACAGGATTAAATGAGACAGCAGATCTGCTCCCAAGGAAATGAGCATGAAAGGAAATTGATTCCCACGAGAAAGGAAAATACGAGAGGAAATGATCTCCCCCTTCCACCCAAGGATTCACTTCCTCCTCTAAGGATTCACTTCCTCCTCTAAGGATTCACTTTCCCTTTCAATTTCCTTGACTTCTCCAAACATCGGAAAGGAAATTGATTGAAATTGTAATTTTCCAAAGGAAAGGAAAGAGCAAAGAATAGATTTCCTTTCCTTTCCGCGAACCAAACAAGGCCTAAGAGGAGCTTAGGCAGGAATAGAAACCTCAAAGATAAATGTGTGCTCTGGAGATGCCTTGAGTTCCTTGAGAGCGTCCAAGTAGGGATCGGGAAATGGTTTGGCTCTCTTGCACTCGCTCCCGACCACGAGAAGGTGGAAGAAGTCCTTGAGTCCCAACTTCGATATCATGAGCTCAGCATTAGGCCTGGGAGCGTTGGTGACTGCTGCACGCTTCAAGCCGCGATCCTCAACCCATTTGCAAAGCTTGTGGAGACCAGGTACTGCTGTCAACTGTTCAGATGCTAACCTGCAGATTCAAATCCTCCCTTTTGAATTATAGTTTCCATTGACAAAATAAATACATGACCAAGTCACAAAAGTGGTAGAATGTGTCAATCTGGAGGCTGCATAAGTATCTTATGCGCATCCATAGCCAGAAACCTTGGCATTTCTCACTCTAGATGGCTTTCTCTATGGAGAAAATATAGTGATTCTCGCCTTTTCAAGAAGGATCACTGTGCTCCAGGTAGTCGTCCTAGCTACAGCTATCTGCTATTGCTAGGTGTCGAGGGCTGCAAATGAGCCAAGCCTTTCACGAGCTGCTTGAAGCTCGGCTCGATAAAAGCTCATTTGAGCTTGGTTCGTTTAGTAAACAAGCTGAGCTCAAGCTTCATTTTCGAGCTCGTTTAATAAATGGACCAAGCTCAAGCTTAGAAGTATTCGGCTCGTTTGAGCTTGCGAGCTGGCTCGTTTAGGTGCTCGTTTGTTCTTTGTTGAATTCTAATTTTATATATGTTTGCATAACAATATGGTTGTGTGCATTATATATTAATATGTCCTTAACAATTGATCTTAAGGAACTTTTTAATTAATTTTTTATAAATAAATTGTTAATATTATAGCTACTTGAATTCAAAACCAAACTAGCTTCAAATCGAGCTCGTTAAGCTGGAAATCAAGCTTAGTGAGCTTGAAATAAAGCTGAGCGAGCTTGAAATCAAGCTTAACGAGCTTGATTTTGAGCTTATCGAACTTGTTTATCAAGTTTGAATCAAGCTTGCTTATCAAGCCAAGCTCGAGCTCAAACCAAGCCAAGCTCAAGCTTAGTATAAATAAGCTCGAGCCAAGCTCAAGCTCTAAAATAAAAAACTTACCAAGCTCGAGCTCGATTAATTCTAGTCAAGCCAAGCTCAAGCTTACAAAAGCTTGGCTCGGCTTGGCTCGTTTGCAGCTTGTCAACGTTCTCTAATCATTTTAGATTATGCTACCTACAGATAATACACCCAACTTCCCAGGACTTATGGAACATGCCAAACAGAGCGCCTTTAAACTAATTTGACACCAAATGCACCACCGTATCAAGAAAAATGATTACCTTCGGAACATAGTTTCCTTGTCATCCATCCATTTCATGGCCTTTTCATGATCCCAGTCAGGAAATAAGATGGGTCCAATGTCCTCGTTATGCTTCCCACTGATCTTCTCCACGAAGAAATCCTCGGTGATGGGAACTCCATTATTGAATCCTATCTGTAAAGAGTTAAACATGAACCGGCCTGACCATATTGAGCAAAAAGTATAGCACTGGTGAAAGGGTGAATAGAAAAGGTTCCATACCTCCAGCAGCATTTCACGAAAAGCGTGGTAATGGATAGGATCTGAATCACATATTGTTCCATCAATATCGAACAGTACCGCTTCAAGTGGTGCAAGTTTAGCAAATGTGCTGAAATGTTGAAACAAGTTTATCAATGCAAAACAAATAGGAAACAGGAAGTCGGTTGCTTCAATACATCATGTGAAGCTGGCCAACTGCAGTTGATGCGCCTTGTGTCTACCAATCTACAACTAATAGTAGTCCTTGGCAATAAAACTACAATCAGTCATTTTCAATGGCTGCAAGAGTTCTCTGCATATCAGCAATTAGCAATCATCAAATGTAGTTAAGTTTAGTTGATTAAACAAATTGCCCAAGATCATTTCAAAGTGTGCCTCTTATGAGTCCACAATCCACCTCGTCTAACCCCATTTCTAGTCCAAGCTTTTGCATATTAAGTATTAATGTTGGGTCGTTATTCTTTTCTTAATTCAGAAAATCTCATAAGCTCATTCTTGATCATGTTAGTGCCTTGACATGTATTGGCATAACTCTATGATTTCTTCACGTTCATAACTATTCCACAAAGGTCATATCCTTTGTTCTTCTCCACCTATCTTCACACTTGTCATTTTTCTAAAGAAAAGGCCAATATTGTAATTTTATTGCAATCAGAGTCACAATGCTTAAAGCTAAAGTGAAGATATAGAAACTTTTACTTGAAAGCTTGAATAAGGATTACTAGTAGACCTTACTATAGTAGTGTTGAATGAAACAATTAAGAAAAGATTAGTAGTCTAGTCCTAACGTGTTTAAATAAAGAAAGGGAGGTGGTCGAGAGATATAACTTATGGGGTGGGGTAGATCATTGTAAGAGCACATCACCTTGTTTTCAGCTTTGTTAGACTTTAGGAATAAGCATAGCAAGGCCTGTTATCCAACACATACCAAGAAGTCCCAGTAATAAATCTAGTGGATGGAAAACCTCTACATTGGCATGTAATCTCTCTCTCACTTCAGGGACAGTGAAAAGAGGCAATATAATATCTAGACCCAGTTTCATTGGACCCTTCCTAAATTATCCGGTGAGTGTTAGAAATATTTTCCTTTTGATTGTTGTCATATGTAAACAAAATAAAATTAAAGTTAATGTTACCGGCCTCCGGAGAAGTCGCAGACGAAACACTACCCTAAGAGTTGATTCGGGTCTATGTGCAGACTTGTTCCGAATGCTCCCAGTGGTAGAACCCCCGCTCTACCGGTATCTCCTCGTCGCACACAACTCGGAAAGAGTGACCTGAACTTAGCGTTGCCCAGAACACGAAGGAAAAGAACGTAAGGAGCTTAGAGATATGAGATTGGAGTTGTTGTCAATTTTCAATAGAAGTTGGGTCTTTATATAGCATTAACCCAAACCCAAGGCTGCCTATTGAGAGCCATAAGAATAGGCCTAAGTGAGAAAGCTTTCTTTCCAACGTTACGCTCCTAAACGAATAGGTAAGCATAAGACTTGGTTTTTTTATATCCAAAATAGACAACAATCCCCCCCCCCCCCCCCCCCCCCCCCCCCCCAAAAAAAAAAAAAACACAAAAAAAAACCAAGTTTCGAAAATAGAGAGAACAATAGAATAAGGATAGAGAAATTTCAGGACAAATATATACTATTCATAGATGAGATGGACTACAACCTTGAATCTCACTTAGTGACTATTGTCTTTGTCAGAAAAAGTGCTTAATGGACTATGACTTGAATTAGACTTCTTGAACCATATTTAGAAAATAGCACACATAGTACGTTATAAGTTCTTGGGTCTATCGGATGAAGCTTTTTATTGGCCATGCACACTTTTTCTATATTCATGAGGGTTGTCTGCGATCGCTCTATCCCATCGCAACCTTCAGGACCTCTCATATAAGTAGGTCCTCAAGGGTTGGTGATAGGTATCAACCCTGCATTTCATGCTTGGACCTATTAAGAGTTCAAATTCATCATAACCATATCACACCAGAACACTGTCCTCATAGGAATTGGGTATCCATGTACAACATCGTACAACATCTTATGTGGTTCTTGACTATATGAAGTCAGAAAAGAATCTTGCAGACCACTTGACGAGGACATTAACTTTAATTTTATTTTGTTTACAGACAACTCTCATGAATATGGAAAAAGTGTGCATGGCCATTCAAAAGCGCCATCCGATAGACCCAAGAACCTCTAGCGTACTATGTGTGCTATTTTCTGAATCTGGTTTAAGAAGTCTGATTCAAGGCATAGTCAATCTAGCACTTTTTCAGACAAACACTAAGTGAGATTCAAGGTTGTAGTCCATCTCATTTATGCATAGTATATTCTTGTCCAGAAATTATCTATTCTCATTCGTATGTTGTCTATGTTTTCGGAACTTTCTCTTTTTTTTTTTGGGTTGGGGGGGGGGGGGGGGGGGGGGGGGAGGGATTGTTGCATATGCTGACTTGTTCTAAAAAAAGTCCTCTTTGCTTTTGTCCAATTCAGCAACAACGTGTGAGATGAGTTCTCACATGAACGGTTCCTGCTCCTTATGGCCGGCTATAGGCATTGATAATAGGCAGGTCTTTTGAGTTCGTTTTTATTGCTATATAAAGGCCAATCCTTCTATTGAAAATTAACAACTACTCCAATCTCATATCCCCTCCATATTATTTCGGTTTTGATTCCAAAGCTCCTTACGTTCTTTTCTTTCGTGTTCTGGGCAAAGCTAAGTTCGGGTCACTCTTTCCGAATTATGTGCGACGAGGAGATACCGGTAGAGCGGAGGTTTTACCACTAGGAGCATTCAGAACAAGTCTGAACATAGACCCGAATCAACTCTTAGGACAGTACTTCGTGTGCGACTTTTCCGGAGGCCGGTAACATTAACTTTAATTTTATTTTGTTTACAGATTACAACAAGAAAAAGGAAAATATCTCTGACAGTTTATGCAGTTTCAATATAGACTGATAGTGTTAACCTTATCTAGATACCATTTCTATTGTACCAAAAAACGATTTAATCTATGCTGCTAGCAGGTCATGGCCATTAAATAGTGAAATTTTATTGTAGCTTCATATATCTTCAAATAGAGAAAGTACCCAAGGAAAAGGTTTGCAAGTAAAGCCTACATGAAACAATAATCAAGAGATGCATGAACTATATACTGTTACATAAGCCCATTTCAAACTAGTATGAACTAGTATGTTGTAGCTTCAGAAACTACCCAAGGAAAAGGTTTGCAAGTAAAAAAAAAAAAGCATATTTGAAACAATAATCAAGAGATGCATGAACTACGATATTGTTATAAGCCCATTTCAAACTAGTATGACCTATTGACCTATCCTTGTTAAGTGCAAGGGTCTCCAGAAAAGGACATAACATATAAAGAAAGAGGAAGAACTCCGCCCTAGCCATCAGGAATGAGGGAACTCTTGGATAGAAAGGACCAGTTATCAATAGGATCCAGAAGCCTGAGCATAGCATTCTCATAACAGTGGGATTCGCTGAAAATTCATGTTCAAGTTGAAATAAGGTTGAAGGACTATAACATAGCCTCGGGCTGGTAAAGGAACCATCTTTTATAAGACGTTAGGCACGCCTTTCTTCGCTAGTCTCTTTCCTATTCTTACTTAAACAAAATACTTGAAGTACATAAACAATTCCTGATATATTATTTCAATTCAGATGGTTTGGCAATCGAATTAGAACAGGTTTGATGGAAGGCCCTCTTTTTCTCAAGGCTACCTTGCCAAGGAATTTAGAAGCAACATGGTTTGGAAACCTATAAGAAAAACTTTTTCAACTCTTTTTTGGAACTTTTCATGCTTCATAGCCAACCACATTCTATTAGGAGAAGGTTTCAATGATAATGAAGATGAGGTGTGAACTAGAACAGATCTCTTTTCCTTGAAGAAAATATGGTTCTTCGTACACTCATACTAAGAAAAATATGGTTTCTAAACTAGAACATGATAACCTAGGTTGCATATACATGGGCACGGATTCGGATAGGGACACGATACGCATTCAGAATACGACAACTAAAAAAAATTGGGATATGGTTACAACACGGATACAGTTAAATATACACATGAAAACATATTTCTATACATATTTTATATATAGCATCCTATTAAGATCTTTATTCAAACATATTTTGGTATTAACTAGGTTCTAAAATGTCCTAGAGAGGACTCAAAGAAAAGAAATGTTAATTTTTCATTTGTGATAGGAATGCACCCCAAGGGTGATATGGTAGTATGGTGGCTAGTAAACCTTCACTCATTTGAGTAGACAATGGCATTTATCCAAGCATTGAAACTGCTGACTGCTAGTGTGTCATATATAGTTCATTTTAAGATATAATACTGATCTGTATCAGGAGCACTCACTGAGTCACTAACCATTGCCTTGAAAGTTGAGGCATATAAAAATGCAATCTTTGATGTCCCTTTAACAAGAAATACATCTTAACTATGAAGATATTAAGTTGTGAAAGTGAAAAAGTTGTCCATGTGATGTTTAACTCGTGCAATACCTGGACAACAATAATGCAACTATGGTCCATCAGAAACAATTTGGTACCCATGAAAACCCAATGGGAAAGTTGAGGGTTTTGCAGAATTTAAACTAGAAAAATAAATGAAATATTTATGAAGGTAGTGATCTACTGAAGAAAGTATTCTGAAGAGCATATGCATCGAGCATAGCATAGCGGTGACCGGAACAAATAGCAATATCCTTTAAAGGTATACATTAAAAAAGGTTTTGAGAAAATGAATTTCTAAAAAGAAAATAAGAACAGTAGTTTTGGGGAATAAAAGAATAATAATGAGAATCACTTAGCTTAACTAATGGAAAAAAAAAAAAAAGTGAAATGGGAAATAATATGGAAAACTGGGCCTTCAGGTACACAAACATGTCTATATGACTTGCTCTCAGTATGACTAAAATCAGGACCCAACATGAAAGGTATTTTGCTAAGGAATAGGTGCTTGGGACAAAATTCCCTATCCTTGCACAAAGATGTATTCAACTTGCTAAAGTTCTTCGACAGTTGTGTGAATAATACACTAGAGGAATTGTTGAGGAAGCTTGGTATACAGTATACCAAGCTTGACAAGTACAACAGTGTGTGTATGATTTAGTCTTAAATGACATTTTAGTTTCTCGCCACTAATGAGCTACATGACGGCAAGAACAGGGCATGGCTTTACTATTTCCAAGGGGCAAATCTACATGGTTCTATACCCTATGTGGTGGGTTGCTCAAATGAATGATCTAAAGATTTTCAAACATAATGGTAACTATATATGACCCAGGACCTTCAACTTCAAGTGATCTTTAATTGAGAAACTAATTATGATAATGCCACTGAACCCTCAAGTAAATGGTGGACGACTAATGCATAGGTTAGAAACATGCACGTATTGAAGCTGTGTGAATCATGATGAACGATTAGGGTTATTAATTTGAATTCCTCCCTCAACATTTTGGCTACATGAAAAAAAACATAATGAGTAAATAGCAACTGTCATCCCTTTTTAACCATCAAAAGCCAAGAACAAATAATCACCGAGTCTTGAAAGAAGAAGAAAAAATGTTTGGTGTCAGTCTTTTACTAATTAAACCATGTTTCCCTTCCCTTTCTTGAAAAACAAAAAACAAACGATTTGGTTCCATCCTATATCTCTTCAAACGAATCTCTCTCATTATAAAATTCCACTCCTTTCATTAGTACAAGACATCTATGAAGCAAATGGGAGAAACTCAACAATATTAACAAAAGGGCGTCCCAGTGCCAGGAGACCCCTTGCTGACCTAAGGTTTTTGGAGGGTCAAGATGTACAAAACAATTTAGGGTAGTCCTTTTGGTAGGAGGGAAAAGTGGAAGGAAAATGGAGGAAGAAAAATGGAAGGGAATATACATTTTCTCTTGCTTAGTACAAGGAAGAAAAGTGTGGAGGGGTTACTTTTCCCAACCTAATCTAAGAAATTCAATCCCTCCAAGCGAATGGGAGGACAAGTAGAAGAAAAAGTGGATGCTTATCAAGATTCAAGCCTATATATTTAATGGACAATGCTATTTTGACCTTGGAAGGGGGTTACCGCGGCCATCCATTGCCCCCGCCCCCCCCCCCCCCCCGGTCTGGGCTTTAAGGAGGTGGGTACGTGCTAGCAGAGGGGCCAATGGGTGGCCGCGGGCCATCGACGGTCACACCATTCGGCGGGCAAAATATCATTTCCCATATTTTATTATGTTTCCTCCCAATTTTTCTCCTACCAAACACAAGGTAAAGAAATGGTCTTTCCTTTCCATATATGGGATGGAAAGTATACGTCTACTGTTTTTTCTTCGCTATCTCATAATTGGAAAAAAAAAAAAAAAAAACAGAGAAGCCGTCCTAGTGCCACGAGGCTCCAGCCAATCTAGGGTCTTGGGGATGGTCGAGATGCCGTCAGCCCCATCCTCTCGACGAAGCGTGCAATAGCGTAATGGCGCTAAGTTTACTAAGAAGTTCCATTGGTTCTATTCTATACTTTTTATTTTTCGATCTAGAAAATAATAAGTAATGAAGCCCACAAAAAGAAAGAAAGGAGAGAGAGAGAGAGAACGCACCTTTGGCTTTGGGTGGACATATTCGGAGAGGGCTGATCTAACAAAGAGAGAGAGAGAGAGAGAGAGAGAGAGATGCTGGTTTCTCTATTTGTGGTTGGGATGAGACGATAGAGAAGGAGAGGCCTGTGACTATTAATAGGAAAGGAAATGAACGAACGAACAAGAGGAGGAGAAGAAGAATAAGAAATGGCATGTGGGGGGAAGAGAGAGGGAAAGAGGAGATTCGTGGAATCTTTATTTTGTTGGGAATAATAATCAGAAATCTCTTACGCAACCTTCCTTTCACTTCCTCCTCTCCCCTCTCCACTTTTCCTGGAAGCTACCACTAGAGAGAATGGTCCTTTGTTTCTCCAATTTCTTTTTTTTTCTTTTTTTTTTGAGGTTCAATGAATTAGTTCGGTAACATTGTATCAATGACAAATCAAGAAATCTCATGCAACATATGATCTGTATAAATGATGTGAATGGTATTGCATTTATTGTCGAAAGTGGTGTTGCAGTTATTTTGTTCATTACATTTTTCAAATCAAACAATAGAATTGTTGGTAATGGTGCAACAATATTGTATGTATTTTCAGTTACACATAGCCAAGCATTTCCTCAACGTAAGTCATCCCGTCTAGGAATGCAAATAGAGTCAGATCTGACGAAGCTCCAACCTATCATAGTTGGAACATATTTGGAGACAAACTTAGTAGAGGCCGAAAACGGATGTGAAGACAAATTTCAACCTTCCAGAGCCAGAATCAGAGGCAAGACATATCCAACTTTGACCCCCCACCAATGCATCTTGAAATAAAATGTCTAAAATGTCACCATTGATCCGGCATGCACCACCTGTCACGACCAGCACCCGCTAAAAGGGCACGTGACGCGACAACGCCCAGCCCTCACCGAAAAATCGGCGTGGAACGCTGTGGATTTCTCTACTTCTAAACAGTTTATATATATAACAAAACCTGTCGAGAATATGGTCAACTCCGAACGGAGGACAAGCAATGAATATATATATGAGTACTCAATCACGACTCTAAGATAACAAAGTAAAGACTGAAATGAAAAGACAACAAGACGATAAAATAATATATATAACCTGTCAAGTCCAACACAAAGAATATATACAGTCCAAGTCTCTAATACAGTCCATAGTAATAACAGACTCAAAAGTAGCTGGAGACAAAGTCCAGTATAAAAGACCTACTCTAACTAAGTAATAGGTAGGGTCTCGTCAGGTGGAGCTAAGCCCTGCTGGACCAAGGTCTCCAGGTCTAGGCCCACTACGTCATCCGGACCGTAGTAGGTAGAATAGTCTCCCTCGTCTGCATCTGTAATATTTTCAACATATCCTGTCAGGATGGAACGAGTACAATCTACTAACAACAGTTCACAAGATATGACAAAAGCTATAAGACAGTAAATAGAGAGTATATACAAGAAAATCATAGAATGTACATGCGAGTATCATGGCAAGGTAAGCTGTAAAACTAGAGCTAGAACAAGGCAAGTAAACTGATCATGGCATGTACAAGAATCAAGAATCATATCTCTAGGTGTGTGAGTACTAGCTACAATATGTGGCCGGATTGGGTCTGCACAAGGTTATGATCAGCCAATCCCACGTGGAGTGTAGGATTGGTAGCATTCAAGGTCTACAAGAATAAACAAGGTGGATAATGACCACACATCTACACTAGTACTCCCCGTCCCCGACTGGTAGAGTGGATCCAAGCAAGACACGTTATGACACGGGATTCTACGAGAAGGGAGCAAGTCTTCTCGAGAATCGGTGTCCATATACTGCACAAGAACTACAAGGGGGCTTGCACAAGATATACCAAGATAACGAGGAATAACATCTCATGTCGGGATCCATGAATACCAATCCGTGTGACCAATGTGTCGAGAACAAGCATATTCACACTAATTACATGAATCATAACGATCATTATAAATTGGAAAAGTGTCAGAGAATGTACTCGCCTGTAATATGGTATGATATGTCAACTGGAGCAAATGCAGCGTCTCGAGGACCTATAGAGAACAAGACGTATCAATACTCAATCTAGGAAATAAAGTCAAATCAATTTAAATCCTATTAGGTCATTCTAGGTCAAGTCACGTCAAACTAGACTATACGAGGTCAACCTAAGTCATTTTAGGTCTATCTGGGTCATACTGGGTCAATGCAAGTCAAACGGAATCAATCTAGGTCAATTTGAGTCAACGGTTGACTTTTTGGTCAACCGGTCAACTCTGGTCAACCGTGGTCAACTGTGGTCAACCCTAGGTCAACTCTAGGTCACTGGTGACTAAAAGTTGACTTTTGGTCAACTGTCCAAGTTAGATGGAATTTGGGACCAAATTGGGTAAAGTGTTGACCCATAGTTGACTTTTAGTCCAAAAAGTCAACCGTGGTCAACCGGATCCAAGACTAGGTTTAGACAGCTAATCCTACTCATTACCAACCTATACAACCCATATCCAAGTCCATCTTGGACTTGGAAACTCAAATCTTGGCCGTGGGCCAATTCCCTATTTTACCCTTTTTAAGAGTAAAATTCTACCCTTGGCGATAATCTAGATAGCCTACCTACGCTAGTTATTTTGACCCGATCTTCCTAGGGTAGTAGGGTACTATCCTATAGGTTCGTTATCTACCATAATACCTAGATAAAGTGGACGTCTAGTCCACCTTACGGTCCGTTGCAGAAATCTTGAATATTTCGAGATACGCACTGACACGGCGCGATACCGGCGCCCTATGACCCTGATTTCCATCCGGGAGCTTATCCGCAAAATCTAAATCACGTATTCTAGGCCCATGTCAAGTTTCATCGCGATCCGATGCTCCGGGCTCAATTTCGCGCTCTAACTCGATTTCTACCAAAATCCCCTCTTTTAGTCTCATTCTAATTCTCCTCTTAACTTCTCTAATTCTACTTCTTCTTCTCTCAACTTCTCTAATCTTCTTCTTCTCTAATTCTCCTTCTTACTCTTCTTAAATTTCCTAACTTCTCTAGTTCCCCTCTTCTCTATTTCTTCTCTACTTCCTATTCTAACTTTTCTAAACTTCTCCTATCTAACTATCCATTTATCTATCTATACATACATATATATACATATATATCTACCTACATATATACCTATATATACCTAGGTACTAGGGGGGGGGGGGGGGGGGGGGGTTTATGGGTGTATAGGGGGTGAAATGGGGGGGGGGGGGGGGCAGGAGCTGCCAAAGCAGCTCCTCCTGCTGTTGCTACTGCTAGCTGCTACTGCAGCTGCTGCTGCACCTGCTACTGCTGCTGCCAATGCTGGCTGCTGCTTTGCTCTCTTCCCTCTTCTCCTACTACTCCTCCTACTTCATTCCCTCCTCTCCTCTCTTCTATATATATATATATATATATATATATATATATATATATATATATATACCTATATATATACCTATATATCTATATATCTATCTATCTATTTCTATATATATATATAACCATATATCATATCCTCTCCTCCCATCTATATATATACACACATACACCTCTACATATATACACACACACACGTATACATATTATATATACATACATATATATATATATATATATATATATATATACAAATACACATATACCTATATATATATTCACAACCACACCCAACCACACACACAACCACACTCACAACCACACCACCACTCACAACCACACCACCACTCTCATCCTCTTCCCACTAGTCTCTACACACACACACACACAAATACATATATACATATATTTTCCTATATATATATATATCTATACATACACATATATCCATATACATACATACCACTCTAATTAATAAACCCCCAAAAATTCCTAACCTAGATTCTAGGGAGAAACCTACAAATAGAGGGCAAAGTGTAGAGAATTGAATTCTCTATATTTATTGTGAAGAACAAAAATGAAAATGAGTAATTAATGAAGGATTTAATGAGCTTACCTAAGCTTTTCTTGTAGGGAAGAACTTGGGAGAAGGAATGAAAATGAGAGAGAGAGAGAGCTTAGACTTTATGAAGAAGAAAAAAGGGTGGGGGGGGGGGGGGGGGGGGGGGGACTTCATGGCCGGCCACCTACTTGGGGGGTTATTGGGTTGGGATCCAATAGCCCCAAACCCAATAAGCTTAGTTTGGGTTCAAATCCAATTCGGGTTGGTTCGGTTTGATTCGGTTTGATTCTAAACGACTAATTAAGCCTCTAAAATGACTAATTAAGTCATGGAAATTAGGTTAATAATTTCTAGCCTATTTATGATGGTACATGGGCTAAGCCCAGCTAGTATGGGGGTCCCACTAGGGTCCAGGCTACCCGGGTCTCCAAATTGGATCCGAATTGGATAAAATTCAAACCGACTCAAATAAATTCCTAAAAATCATATAAAATTAAATAAAATTCCTAAAATATTATTAAACTTGAAAATGACAAAAATACCCCTAATTTGAAAAACTGGGGGTGACACCACCACCAGCTGAAATTGTAGAGATACCAAGTTAACTATTACAGAGTATACCACTTGTCGCGGACTTAGTGTTTTAGGCTACACTTCGATCCGTGCGGCGCACAAGCTTTCTACTCCAAGACCCATTCTAGCCTTTCCGAACCCGTTCGCTATATTGCTAAGGCGATATTGAGAACAAAGTTGAGCAAAAGAGTGAGATTGGAAGTATGAAATTTTTATTATACTAAAAAGAGATTACAACTTTGGGTAGTGTGCAGGAAATGAGTCTTCCACTTATTTATAGTGCCCATAGGACTTACAAGAAACTTCTAGAAACAGAATATTCAAGAAATTATTTTAGAAAACTCTAGAACCTAGATATTTATAAGGAGTCTGGTAGAACAGTTAGAAAGTTCATGAGTCTTTATGAAAGATTTCAAGTGCTACAGAGGATTCCATCATCCTCTAGAATATTTTTTAATCTTTCTGAGGATTCTACCATCTTTTAAAAGTTTCAAAAACTTTTAGCATAATTCCGCTCCGTGAAAGATTACATAAATCCGTCTCCGTGGGCCTAGTTGGCGATTACAGAGTGTAGACTTGGATACGTCTAGCAAGTCTTTATGGAAAGCAAGACTGATTTCATTCATCCATGGAGTTGCACGTGAAGAGTAAAGTGAGAAATGGGGTGGTGGAAAACTGGCAGTTGGAAGTGACTGCTCCACAACTGCACACACTAATGAGGGTCTTGTTGCCATCTCGTCAAACCTAATGGCAGTATGAATGGAGAGAAACTTTGATACAGTAGGGGTATCAAAGTTATAATACCCCCTATATATGACATGTGGGCTCTTTCGAAATTTATGTGTATATATATATGTGTACACATTTTACAAAGCAGGAAGAGCCCACATGTCATACATAGGGGGTATCAAAACTTTGATACCTCCTACTGTATCAAAGCTTTTTCCGTATGAATGCGTCTCTTCAAATCTATTGACGGTCTGAATTCATTCATATTGCCGTTAGCTTTGACACTATGTATATGCATTTATAATTTTTGAAACTTACTATCCTTCTTTTAGGATAATTCTAAGAACACATCATATTTTGCTAGTGGTTAGTCCAAATTTTTTCAAAATTTTTACAAGTTTGTCATCCCCATTCGTTACTTGGGACTAGTCCAAACTTTTTCAACAATAGGACTACAACTAAGTTGGCAGTCCTAACATGATGTATGGCAGTCCTAACATAATGTAGGACTGCCAACTTAGTCGGAGTCTTAACATAAAGTAGGACTACCAACTTAGTTGCAGTCTTATTTTTCTTCGAACCCGACAATAACTCCGCTAAGGCCGATGGCCACCACCTCCTCCTCCCCCGCCGCCTCCTCCTCCCCATCGCCTCCTCCGCCTCCTTCCCGCACCCCAGAGAGAGAGAGAGAGAGAGAAATTCCAAACCTAACTCTAATATCTCCTCCCTTCCAGCCATGTCGCTCAACATGAAGACCTTCATCCAAGCTCTCGTCAAGACTGTCGCCGTCATCGAGAAGACGGTCCAGACCACTATCCAGGAGGTCACCGTCCCTCGCCCCCTCCAGGACTACGACCTCCTCGACCAGGTTGGCCCCGGCCTCCACTAGCGAACCCTAATGGAATTTGGGGGGAGGCGATCCTCCTCCGCTGCCACCTCCGCCGCCTCATGGAACCCTAATGGAATTTAGGGGGAGTGTCACCCTCATTTTTTCGTATTTCTCGTATTTCGTATTTATACTCGTATCTGGATTTTGGCATGTATTTTTATTTTTTCTCAACTTGTGGAATTTCGGTATTTTTCGTATTTTGGGTTTGGCATGGCTCGGTTTTAATTGGTTTTAGTTGGTTTGGTTTGGTTTAATGTGTATTGGAACACCTTAGCCTATGCTCCACCTTCATTCCACCACAACCCACCCTCTTTATAATCCCCACCTAACACTCTCTCTCTTCATTACCTCCTCCATTAATTTCTTCTTCTTCTTCCTCCACACAACTCTCCACACCCATAGGCAAGTGCACCTTGCCACCACATGAGAACCACATTTTATTTGTTCATTAGCTAGATTAGGCCATGGTGATCAACATTAGTGCTTGACATTTTATGATTTGGAGTTTCCATTGTTCTAGATCTAGGTTTTAGCTACTTTCGGATTTTGGTGGTTTTGATCTATCAAACTTCTTTGTTTTCAAGTTTTGATGGTTCCATGTTGTAGGAAATTTTCTTCTACCCAATTTTGACCTTTGAAAAGTTGGATTTGGACTTGTTTTGACCAAGTTATGAACTTTTGAAGCTTTGGGTTCAACCATGGAGTTCTTGCTGGTTTGGAGAAGACAGTGAGCAGTGTGCAGAGCTTTTTAGCTTACGCCACTGAGCTGCGTTGGGTACGCTTCCTGTTGGAAGCGTGTCTCTTGCGTACGCAGACTTGGGTACGCTTCCTGTTGGAAGCGTGTCTCTTGCGTACGCAGACTTGAGCGTGCCCTGGTACGCAGACTTGAGCGTGCCCTGGTACGCAGAATTGAGCGTACGCATGTCCTGAGCGTACGCTTCCCCCTGCGTGCGTGCTTTTGCGCGTACGCTGCTCTCCTGCGTGCGTGCTTTTGTGCGTACGCTGCTCTCCTGCGTGCGTGCTTTTGTGCGTACGCTGCTCTCCTGCGTGCGTGCTTTTGCGCGTACGCTGCTCCCCTGCGTGCGTGCTTTTGCGTGTATGCTCCCCTGCGTGCGTGCTTTTGCGTGTATGCTCCCCTGCGTGCGTGCTCTTGCGCATACGCCCAACCCCCTGACCCCTTGCTTAACCCATTGGCTCTTGGAGTATTGGTTTTATTTCTCGACTTGGTTTCTATTTTGTGGATTGGGTTTTTCTGAGATCTGTTTAACATAGCACGACTATCTTGACCCGACACGGCCTAACACGATTTTCAAGTAGTTGTTTATGACTAGTTCGGTTCTCGGGATTTTCTGTGAATTATGATCCTGGTATTCTCTGAGCTCCTTGCTAGTGACCCAGTGGGGTGCACACCTAACTTGTAACTTGTACTTAATCCTTATGACTTGATAACTTGATAGTGGCCCGTGGCGGCGCACTCTTGACTTGACTTGACTTGACTTGACTTGTAACTTGTAACTTGTAACTTGACTTGATAACTTAATGCTGTTACAACGGCTAACACGACTTGACAAGAATAAATGGCCTGGACACCGTGGGTGAATGTGTTTGTACAAATGAACCTGTCTTGTCTTGCATCATGTCTAGGACATGAATCCCTGGTTTCCCACGGTCAGGGATTCATACTGAATATGGCTAGGATTAATGACTAGATTGATCAAATAGTTCATGGAGAATTTTCAAGTTACCCGTTGCCCCTTTGGTCCCGGCCTTATATATATATACTTGGGATTTGTTGCTATCCGTCGAGATGAGCGCACTTCCAGCCCGTCGTCGAGTGTGGTACCTTAGGACACATGTATCTTACTACAGTGTGTCTGCTATATCCTGCTATCTTTTCCTTTTCTTGCTGGGATCACTCAGGTAGTAACAAACAGGTAACCGGACTTGGAATTCTCATTGCATCTTACTAGTAACTAGGTCTGTGATAACCCTAGTTAGTTAAAGTATCAAGCCGTACTTATTGCTTGGTCGTGATTGTTGGTTGAGGTATAATCTGTCTAATCCTGTCTTGATCCTATACAAGATTGTTACATATCTTGATTTCTTATATTCACCTTGCCGATAAATGGTGGGAGAAACCAAGTTCTATTCAGACGAAGGGTTACAACCCCGGTCCTTGTTTGGGTTACAGGTTGTTACCTGGTTATCTGAATAGTCCCATAGTTATCTCATCGTATATCATCCTGTCATGCTCTTCCATATGTTCTGTCTTTTATCGATTCTGTACAAGATTGTCTTTTATATTCACCTATCATGCTTTTCTTAAATTACTGTCTCTTATTATGTAATTATATTATTGTGCTAATTTGCTGGCTTTAGTTCTTATTTTGTGGCCTCCTTTGTGGCACTTGCTCTTTCTGGGGTCTGACCCAGCTGGTTTTGTATGGCCAGATACCGGAGCAGCAGCAAAGGATCTACCTGTCTTCCAGCCCGATGGTGACCGCCAGGCGTAACCAGGGCAACGAGTGGGTTTCTTTTGTCCTCCCACTCTATTGTACATTATTCTGAGGTGTTTAGCCGACGAGCACTTGTTAGCTCGATGCACTTTACTTCTGTCTACCTACGGGCTGTAATCATGATTGGCAACTCGAGGTTGATCATGTATGACTTAACTCTTGCTAGTCCTTACATTTTGTACGACTAGCTTCATGATCATCTGGATATGTAATGTTTGGGACGCCTTACAATTGTATATTTGGTGATCTGATATCTTGTGATTATTATTAGTTGGTTGAGATTGAGACAATAGGATAATTTATGACCTTAAGAGACTGATGGCTTGTAGATAAACCCTCACATATCTAGACAGCCGTGACCGTATGGTGAGATGGATTCCATTTCATTATACGTAGCTGGCTATGTCTGTCTCCGCTCTCCAGTATTCTGGTTCTGGGGCGTGACAGGGAGCTAGTCCCAAGTAATTTTTGGACTGTCCCCTAGTAAGGAATAGCCCCAAGTAAATTTGGGAGTGCCCTTAGAATTAGCCTTCTTTTAATATGGGATCTCACTTGAGCATTTATGTCGACAAATAACCCTTCTACTTCATGATGTAGTCTTTGTACAACCAAGATTTGAGAAACAGTAATGACCAGAAATAACAACATAAATCTCCTCTTGAAAAGGATATCACAAGTAATCTGGAAATTCTGGAGTTATATCCTATATTTTACATCAATTGATCAAATTGCTACGAACATGACAGAATGGCTAGGTTAGAGACAAGAATCCACCTAACAACAAGAGAGGCAACACAAGCGCATTGATATGATTTCTAATTCTGGTAAGCAACCAGCTTCTTAACCAATCCATCAGCTGAAACGCCGTGGCCAGCGGTACCGGAATCAACATCTACTATGCATGCTGACCTGAACTTTCGACTCTAATATGAATTGTTGTAGAAAGATTCTTCTGAAGTACTTACTGCATGGACCTGCTGCCTCGCCTTTCAGTCAGAAAGAAAATCTCAATAGGAAAGTTATGCAGGTCACCCAAACATAAGATCGTTTATCTTGTCGATGCCAATGTCTGAAATGGGCTCGATCGGCTTCTCCCCTCCACCTTCTGAAGATAAGATCGATGACGATTCCCTACTATACTCATCTGCAAAGAAAAGGTAAGCTTTGAGATGATAATAGATCGAGCATCAAAATGTAAACAAAGTGTAACTTGCTATGACTTGCAAAGCCCAAAAAAAAATTCCTAGGCCTATATAAACCCCAAAATATTAATGGATAGAGCAAATAGCCCAAAGATACTCTTTATCGGGTCATATTTATGGCCCTTCAATTAACTCTTTGTTGCAGTCAGGTGTTGACTAGATTCATGGCTGATACTCAATAGTCGCAGTAGAAACCGTCAGTGTTAAAAATATACAAAACTTTTGATCAGAAAAGAAATATATTTCTATGTAACTCCTGAAAGAGCTCTTGAATTGATGATTTTTGTGGATCAAGTCGTGCTTCATATCAAATAGATACAGTTTTAACTGACCCGTGAAAATGACACATGCAGAAAGAGAGAAAACTAAAGACTTTGTGGTTGTCAAGATACAATCTGGTAGAAGAAGATGGTGCGTCTTAATTCCTTTCTTACCTAAATAGTTTAGATGTAAACTTAAAAATTAAAATACAAAAAATACTACCGCTACGATATAATAACTCTGCAATACTAACCAAACATTGTGTTGTAAGAAGTTGGAGGAGTGATCATGAAATTTAATCCCACATAAAACACCAAGCCTAGAACCACCGTCACCATGGCAAAAGCTGGAATTGCTAATGCCCAGTACCTGAAAGAAAAGACACCAATTCAATGTCATGATATTTTGTCAAGAAATTTTTTAGCGTATAACACCACTATTCTACATAAATGGAATTCTATTTTTTTTTTCAATTAAAAGACACTGTGCAGCAAACAAAATAACAGATAAAATAACATTTTCTACGATCTAAAAGTATTATTCTACAATATAGTAAATTGTATGCTGTGTAGACCGTTCTAGGATATATCTACATTTGTAATTGAGACTTGTTTCGTTAAACACCATTAATGAACGATTAATGAAACTCAGTTTTATCTCAAAACAAATATAGTAAATAGTATGAAGACAGTATCTGTTATAGGTAACTTTTCTCCAATTTGCAAGGTTGAACAATAGAAAATCATCTCCAATGTATAGCTTTTGGCATGTCGATGTACAGAAATAGCTAAAGACATGGACATGCAAAGCAGTCTTCTTGACAGACAGTAAAGTACCAGATCAACCCACTACAACATGCAAGCAAGAGAGCGAGTTGTAGACAAGCCGACTTGGATTCTACTTTTTGGGATACCAGTATGAAGTATCATAACATTTTCTTGGAGCGACTAGGAAGCATGGGCACTCAAAAATTGTATCCGCCAGTGTTGCATTGTGTCAGACATGTATCGAACATGACACAGACACTTGAAAACACACTAGGACACACCGAATTCTTGTCATGTCCATGTCATCGTGTTCATTTAACACAGATAGTCACTAATAAGGAAGCATGGACACTAGAAAATCGGATCTATGTCCGTGTGCATCGGGCCTCTTATAGTGCATGTCACTGCACACCAAAACTCAATAGTGAGGGTTGAAGGTAATTTATTTATATTATTCTAACACACTTCTGCAAGTCGAAGGTAAAGGTGTTGCATGGGCCTGACGGCCCAAAAACCGGCCAAGGCCCGGCCCCGTCCGGCCCGGTCAAATCTGTTCCAGAACGGCTCAGGCCAGCCAAAGCACGAGACGGCCCGACCCGCCCTTCTACCACGGTCGGACTAGATATCCATTTTCTAGACCCGGGCCTGGTCCGGTCCCCATCCAGGTCAAGCCAGGTTTAATCCTCCAGGACCGGAGGCCCAACCTAGTCAGAGGATCATTCCACACCACGGCCCAACCCAGTTACACCACCCCCTATCTACCCGTTAGGGTCTGCTTGGATTGAGGGAAAAAAATAAGCAGAGTTAAGTGGGGTTAAATGAGAGGGAGTTAAGTGAGGGGGAGTAGAGTCAATACATAGAACATTGTTTGGATTGGAGGGAGAGTTAAGCGGGGGGTGTTTAATAACTCTTGTTTGGATTGGAGGTTTTCAGTAAGAGGATAATTAATAAAAAAATATGATAGTTACCAAAATAACCTTATTACATACGTCACAAAATTAAATTTGATTGCAATTTTAATTAGAACTTGTCAAAATATCTTCACAAATTAGGAAGCTACGGATTAACATGTTGAGAACAAGAAAAAATGAAGAAAAAAAATCATAATATTTTATAAAACAAATAAGAGGTATTTATGACTTTTTAAACAAAACCCCTCAATCACCCTCGTTAACCCTCTGATTTGAGGGATTAAAAAAATGGACAAAAGAGGATGAAATAAACCCTCACTTAACCCTCTATAACCCTCCCTCCTAAAACCTCACCCTCAGACCAAGCATGGTTTTATTTCCTCCTCACTTAACTCTCTTAACCCTCATTCCAAGCAGACCCTTAATGAACTTTGGGGGGGGGGGGGGGGGGTAATTTGGTCAAATCCCCCAAAAACTATATTACTCTTTGGGGGATTTTTTTTACCAAAATAGCCTCATAATTTAACCGTTTATGAATGTTATTTAGGGGTACTTTGACCATTTCATCGAAATGACCAAAATGATCCATAACAGTTATATTCCAAAAGTATTTGCGGTCATTTGGCACCCAAAAAATTTCTATAAATATGAATAAATTCATATAATACCACAAGAAAATTTCTTTATCTTCTAATATTTTCAATCAATCTTGAGTTCTCCTTCGTGAATTAGATGCTTTCTGGAAATTGAAATGCCAAAAAATGCAAGATTTTGATGAATCAGAATTTGGAGGCTTCAACTTGATCGACCATCACCAAGCTGGAACAATTCTACGTCCAACTTCGGAGAAAATCAAGTTGAGGTTTAAGTATTTAATTTTTATATTAAATAATATAGTAGTTAATTTGCTATTTTAAACTGATTAATTTGTTTAGTTTTAATATTTTAAAAAATAGTATGGATTAACCAACAATATAATAGTCTTTTCCATGAGATGTTTATAATAATTTCAATAGAAATTATTTTTTTCCTCGTGTACAAAAGGAGTAACCACTGACACAAATTTCACCTTCCTAAAATCAAAGTATTAATAGTTATGTTCCAAGTAGAACAAAATCCATGATGCGAAACTATTGATCTAAAATAAATGTTACAAATGATCATGGAGAGAAAATCTTAGATCCTAGTACACAAAAACCAGTACCTAGAGCTTTACAATGCAATAAATGCAAAAAAAAATTTTGAAAAAAAAAGATGGCACGGGAGCTTTAAAGAAACATTATGAAGTTGTTAAGGACACAATTGATGCTAGAGAAATACAGTTAGGCATCAATTTTTCAGTATCTTCATTGGGATCATTTAGTTATTCCTTTGCTCGTAATAAAATTAACTTAACAAAATATATTATTTGCGAAGGAAAAACTTTCACATTTGGTGGACTAAATATTATTATGACTATGCAAGTAGTAAATTAAATCCTTATTTTACAAAAGTTTCTAGATCTCATCAACTACTAGAGCATAAGATTTTAAATTATTTGAAAAAAAAGAAGAATTTTTTTTTGAAAATACTAGTAGTAAGTTTTCTTTAACTTCAGATATATAGACTAGTAAACAAAAAATCCTTTTATTTTTCTCATGATGTTATTAGATTAAAAAATGGCTCTTACAAAAACGAATGCTTTGTTTAAAACCGCTGGAATGCCTTCATACTGGATGAACAATATATGGAACCATCTTACAAGTTTTATGCTAATTCAATATTCATAATAAACAAATTTCAATTTCTTTTGATAGTGCTAGTAATAATACTTTTTGTAATTATATTTTGAAAACACAATTTCTGCCTATATTAGAAAGACTTTTTCATATAAGATATACTTGTCATATTTTTAATTTAATTGTACAAGAATACCTTTATTTTTTTCACATGAATTTAGAAAATTTTAGAACATGTCTAATCAATTTGAACACTTCACCAAGTAAGCAACAAGAGTTTAAAAAATTATATGTAAAATATGGTTTAAAATTTAGGAGATTTGTTAAGGATGAAACACATAGATGAAATTTTATTTATTTGATGTTGAAATCATGTATTAAATATAAAAATGTTATTATGTACTACAATAATACAAATTCAAGTATTGATTACCATTAACTGAGAATGATTGAACATTTATTACTCCAATTTTTGAATTTTTAGAATTGTTTCACAACATTACATGTACTTTACCAGGAATGTATTGTCCAACTTCTCGTTTAGCTTTAAGAAAAAATATTAATATGTCTCATTTATTTGCAAAATATAGACATGTCCTAGTTTTGATACATGGGAAAAAAATTATTCTTATAAAATATTGGTTTGATTTCCAACTATATTATTTGGCTACAATTTTGGATCCTAGAATCAAATTAGATTGTGTAAATATATCGTTAAATGATTTTCATGAAATTATGAACATTGAGATAGTTAAAAAAACAGAAATTAAAGGATATTTAGATGTTCTTATTAGTTTTTATGAAAAAAATGTTATGGCAAACCGATCTGGTTCAACCGTTCAAGCTAGTAGCAGCTATAGTTTCAGTTATAAGTTATCCCATGCTAAGAGTATACTACAAAGAAAGAAAAAAAAAAAGCATTCTTCTCTTCCAACTCAAGAATTATCGTTGTAATTGAACTCATATTTTGAAGATAGGTGACGATTCTAGAACATGTTACTTACATTTTACAGTGGTGGAAAACACATGAAAAGACTTATCCAATGGCCTTTTTTGGAAGGAAAAAAAACCAGTCCAGTCCAGCCCAGCTCAAACCAGATTATGGACCGGACTGGATTTGAAATTCTGGTTCTTGGCCCGTCCTGATCAGGAGTCTACTTGACCAGGTCGGCCCGGATCAAACTTGGCCAAAACTGGGCCAATCAGGCCCGACACCTCATACAATTCTACTAGAAGGTCCATTTTGGACACGGTTAGATTCATGCGGCAGTATAATTTTTTAATAAATTTGTCCAAAAGTATCGCTAAAATGCCGTATTAAAGTAGTGTGTGTATATATATTATTCTAACATTGTCGGATACGACCATCACACTTCAAAATATACTAGGACGAGCAAAATCACATGTCGTGTCAGTATCAATGTGATCGTATCATGTCGCATTATGTATCCGTGCAACATATGCAACTAATAATCAAGAAATGTAACAAAATCAACAATTATTCGTTAATTAAATCATGATCTCTAACAAAAAAAAAAAAAAAAAAGAAGTCACTTACTTGCTAGGATAGTAAGTGATCCCTAAAGCATGAAGCCAGGGTTCAGGAGTATACGCCCACACCAAATAAACAACTGCAAGCCCCCCAAACAAATAAGTAATTACAATTTCACCCCATGGGAGCATCACAAAAAAGAGAGGAGGGGATTATGTGAATAAAAAACAACAATATACCTGTGGCGATGACGGTGGTGATGGAGCCGACGAAGCCGTAGACCTCGCCGGGTTTGGGCCCGTTGTCGCGGGCGAACCTGGCGGCCGAGGGGGAACCCGGATCCGATATGGAGACGTGGGTCCTCCCTCCCCTTCTTTCTCTCAGGAGGCTGAGGGTTCTCCGAGGGCTGCTAAGCGCGAGAGAGGTCGGAGAAGAAGGCCACTCGTCCATGCCTGTCGGGTAGGGTCGGGTCGGTGGCGTTACGGAGCTTCGACCCGATCCGTATTTTTTAGATCGGGGAAAGGAAGGGAGAGGGAGAGAAGCGAATGAACATTATTCATTAGATTTTGAAAACATAAAAAATAAAAAATAAAAATTCAATTTTAGATTTCACTTTTGGTCTAAAATTAAAAACTCAAATAAGATTTATACAATTATATTAGAAAAATGCTAAAGTGACCAGGAGGGATGACCGCAGGCCTGACCCGCGCCTACTCATACCCTCCCATTCGCTCCCCCCTGTACCACATGGGTCCCACACACGAAAATTTCAGGCCCCCTCCAATGGGGCCTTGTGTCTACCAATCTATAACTAATAGTAGTCCTTGGCAATAAAACTATAATCAGTCATTTCAATGACTGCAAGAGTTCTCTGCATATCAGCAATTAGCAAACATCAAATGTAGTCAAGTTTAGTTGATTAAACAAATTGCCCAAGATCATTTCAAAGTGTGCCTCTTATGAGTCCACAATCCACCTCATCTAACCCCATTTCTAGTCCAAGCTTTTGCATATTAAGTATTAATGCTGGGTCGTTATTCTTTTCTTAATTCAGAAATTCTCATAAGCTCATTCTTGATCATGTTAGTGCCTTGACATGTATTGGGATAACTCTATGATTTCTTCACGTTCATAACTATTCCGCAAAGGTCATATCCTTTGTTCTTCTCCACCTATCTTCACACTTGTCATTTTTCTAAAGAAAAGGCCAATATTGTAATTTTATTGCAATCAGAGTGACGAGGCTTAAAGCTAAAGTAAAGATACAGAAACTTTTACTTGAAAGCTTGAATAAGGATTACTAGTAGACCTTACTAGAGTAGTGTTGAATGAAACAATTAAGAAAAGATTAGTAGCCTAGTCCTAACGTGTTTAAATAAATAAAGGGAGGTGGTCGAGAGATGAACTTATGGGGTGGGGTAGATCATTGTAAGAGCACATCACCTTGTTTTCAGCTTTGTTAGGCTTTAGGAATAAGCAAAGCAAGGCCTGTTATCCAACACATACCAAGAGGTTCCAGTAATAAATCTAGTGGAAGGAAAACCTCTACATTGACATGTAATATCTCTCTCACTTCAGGGACAGTGAAAAGAGGCCATATAATATCTAGACCCAGGTTCATTGGACCCTTTCTAAATTATCCGGTGATTGTTAGAAATATTTTCCTTTTGATTGTTGTAATCTGTAAACAAAATAAAATTAAAGTTAATGTTACCGGCCTCCGGAAAAGTCGCGCACGAAGCACTGCCCTAAGAGTTGATTCGGATCTATGTGCAGACTTGTTCCGAATGCTTCCAGTGGTAGAACTCCCGCTCTACCGATATCTCCTCATCGCACACAACTCGGAAAGAGTGACCCGAACTTAGCATTGCCCAGAACACGAAGGAAAAGAATATAAGAAGCTTTGGAATCAAAAGCTAAATTAATATGGAGAGAGATGAGATTGGAGTTGTCAATTTTCAATTGAAGTTGGGTCTTTATATATCATTAACCCAAACCCAAGGCTGCCCATTGAGAGCCATAAGAATAGGACTAAGTGAGAAAGCTTCATTTCGAACGTTATGCTCCCAAAGGAATAGGTAAGCATAAGACTTGATTTTTTTTATATTCAAAATAGACAACACTCTCCCAAAAAAACCAAGTTTCGAAAATAGATAGAACAATAGAATAAGGATAGAGAAATTTCTGGACAAATATATACTATGCATAGATGAGATGGACTACAGCCTTGAATCTCACTTAATGACTATTGTCTTTGTCTGAAGAAGTGCTTGATGGACTATGACTTGAATCAGATTTCTTGAACCATATTCAGAAAATAGCACACATAGTACGCTAGATGTTCTTGGGTCTATCGGGTGGCGCTTTTTATTGGTCATGCGCACTTTTTCCATATTCATGAAAGTTGTTTGGGATCGTCCTGTCCTATAGTCGCGACCTTCACGACCTCTCATATAGGTAAGTACTCAAAGTTTGGTGATAGTTATCAACCCTGCATATCATGCTTGGATCTACTAAGAGTTAAAACTCATCCTAACCATGTCACACCAGAACACTGTCACCATAGGGATGGGGTGGGGTATCCATGTACAACCTCTTGGGCATTAGTTTTTAAGAGAAGTTAATCTCAGGGTCAGTCAGACTCGGTTGGGTTATCACTGCTGGTGACTAACTTATAGGTTTAACCCCATCTCCCTCGATGATTCTAGGACTAATGTCCTAGACAGACCCTTCGTCAAGTGGTCTGCAAGGTTCTTTTCTAATTTTATATAGTCAAGAACCACATATTAGTTCTATGTCATGCTGACTATTTGACGAAATATGTAATTCTTGACTATATAAAGTCAGAAAAGAATCTTACAGACCACTTGACGAGGACATTATTTGTTTACAGACAACTCTCATGAATATGAAAAAAGTGCGCATGGCCATTTAAAAGCACCACCCGATAGACCCAAGAACCTCTAGCGTACTATGTGTGCTATTTTCTGAATCTGGTTTAAAAAGTCTGATTCAAGGCATAGTCCATTTAGCATTTTTTCAGACAAAGACAATAGTCACTAAGTGAGATTCAAGGCTGTAGCCCATCTCATTTATGCATAGTATATTCTTGCCCAGAAATTATCTATTCTCATTCCTATGTTGGTTTTTTTCGGAACATGGTTTTTTTTTGGTTGGGGGGGGGGGGGAATTATTGTTGCATATGCTGACTTGTTCTAAAAAAACAAGTCCTTCTCTTTGCTTTTGTCCGATTCAGCAGCAACGTGTGAGATGAGTTCTCACATGACAGTTCCTCCTGCTTATGACTGGCTCTAGGCATGATAATAGGCAGGTCATTTGAGTTGATTTTTATTGCTATATAAAGGCCAATCCTTCTATTGAAAATTAACAATAACTCCAATTTCATACCCCCTCCATATTATTTCGATTTTGATTTCAAAGCTCCTTACGTTCTTTCTCTTCGTGTTATGGGCAAAGCTAAGTTCGGGTCACTCTTTCCAAGTTGTGGATGAGGAGATACCGGTAGAGCGGGGGTTTTACCACTAGGAGCATTCAGAACAAGTCTGCACATAGACCCGAATCAACTTTTAGGGCAGTGCTTCGTGCGTGACTTCCCCGGAGGCCGGTAACATTAACTTTTATTTTATTTTGTTTACAGATTACAACAAGAAAAACGAAAATATTTCTAACAGTTTATGCAGTTTCGATATAGACTGATAGTGTTAACCTTATCTAGATACCATTTCTATTGTACCAAAAAACGATTTAATACATGCTGCTAGCAGGTCATGGCCATTAAATAGTGAAATTATATTGTAGCTTCATATATCTTCAAATAGAGAAAGTACCCAAGGAAAAGGTTTGCAAGTAAAGCCTACGTGAAACAATAATCAAGAGATGCATGAACTATTATACTGTTACATAAGCCCATTTCAAACTAGTATGAACTAGTATGTTGTAGCTTCATATATCTTCATATAGAGAAACTACCCAAGGAAAAGGTTTGCAAGTAAAAAAAAAAGCATATTTGAAAAAATAATCAAGAGATGCATGAACTACGATATTGTTATAAGCCCATTTCAAACTAGTATGACCTATCCTTGTTAAGTGCAAGGGTCTCCAGAAAAGGACATAACATAAAGAAAGAGGAAGAACGCCGGCCTAGCCATCAGGAATGAGGGAACTCTTGGATAGAAAGGACGAGGACCAGTTATCAATAGGATCCAGAAGCCTGAGCGTAGCATTCTCATAACATAGTGGGATTCGCTGAAAATTCATGTGCAAGTTGAAATAAGGCCGAAGGACTATAGCATAGCCTCGGGCTGGTAAGGGAACCATCTTTTATAAGACGTTAGGCACGCCTTTCTTCGCTAGTCTCTTTCCTATTCTTACTTAAACAACATACTTGTAGTACATAAACGATTCCTGATATATTATTTCAATTCAGATGGTTTGGAAATCGAATTAGAACAGGTTTGATGGAAGGCCCTCTTTTTCTCATGGCTACCTTGCTGAGGAATTTAGAAGCAACATGGTTTGAAAACCTATCAGAAAAACTTTTTCAACTCTTTTTTGGAACTTTTCATGCTTCATATCCAACCACGTTTTATTAGGAGAAGGTTTGAATGATAATGATGATGAGGTCATGTGAACTAGAACAGATCTCTTTTCCTTGAAGAAAATATGGTTCTTCGTACACTCATACTAAGAAAAATATGGTTCTAAACTAGAACATGATAACCTAGGTTGCATATACATGGGCACGGATTTGGATAGGGACACAATACACATTCAGAATACGACAATTAAAAAAAAATTGGGATATGGGTACAACACGGATACGGTTAAATATACACATGAAAACATATTTCTATACATATTTTATATATAGCATCCTATTAAGATCCTTATTCAAACATATTTTGGTATTAACTAGGTTCTAAAATGTTCTAGAGAGGACTCAATGAAAAGAAATGTTAATTTTTCATTTGTGATAGGAATGCACCCCAAGAGGTGATATGGTAGTATGGTGGCTAATAAACCTTCACTCATTTGACTAGAGACAATGGCATTTATCTAAGCATTGAAACTGCTGACTGCTAGTGTGTCATATATAGTTCATTTTAAGATATAATACTGATCTGTATCAGGAGCACTAACTAAGTCACTAACCATTGCCTTGAAAGTTGAGGCATATACAAATGCAATCTTTGATGTCCCTTTAACAAGAAATATATCTTAACTATGAAGATATTAAGTTGTGAAAGTGAAAAAGATGTCCATGTGATGTTTAACTCGTGCAATACCTGGACAACAATAATGCAACTAAGGCCCATCAGAAACAATTTGGTACCCAAGAAAACCCAATGGGAAAGTTGAGGGTTTTGCAGAATTTAAACTAGAAAAATAAATGAAATATTTATGAAGGTAGTGATCTACTGAAGAAAGTATTCTGAAGAGCATATGCATCGAGCATAGCATAGCAGTGACTGGAACAAATAGCAATATTAGCCTTTAAAGGTATACATTAAAAAAGGTTTTGAGAAAATGAATTTCTAAAAGGAAAATAAGAACAGTAGTTTTGGGGAATAAAAGAATAATCAGGAGAATCACTTAGCTTACTAATGGAAAAAAAGAAGTGAAATGGGAAATAATATGGAAAACTGGGCCTTCAGGTACACAAACATGTCTATATGACTTGCTCTCAGTATGACTAAAATCAGGACCCAACATGAAAGGTATTTTGCTAAGGAATAGGTGCTTGGGACAAAATTCTCTATCCTTGCACAAAGATGTATTCAACTTGCTAAAGTTCTTCGACAGTTGTGTGAATAATACACTAGAGGAATTCTTGAGGAAGCTTGGTATACTACCAAGCTTGACAAGTACAACAGTGTGTGCATAATTTAGTCTTAAATGACATTTTAGTTTCTCGCCGCTAATGAGCTACATGACGCCAAGAACAGGGCATGGCTTTACTATTTCCAAGGGGCAAATCTACATGGTTCTATACCCTATGTGGTGGGTTGCTCAAATGAATGATCTAAAGATCTTCAAACATAATGGTAACTATATATGACCCAGGACCTTCAACTTCAAGTGATCTTTAATTGAGAAACTAATTATGATAATGCCACTGAACCCTCAAGTAAATGGTGGACGACTAATGCATAGGTTAGAAACATGCACATGCACGTATTGAAGCTGTACGAATCATGATGAACGATTCGGGCTATTAATATGAATTCCTCCCTCAACATTTTGGCTACATGAAAAAAACATAATGAGTAAATAGCAACTATCATCCCTTTTTAACCATCAAAAGCAAAGAACAAATAATCACCCTCAGTCTTGAAAGAAGAAAACAAATGTTTGGTCTCAGTCTTTTACTAATTAAACCATGTCAAATTCCACTCCTTATCAAATTTGGTTCCATCCTCTATATCAGCAAACGAATCTCTCTCATTATCAAATTCCACTCCTTTCATTAGTACAAGACATCTATGAAGCAAATGGGAGAAACTCAACAATATTAACAAAAGGGGGTACCATTGCCAGGAGACCCCTTGCTGACCTAAGGTTTTTGGACGGTCAAGATGTACCAATTTTATTATATATAAAAAAAAACACCTTAGGGTCCGTTTGGTAGGAGGAAAAAGTGGAAGGAAAACGGAGGAAGAAAAATGGAAGGGAATGATACATTTTCTCTTGTATAATACAAAGAAGAAAAGTGGAGGGGTTACTTTTCCTAACCTAATATAAGAAACTCAATCCCTCCAAACAATGGGAGGACAAATGGAAGAAAAAGTGGATGCTTATCAAGCCTATATATTTTATGGATAGTGCTATTTTGATCGCGGAAGGGGGTGACCGCGGCTGGCCCGTGGCCATGTGGCGGCCATCCATTGGCCCCCTCGCCCGAGTTTTAAGGAGGTGGGCCCGTGCTAGCAGGCGGGGACCAATGGGTGGCTGCCACGTGACTGCGGACCAGCAACGGTCACACCATTCGGCGAGCAAAATATCATTTTCCATATTTTATTTTCTTTCCCCCCAATTTTTCTTCCGTACCAAATAAAGGAAAGTGCGTCACTTCCATTTTCCATCTTCTCCTACCAAACACAAAGAAAGCAAATGGTCTTTCCTTTCTATATATGGGATGGAATTGGAAAGTATATCTCTACACTTTTTTCTTTCACCCACTTTTTCATCCTTCCTACCAAGCTGAACCTTAGTGCCATGAGGGTCCTACAAGAAAAGAGTAATCATCTCCTAATAGAAAAAAAAAAAAAAAAAATCGCCGTCCTAGTGCCACGAGGCTCCTGCCAATCTAGGGTCTTGTCTTGGGGATGGTCGAGATGCCGTCAGCCCCATCCTCTCGACGATGCACGAGCGCCGAGCATCACCGTGACGCCCAGCGTAATGGCACTAGTATTAAGTTTACTAAGAAGTTCCATTGGTTCTATACTTTTATTTTTCGATCTAGAAAATAATAACTAATGAAGCATCATCGACAGATCTCATTTCAAGATTGACCACCGAAAGAGAAACCACAAAAGGAGAGGAAGGAGAGAGAGTAGGTATGCACCTCTGGCTTTGGGGGGACATATTTGGAGAGGTTGATCTAACAAAGAGAGAGAGATGTCGGTTTCTCTATTTGTGGTTGGGATGAGACGAGAGAGAAGGAGAGGCCTGTGACTATTAATAGGAAAGGAACGAACGAACGAACGGGAGATGAAGAAGAAGAAGAAATGGCATGGAGAGTGTTAGATTATATTTGTACCTAATGTAAATATGGCCCATAAGTCCAATAATGTAGCACTATATATATTGTAAATATACCCCATCAATCAGAACAAGGCATTATTATTTCCTACATAGTATCAGAGCTACCAGAAAAACCCTAGCCGTCATCTCCCGAAAAAAAAAAAAAAACCTGACCGATCCGACGACGAACGCGGCCGACGCCCGCTCCCGCGCCTGACCCCCCCAGCGCGCGCCCTCCCGCGCCGACCGGCGCTGGCCCCGCGCCCCTGTTCCGCGTCGACCGCGCGCCCCTATTCCGCACCGACCGCGCGCCCCTGTTCCGCGCCGACTGCGCGGACCACGCCGACCGCGCGCCCCTATTCCCACCCCGGCGCACGCCAGACCCCGGCCTTCCTCTTCGGCGAGTCCCTCGGCGGGCTGGTGACGACCGCTCGCTCCTGTTCCGCGCCGATCGCGCCACGCCTCTGATCCGCTCGCGGCTTCCCGGCTCCGAGTGAGCCGTCCGAGCCGTCCGATCCCCCCGATCCGCGTCGATCTGGTATCGATTCGCCGATTCGCGGCCGATTCGCCGCCGACCCCGTCCATCAGCGGCGGATTCGTCAGGAGTTGTACAAAATTTTGTACACCCGACATCCGCTCGCCCCTACGCGCCAGATCCGGCACCCTGATCGTGGCCGATTCGTCGTCGACCCCGTCTATCAGCGGCCAATTCGTCGGAGTTGTACAAAATTTTTGTACACCCGACATCCGCGATGGCAGATTGTCATATCCTATATTTTTTTCAAAATATGTATACGACCGTATTCGGTATTTAAGGTGATTTTAAAATTTTGAATTTATTTTTAATTTTTGGATCTTGATTTGGTCAGGTTGTTGAATCTTGATTTAAATTTTATTTTAATTCTTGGATCTTCATTATAGGATTTTCCCTATTATTATTGTTATCACCATTATTATTATTAAATTACCTAGCTACCCCTCCCCAAATATCTAAACCTAACCTCTCTTCCCTCTCTCACTCATCAGCCGCACCCCCCCCCACACTCTTTAACTCTCTCTCCCTCTCAACTCACTCTCTCTTTCTCTCTCTCCTCTCCTTTGCTGGAGAAGCCAGCCCCCTTCCCTTTCTTCCCCGAGCTCTCCGTCAGCCCACCACTGCCATGGCGACCACCCACACCACCGGCGTCGCCGCCGCCTCCTTCGACGGCTGCCATCATCGCCACCACCACTTCTAGCGCCGCCACAACCATCACCATCGTCGTCTCCATCATCTCCACCGCCTCCATGGCCGCGACCGCCACCACCCTCCAGCGCGGCCCCCCTTCTCTACGACCACCGCACCACCATCTCCTCCCCTCTTCTTCTCCGGCAGCCCGCGCCGCCCCGACTTGGCTGTGCTGCCGCTGCAGCCGCTCGTCCCCTCGGCCAGGGCTCGACCGACGCCGGTGAGCCTCTCCTCCGGCCTCCTCTCTCTCTCTGTCTCCTCCTCCGCCCGGAGCCGCCGCGACCTGGCCGAGCCCCGAGCCCCGAGCACCTCCGCATTCCCCTTTTTTTTCCCTTTTCTAGCGACCATCGTCGCCGCCGAGCCACGCTGGCCGCGCCAGCCTCGAGTGGCAGGTCGCCCTTGGTCCCCGCGCTGCTCGAGCAGTGTGCAGCCTTGGGCGTCGCGCTCTCCTCGGGCCGCGTGCACCCTTGACTTGCACGTTCCCCTATTCTCCGTGCTTCTCGGGACGTGTACCTTGATTTGTGTGCTATCTCGGTTTCCGTGCCATCCCGATCCACGTGCTGCCTTGGGCAGCGGGACGCCTCGAGCCCTGCGCTGCCTCGGGCACCGTGCCATCTCGATTTGTGCACCGCCTCAATTTTGTGTCTCGGCCTTTGTGCCTACCTCGTGACCCGTGCCGCCTCAATTTACGTGCATGCACCGATTTGCGTACCGTATCGATTTGCGTGTCACATTGTATCTTGTGTTGCCTCGGTTTGTGTGCTCACTCCGACTTGCGTACCATATCGGTCCTTGTGCCGTTTCGATTTACGTGCACGTCTCGATTTACATGCACGTCCCGTTCCTGTTCGCCTCGATATTCGTGCCATCTTGATTCTCGTGCACGTCTCGGTTTACGTGCCAGGATCGGTCTACATGCGTATCTCGATTTATGTGCACGTTGTCTCCTGTTCATCTCGATCTTCGAATCATTTCGATTCTCGTACGCGTCTCGATATACGGGCACGTCTCGGTTTGCGTGTCTGTGTCGATCTGCGTACCTCGGTTTTCGTGCCATATTCCTTCACTGCTTGTGGGACCCATACGGTATAGCCTCCTGCCATCCTCCGTGCTTCTTGTTATTATTTTATTATTTAATTCTAATGATCGTTTATTGTGTGTTCTGAGGACCTCGATTGGCGTGCTATCCTGGATCCCGATCGCCGAAGATTTGCTTACCTAGCCGAGCCCTCTAGGCAAGTATCCCTTGCACATCGACGGCTCTTGCCCTCTCTCCTGGATTTTATTACATTTTAATTTGTTGTAATTGTAAATGTATAACCATGAGTAGTGTAGCTATTAGTAGAACTGCCATGATGATAACTTAGGATAGCTTGGTTCGATACCGATTTACGACCGTATCGGACAACTCGGATGGGTCATCCACACCTTCGAGGACACGAGCACGACTCACTTGTACGGATTGTCCCCGTATGCCCCGTGTCCGACTCGCGGTCGGGTAACGGCTTGGCTAACTGTTTCTGTGACTATGTTTGTGGCTTGGACATCACTGTAGGTCTTGGTGCGCCCTACGAGGCGATTTCTTGTTATATGTGTTGGCTTGGCGCCCAGTACGCATTGTAGTGCTGCTGGAGGCCGGGACTTAGTGGTCTCGGGTTCGATTGGTTTCCAGTACGCATCGTAGTGCTGCTGGAGGCCGAGACTTAGTGTTCTCGACTATCGATTTGTTTCCAGTACGCATCGTAGTGCTGCTGGTAGCTGAGACTTAGTGTTCTCAGCCTGCGATTCTGCGATTCTGCGGCGGGTTGCGCCGAGTGATTTTAGCCCCAATTCGTAGGGTGCTTCCATCCAGATTACAAAGAAGACTCTGTCGAATTTTTCCAGAATTCCCAGTTAGAAATTTGGTTCGAAGGATCGGGCAGAACCATTCATTTGGTTTGCTGGACTGTTTCATGCATGTTCATCTTGGCATAGTTTACCTGATCCTATTGCCTGCTAGGTAGGCTCCCGACTAGATTAGTCGCCTAGCGTCTTGACCTGTCTTGTCCGTCGGATAGCGTAAGGAGAGCGGTTCTACTCGGGAGACGGTCCGCAACCCTGGTCCTTGTTTGGTTTAAGGGTTGTGGATCTGCTCCAGAGTGGTTCATGCAATCCTTGCCATTTTCCGGCGGCATTAATTAATAAACACTTGTACCCTGACTATTCATTCTAGGAGTTGTCCTAGTATAGCTAGATAGGGCTGACAGTTGTCCTATGTATCGGGATTGTGACCTTGGATATGTATGAGGATTGAGTAATATATGAAGTATGATCTCGGGATGTTCAGTTGGTAGACTCACGTGGATACTTGGATAGTGCTGTCGATTCCTTTAGATGATGTTCGATTTTGATCAGATATGAGGGTTCCTGGATTTTGATTATTTGTTCGAGTGCTTCGCAGAACGAGAAGAATATCGAGGGTATTATTATATAATTTTACTCGACTTCCCAAGCGCCCAAAACCTGGTTTGTTTGCTATATCTTGGTGGTGGTGAGACTTATTTGCTGATAGCTTGTGATCATCGATTCAGAGGATTCTTGTGAGCCAGAGGGCCTAGCATTGTTACGGAGATGAGCTTGGTATTTGGTGGTTGTCTTTATTGACGTGATATTTATTCCATCATGGATGGGAGACTCTTGCTAGATTGATCTGGTGGATGGACCAACTTGATGATTGGAGCTCTAGGCTCTCATATGTGCTTGAGATGTTATTATAGTAGAGGTTCTGATCTTGTACTTGACCTGATATCCATGCCACGATATCGGCAGATGATTTCATGTAACTGAAAGTTTTGTCCTTGTTCCTGACATGACTACTTGTATCCGTGCTATAAGTCCAGCTTACCCTTTGAGGTACTGGCCCTGACCTTGTACTGCGGTGCCCCTTATCTACTGGCACTTTGAGGTGCTACTTCCATGATTATATGGCATTGCGATGCCATCTTGATATTCTAGCTATATTATATGATTACCTGCACGGGTACCTTGGTAGTTGGCCTTTAGTCTTAGCGTGGTCAGGATTGCTTGCTTGCTTGTTGCATAACACTAAGGATGAATCACAACTGGGACTACAGGTGCCGAGGTTGATTCTTACTTAGCGTTCCCGTACTGAGGTACGACATCTAGGAGGGTGATCATGTGACCACGGCATGTGACGCCGGATAACTATATGGTTAATCTAGACAACTTAAACTGGTAGAAGCATTGGGGGGGAACGGAATCCCGAGATCGTGCATTACCAGCCTTATCCCAGACATTAGTCATGACCTGCAGGTTGGCCGCCACGGATATTGTTACCATTCGTACTAGTAGATGGTAATATCCGGCTACTTATGTACTATACATTATATACATGGCATGCTCGGCACGGTGGCCTTACGAGGGATCGATGCTCTTCTTACATGCTATACTTGGCCTCGCTAGCCCTGCTGGGACGGCACGATCTGAGGATTCCCATACTTGCATTGTTGGGGTAACCCAACCTCCATATAGAGAGCCGTAGGCATTTTGAGTGGCCGCTTATTCTCCTAAATTGTATGGCTTGTTGCTTGCTAAGCTGGCTGGCACGTAACGCTGTCCTGGTACGGTAATTTATTTCCTTGTTCTTGTTTGATGTAGGGGTGAGTTACTGTTCCGATGATAGACTACGAGTTCCAGTTGGCGATGCAAGCATTAGTGGATGTTAGGATGACTGTGATGATTGTTGGTTACTTACGTATTAGTAGTTGGATTGCTGCCTTGTATTCTGTAATCGTGCGTTGGTACCGCACGATCCTTTACCCTCATTACTGCTGTTCATACGTGTTATTTCTGTTATATATCATATCATGCTGGTTTTCTTCGCCCGTTCTTTGAGCCTTCCTTTCTGGTACTTGCTACGGTTGGCCTGACCAACCCTGGATTATTTCCAGATTGCCTGTGACTGACCCTGTGGATCTTCCAGACTCGACTTGGAGGATGTGCTTCAGTTCCCGACCATGCTAGAAACTGTGGAAAGGTATACTCATCTACATTATCATCCTGTATTGTAGACTCTCTGATTATTATATGAGTATTTCCTGCTTTTTATAGGATTATCTCTCTTGTAGTTATTTTATTGATTATTGCCTGTGGACATGAGATCGGATTTAGGCCATAGATTGATTGCATGCTAGGATACCCAACAAGACTTGACAGCCGTCATCGTCGTATAGCGTATCCGTACCTTATACGGTGTAGCTGGCCGACGTCCGTCCCCGTATTTTGGTACTGGGGCGTGACACAGATGATGCTGCGTCCAGCTACTCTGTCGCGACTGACGGTGGCGGTGCACACAACTCTAATTATCCTAATCCGAAGGATCCATATTTTCTGAGTTCTGCTGATCAACCAGGAAATATCATTACTCCTATTATTTTCCGTGGACTGAACTATGCTGAGTGGTCTCGGTCGATACGTCTCTCCCTGATCTCTAGGCGAAAGATCACCTTTCTGGAAGGTACTGAACTCAAACCTGTTAATGATGCTCGTAAATTGCTTGATTGGAGATGTGTGCAAGCACTATTGGTTCAATGGGTTCTTAATACCATTGATCCGTCTTTGAAGAAATTTTTGCCGTACTTTGAGGAGGTTTATCCATTGTGGAACTTGTTGGAGAAAAGATTTGTTGTTAGCAATGGCACTCGGAAGCAACAAATTAAGGTAGCTTTGGCCGAATGCAAACAAACGGCGTCGATGTCTGTGGAAACCTACTTTGGAAATTTGCAGTCTTTGTGGGATGAACAAGCTGCTTATTTCCCATTGCCTACTTGTACCTGTGGTGAACTTGCTGCAAAGCTACAGGCTATGAGGGATGAAGACCACTTTCAGGACTTTATGTATGGGTTGGATGCTGAGTTGTATGGTTATACCCGATCTAATCTTCTGGCTCAGGATCCTCAGCCAAGTTTAGATCGGGCATACCAGGCAGTCCGTGAGGAGGAGGATATGCGAAAATCTCAGATCCAATCCGATACTGAGGAGATGATGGCGCTGGCTATCAAGACTTCACCTCGTATTTCTACTACTTCTAATAGTAGAACCTCAGATTCCAGGGACAAATCAGGTACGATCTGTACTCATTGCAAGAAAATAGGTCATGATATTGCAACTTGCTTTGCCAAGATTGGTTATCCAGAGTGGTGGGAGACTCGTCCTCGGCGTAAGGGCGAACGTGGTGCTGGTGGTGGCAGAGGTCCGGCACCACCGCAGAGACGTGATGGGGGACGTGGTGCTGGTGGCGCAGGGGTTGTTCATCATGTCGCCGCTGTTGGTCATGGTGTCCCTGCTGGTCTTGCTGGGAGTTCAGCGGATATAATACATGGAGGGTATCCTTCACCACTCTCAGGTGAACAATGACAGAAACTGATGAGCTTGCTGGGTAACGACAATCCTTCCAACCCTAGTCCTTCAAACTCTGGTCGTCTGATGGGTAAGAATTCTTCTGTCACTTGGATATTCGATACTAGGGCTACTCTTCATGCGACAGGTTCTCGTGATTGTTTAATTGATTGCTTTGAGGGCCCTGTGTCACGCCCAGAACCAGAATACTGGAGAGCGGGGACAGACATAGCCAGCTACGTATATTGAAGTGCAACCTACCTCGCTATACGGTCACGACTGTCTAGATACACGAGGGTTTAACTACATGCCATCAGTCTCCTATGGTCAAGAACAAGCCTATTGTCTCAATCACAAGCAAGTAAGTAAATGTTACAAGATGTAAGATCACCAAATATACAATAGTAAGGCGTCCCAAACATTACATATTTAGCTGATCATGAAGCTAGTCGTTACAAAATATCAGGACTAGCAAGAGTTTAGTCATACATGATCAACCCTAGGATATGTCAATCATGTTACAGCCCGTAGGCAGACAGTAAATAAAGGTGCAACCGAGCTAACAAGTGCTCATCGGCTAAACGCCTCAAAAGAATAATTTTACAATAAAGTGGGAGAACAAAAAGAAACCCACTCGTTGCCAGGGTTACGCCTGGTGGTCACCATCTGGCTGGAAGGTCGGTAGATCCTCTGGTGTTGCTCTGATATCTGGCCACACAAAACCAGCTGGGTCAGACCCCAGAAAGAGCAAGTGCCACAAAGGAGGCTTCACTTAGAAACTAAAACCAGTATATCAAAATAAAATATTCAAGATAATAAATAAAAAACTGATAATAATAGAGATAACAACAGTAAACTGAGTACGAAAAAACCATTCAAGTAGCCAGATCACAACCCTTAAACCAAACAAGGACCGGGGTTGTAATCCTTCACCTGAATAGAAACCCGTCTCAAATACTATTGTACAGTATAGACAATAAACGAAAAGAGGACACATAACTGCTCCGGGAGCCAGGTTACAACCCTTAAACCAAATAAGGACCGGGATTGTAACCCTTCGCCTGAACAGAACTGGACCCCTGATCTTTATTGCTAAGGCCAGTATAAATAATCATGGTATTAAGGTAAGATAAAACATGACGAACATGGCATGGGGTTGCAATAAGACAATAAACGAAGAGATGACACAGAACTGCTCCGGGAGCCAGGTTACAACCCTTAAACTAAACAAGGACCGGGGTTGTAATCCTTCGCCTGAACAGAACTAGACCCCCGATCGTTATTGTTAAGGCGAGCATCAATAATCATGTCATGTCACAATCTTGCACAGGATCGGGATAAGACTAAGCTGGAATAAACTCCATCCAATCAATCACGGCTAATCAAGAGTATGGCTTGATACTTTTAACTAACTAGGGTTATCACAGGCCTAGTTACTAGCAAGATGCAATGAGATTATCCCAACAGCCACAAACCCTGCAGACCATCCGTTTATCCAGGTCGAATGTCCGTTTATGAAGAGTGCAACACGTGACTGTGTGCTGGAAATGTGCCCTACTCGTCGGTAGGCTACAAGTCCACTTAATGCGCCCAGATAACGGGATTTGCCTGTAGCTGGGAATCTCTTCATATCTACTGAATTATTCTAGTTTATTAGTCTTAGTCAATTACTATAGGTATCCCTGACCGTGGTACTCAGGGATCCCTATCCTAGACATGATGCAAGACAGTACTGGTTTATTTGTACAAACTCGTCCACGGTGTCCAGGTCATTCATACTTGTCATGTCAGGCTAGCTGTCGTAACAGCATGTCATGATATATCATGTCAGTTTGCTTGTCGAGAGCGTGCCACGGCGGGCCACTATCGTGTTCAGGAAATATGCCAAAATTTACATGACATAAACAAAATATGACATTTCAGTTTAATAATACTAATATTAATATTAATAGATAATAATAAAGAGGACAAGACTTGAGGAGGGAGCCATGCGGCAGAAAGCATGCGCGCTTATACGGCTGGAAATTAAGAGAAATTCATGCGGCTACGGAAGTTCATGCGGCCACGGAAATTCATGCGGCTACGGAAGTTCATGCGGCCACGGAAGTTCATGCGGCTACGAAACTTCATGTGGCCACGGAAGTTCATGCGGCCACGGAAGTTCATGCGGCTACGAAACTTCATGCGGCCACGGAAGTTCATGCGGCCACGTAAATTCATGCGGCTACGGAAGTTCATGCGGCCACGGAAGTTCATGCGGCTACGGAACTTCATGCGGCCACGAAAGTTCATGCGGCTACGGAACTTCATGCGGCCACGGAAGTTCATGCAGCCATGGAAGTTCATGCGGCCACGGAACTTCATGCGACCACGAAAATTCATGCGGCTACGGAAGTTCATGCGGCCACGGAACTTTATGCGGCTACGGAAGTTCATGCGGCCACAAAAATTCATGCGGTTACGGAAGTTCATGCGGCCACGGAAGTTCATACGGCCACGGAAGTTCTTCATGCGGCCACGGAAGTTCATGCGGCAACGGAAGTTCATGCGGCTACGAAACTTCATGCGGCCACGGAAGTTCATGCGGCTATGGAACTTCATGCGGCTACAAAACTTCATACGGCCACAGAAGTTCATGCGGCCACGGAAGTTCATGCGGCTACGGAACTTCATGCGGCTACGGAAGTTTATGCGGCCACTGAAGTTCATGCGGCTACGGAACTTCATGCGGCCACGAAAGTTCATGCGGCTACGGAACTTCATGCGGCCACAGAAGTTCATGCGGCTACGGAACTGTTCTTCTTCTCCATTATTCTGAGAAGAAAAACCATGCAAGCCATGGCTTCCAAGCTTCATAAAACCTGCATCTAGAGTCCAAATCCGAACTTCCATAGGTCAAAATGGGCAGAATAAAATTCTCTACAACATGGAACCATCAAAACTTGGAAATAATAATGTTAAGTAGATCAAAACCTAAGAAATCCGAAAATACTATAAACTTAGATCTACATAAATTGAGCCATAAAAATTAGAAATGCTAAGTACTAAAGTATGTTAGAATCTCGAGAGGAAGAGAATGGAACAATAAAAACGAAGTTCCTCCATGAAGCAAGCTACACTTGCCTAAGCTCTCTATCTCTCTCTCTCTCTCTCCTGGTGGTTGAAGAAGTAATGGTGGAGAAGAAGTAGTAAATGAAGAGAGAGAATGAAGGAATGGGTTAATAAAGGATGATGGTGGTGGTAGGTAAGGATTCTCTCCTTGGTTCATGATGAACCAAGGCAACCCAAGCCTAGCCGAACCAACCCAAAATGGACCAAGCCATGCAATGCCAAGATAAGCCAAGCAAGGAATCATGCAATACAAGATAAAATACGTACACGTATTTCAAAATACGTAATACGAACTATATCTATTACAACTCTACCCACCTTAAAAGAATTTCGTCCTCGAAATTTAATTAAGAGGCTAGAGGGACAAGAACAAGCTATACTATTCACAGGCAAGCTATACTAATCAAGCAATCAAGTAATTATTCATGCAAGCAAGGATTCGAAGGCATGAGGCATAAGAAAGATATTATACCTCACGAGTCAAACAGGTTGGGATATCGCGATCGGATATCATACTCACGCTCCCACGTTGACTCACCCAAAGAGTGATGACCCTAAGCAACTCGGACTAACTTGATAGTCTTGTTCTTGAGTGTCTGCTCTCTTCGGTCCAATATAGACACGGGCCTCTCCTCATACGAAAGATTGGTACCAACAACCAATTCCGAATGATCCAGAATGTGGCTCGGGTCCGAAATATACCGTCACAGTTGGGATACATGGAACACATTATGTACCTCACGTAGCGACGACGGAAGAGCAAGATGATAGGATACATCTCCTACTCGCTCCAGAATATCGAACGGTCCTATATACCTAGGACTAAGCTTTTTCCGTACGCCGAAACGAATGATGCCACGGTTAGGCAAAATTCTCAGGAATACATGGTCACCTACCAAGAATTCAAGGGGTCGTCGATGAGAATCGGCCCAATGACGCTGGCGATCTTGGGCAACTCAAAGATGATCTCTAACTCTCCTGACCACTTCAACGATTTGAGCAATCATTTCTGGACCGAGCATCTGTCTCTCTCCGACATCGTCCCATGCTAGCGGGGATCGGCACTTTCTACCATAAAGTGTCCCGAACGGTGCCATCTGGATGCTGGCCTGGAAACTGTTGTTGTACGAGAACTCCACCAGGTGTAGGTGATCTTCCCACGAACCATCGAAGTCGAGCGTACAAGATCTCAACATATCTTCGAGAGTCTGGATCGTACGTTCTGACTGGCCATCTGTCTGTGGGTGATATGCTGAGCTGAACTGGAGGCGAGTCCCCAAACTCTCTTGCAGGCTACGCCAAAAGTACGACATAAATCTGGAATCTCTGTCCGAGGTGATACTGACGGGTACACCGTGCAATCTGACAATCTGCCGGAGATACATCTCCGCTAGCTGAGCCGTCGACTGACCAACTCTGAACGGGAGAAAGTGAGCCACCTTCGTGAGCCTGTCTATGACAACCCAAATAGCGTCTCTGCCAGCCGGGGATCTAGGCAATCCAGTCACAAAATCCATGGTTATATGCTCCCACTTCCATTTTGGAATTGGCAAGGGCTGAAGTAGTCCAGCTGGCCTCTGATGTTCAGCTTTAACTTGTTGGCAAACCAAACATCGAGAGACAAACCGGGCTATCTCCCTCTTCATGCCATTCCACCAAAAGTACTGACGAATATCTCGGTACATCTTCGTACCGTCGGGATAAATGGAATACTGCGAACTGTGAGCCTCTGCCATGATCTCCTGTCTGATATCTCTACTGGATACACAAAGATGCTTCCTATGGCGAAGTGTACCGTCGTCATGGATGTCACGCCCCGACCCAGAATCACCTGAATCATCGTCCTCGCAGGGGGTGTGATGCCGCACGAGCCTGGAGTTGCGCTCGTGCAAGGCAAGATGACAAGTTCTCAAATGGTTATCTTTTGATTCGATATTTAACAACGAAAGGAAACAGAGTATGCGAAATAATTCTCTTTATTGATATTCGAAACTGAGATTACAAAGGCTTTCGATAGCCTAACAATACATGCCAGATTGGCTACAACACTCAGGTTCTCTCTTGCCCACAAAGGATTTTACCGTTCCATACATCATGCCTTCTATATCTCGGCCGCATCAATCCAGCTGCGTAGTCCGAGCGTCAATGCGATAGCACGCTTCAATGCGCTTCGGCATTTCCAAGCCTTAACACGTTCAAGCAACGCTTCGCCGCAAGTAATCCATTCCCTGCACCCTGCATGAAGCTGGTGGGGGATCAGTACGTTCGTCCTCGCATGTACTGATAACAAAGATCATCTTTCCAAACCAACATCTTTAATATTTACGTTGAATCATGCAACTTAGCTTATGATATTGCTATGTTCTCCTTAGGGTCAATTTCATGGCATCTTTGAAAGCGTAAAGTATGTTATCATAGCATCATGTTTTCAAATTGAATGGACAAACAAACAAGCAATCTCGTGTTTGATTCGTGGCATAACTTACCAAGTCGACGCACTCGCCCTTGCACCGACGCAAGGTAAATACGCCGTATTCCTTCCCTGTCATGTTATATGTGCATCTCTAAGTAGGATCTCTATGCGGGATGCATATGCGCCTACACTTTCAATCCATCGTTCTTTAACTATATGAGTGCCGTTGGCGTATCCGCGCCGGAATGGACTAAAGGAGTTCCTTTCTTTTCTCTCCTTCTTTTCTCTCTATTTGGTTGGGCTGCTCGGCATTTCACGGGTTGGGTCACCTCCAAACAACCGAAACGTCCCCGATGCATACCATCATTTGCGGCTTTTCCCATCTTGTTTAAGGATGTGCGCCTACAAAGATTATCCGATCCCTCCGCGGCCAATTGGTTCCGGGGCGCTCCTCCGGTATTTAACCGTTTTGGGGGAACATTCGTGCACGAGTTATTATCACATTAATCTCGAGCCCATTCCAATCGACCATGCAACGCCCTATCATTCAAGCCATCAAATTCAAACAACCAAACATAGTCTTGAGTCCGAGACTCAGACTTATCATCTCGCGTCTCTTTCGTTAACTTTCTGTGTTCTTACGTTTCTTGCTTCGTTTCAATATTTCAATGGCAGTGTGCCTCAACTCAATGCTCGTCAACTGAACGACCCGAAGGTCTCGAACACCTTTCGAGGCACCATGTCATAGCCGACAGTTCTGCCACATTCATGCCACAACTGTATTCTCTCGCAACGAAGCCATCTTTTATTATCCCGTGCACGTAGGCACGTTCCGACCATATTCCCATGTTCTATAACTTAGCATCCAATTTTCGAGGCTTGCGCGCTAGGGCGCTCGCCTATTGTCTTTCAATGTTCTAGCCGTCTAACTCGTGCAGCAAAGGCACGGCATGGTTCGTGCACTAAGGCACTCGCCGATTACAGTTATCCCATGTTCTTACGGCTTGCGCACCGAGGCGCTCGCCTTTGCGATATCCAATGTTCCATAGCGACTCGTGCATATTGATGCACGTTTCATTTCAATTGTTCTAACTTAGTGTTCGACTCACACTACGATTTTATCTCCGATCGGCCACGCCCGTGGCGTCGATAGGTTAACTTAGCATACAATGATATATTTGACTTATCGAATGAAGAAGTAAAAAAAGAAGTCAATCCTCCCACCTTGAGTCGATACGCCTTCGTCGTTTCGCCGAACCGATGCGGCTCGATTCCCTAACTTTGTTGTACTGCCACTCTCCTGACTTAGCCATTCGAGCACTTCGTGCTTCATTGAGTTATACGGCCGATTTGCCTTAGCGCGCCCAAGTCTTAGCCCGTCGCAAGGCGACGATTTGATTTCGCGGACCCCTTACTAAATATTGCAAAAGATCGACCTCTAATATTTTCCCGTCAAAGTATAACCTGCACACGAAACCAACTAAAATCAACACTTGCTTCGATTCGGACTTGCGCCTTGGTCGATTCGATTTCTTAGAATCTTCGAGCCGATTCAACGCACTCATCCTTAGGGGCAACGCGGCACTTCGCATCGATTCACTCGATGCATTCTTTCGGGGCAAGGCAACTCTTCGCATCAACTTAGTTTTGATGCGTTGCTCGGGACAACTTAACTCTCTTATCGTTTTGCATCGATACATTCCCTTGGGTCAACGCGACTCGCTGAGTCAACATTTCAGCGTAATACGCCGTGCGGAGCGGGGCATTACAGAATATACCACTCAAAATAAGGTTCGTCCTCGAACCAAAACCAACACTCTGACTAAGTGTTTTATAGATCGTTTCACGATCTCGTCCCACCAACGTTGTTCAGTTTCATATTATCTCGCAAGCTTTTCACTAACATTTCAAAGTCATCCCAGCAGCTCGATTTAAATTTTTGTATACAACTTGATTTGGATCCATACCTATATTCAAGGCGTCCCGAAGATATATGTATTTCGACCAATTCTAGTGGTAGCAAATTGGAATAAAGCTGACAAGTAAATTTTAATCCTATGCTTGCCATCTCGTACTCTCGATCGGACTTATCCTTAGCAACTGTTCTCGAAATTTCATCGTATATGCATATTGATACACACGCGATTCATTCAACAAAGTCACTGCACGCGACGCGATTCAAAATCGCATTTCTCATTTCGTATGTTTCATCGGGACTATCAATTCTACGCATTTCGTCAAGCCGTCGCGCATCCAATCACAACGAGTCTCCGCAACGCCTTGCGTTCGAAGTCGCTACCCAACTATTTTCGAAGTCTAGCTATGCACTTATCTCGATACGTTTTCCCTTGTTGACTTGCAAATGCATCAACATTTAGGGCTATGCCCACTAGGTTACTTTTCCAGGCACCGTACTTAACTTCTTCCGACGTAACTTTAAATTGACATTGCACAAAGGCCACAATCTATCCGACACGAAAGTTTACATCAAGGCGACGGTGCTCAAGGCAACGATCGCCTTAGCACGAAGGTCTTACGACGCGTCTTATGTTCAATTTCCTAACGAGTAAGAATTCACTAGCCAAATTCCCAACTTATCCATCTCGCAACATCGAATATAAGTTCGATTCACGTAAGCTCAATTGCAAGGTGAATTCGAATCTAATGACATGACTCGTAAGTCATTCCCTTATCATTCCCTCTCGTGCATAGCACGTTTCTCGCAATCGCCTATCCGAATCACCAAGTCCGTTGGTGAATTCTAGTTTGACCGTCGACCAACATAACCATTCAAGTATTCATCCGACGAATACTCAAAATTTAACTTATCATTCTCAATCGAAAGCTGTTCCAACAATTCTCGATCGCCTAGACTTATCGTCAACATGCACCGTGTTATATTTGTTATCGGTGCAATCTCATATGCGATATCGCATGGGTCATCTTACGGTCTGCAGCATTCAATTTGATTTGGCGGTCAAGTCTTCTAGGGTCAGCTGCCCCGAAGCTACGCTCGATAACTGTGGATCATCACCGAAGGACAGTTTACTACGAACCATGCTATATCTTATTTCGGAGCCAAATCACGTTCCGATGATTCTATGCGACTACCCAATTTCGGACAAAACCATTTCTATCGGCACAACTGATGTGCAACTATCCTCCGAGTCAAGTCATGCACTGCCGTCGATGATTCCGCAATTTACGAAACATCTACTCGCATCAAGTTCGAGTCTATCTTACTTGCGGGTCGACACACGAGATGCTATACGCATCGAGCAATCGTCGATGACTTATAGTCTCGTCTTTGATTAATCACAAAATTTACGATCAACCAAGTTCGTTCATTCTCGTATCGTTACTTACAAAATTTTGATAGCGCAAAGCGCACTCCATTTTGTATTCTCACATCATGCTTACGTTTTCTTACGTATCGATCTCGATACGCCGTATCCATTTCGATAACGTAAGGGTCAACTTTGAATCCGTTTCAACGTCAACTTACCTCGCATCGCATACATCCAAGTTCGCAACGAACTTTTCCATACGCATCAACTTGGTTTCCGATTCACCGCATCCCGCTATACTTTGATCGCGTAACTGAGTTACCGATTATCCAACATCGAACCCTCGAGTTATACGATCACGCCCTCTAAGTTTCGTGTGTTTTCAGTCGTACTCAAATGAGTTTTGCCGTAACGTAACCAACTATTTCTTAGGCACGATTTCTCACGTCAACCAACTTTCTTACCGAAGTCGCACATCGTGCAATTCGATTGCAATTTGCATCGCCCAATATTTCCTATCGAAATCGCAAGTCGTGTGATTCGATTCGCCTAGCCGAACATTCCTATCGATATCGCAAGTCGTGCGATTTGATTCGCCTCGTCCAACATTTCTATCGAGATCGCAAGTCGTGCGACTCATTCATAAGCTCAAGTTTTTCTTTCCCGTCGATCCGATTATTGCGTCAAGGCATAATCGTTTCGCTAGTCTCGATCGTCCGACCGACTTATCATTCTCGTCCGACGTATCGTTCATCGATACGCGTCTCGCCTTATCGTCCCAACCGATTTTTGAAGAACACTTGCACCGACATACCGTCATACAAATTTTCAATCGAGTCTAGGTACTCCCCCGTCCGTTGCGGACAAACCTTCCGCAATTCTCACAACGCGTTGATACAATTCATCGCACAAGTGATATATCATATACCACTCGAAATCGAGTCACTCATCGCCTACGTGGTATGGCATATACCACTCAGAATTCAAGCTATTTCCCTCGTGCTACACTTAGTATAAACCAACGATCTCTTCCGACTCACGATTTCCACAGTGATCGTGCTTGATCACAACCGTAACTTTGATTCTATCAAATTCGACGCAATTCGGTCAATGTTCTCGTTTGCCAACATAAATTTGGTGTGCAACCAAACGATTCGTTCTATCGATTTACGATTTCAATTCTTTCCTTACGTTGCGTCTCGTGCAACAATTTATTTAGATACGCATTGCACCCCGTGCAACAAATTTCACTTCCGATACGCGTTGAACATCGTGCTATGATTTATTTCTGACATTTTCATTTCACTTTGTACAACGATTTATTTCTAATTTCCTTTGTACTTCGTGCAACGATTAATTTGATATACGTTGCACCACGTGCAATGATTTTACTTTCCAATACGCGTTGCACATCGTGCAACGATCATTTCCGATATTTACCGCACCTCGTGCAACGAATTACTCTCGACTTTCCAAGTCAATGCATAATCCGTTTAACACATTCGGTATTGGCTTATCACTTCTCACTTTCAGTTTAACGCATATTCACATTAACTCGCTGCACTTCGTGCATCATTTTATTTCTCATTCAATATGTTACATTGCAACAGTATCTCAAATCGTATCTCACAATTTGTTACGCTTACAGCAACTAACATTTTTACGGCTCGTTGCATTCAATGCAATATACCCTTCGCGACTTTCTTAGCAAACATCATGAAATTTCCAAAACACATGCGGCAAAATTTTACGATTTGTATTAGACTTATTGTATGGAACATCCAGTGCGGCATCGAGTAGAGTCAAGAGTGATATCAAGTGGTGGTGGGCAACTTTTCGAATTGTAATGAAGCGAGCGTCCAGAGGAAATTGATCCTAGAGCTCTGATACCAATTTGTCACGCCCCGACCCGGAATCACCCGAATCATCGTCCTCGCAGGGGGCGTGATGCCGCACGAGCCTGGAGTTGCGCTCGTGCAAGGCAAGATGACAAGTTCTCAAATGGTTATCTTTTGATTCGATATTTAACAACGAAAGGAAACAGAGTATGCGAAACAATTCTCTTTATTGATATTCGAAACTAAGATTACAAAGGCTTTCGATAGCCTAACAATACATGCCAGATTGGCTACAACACTCAGGTTCTCTCTTGCCCATAAAGGATTTTACCGTTCCATACATCATGCCTTCTATATCTCGGCCGCATCAATCCAGCTGCGTAGTCCGAGCGTCAATACGATAGCACGCTTCAATGCGCTTCGGCATTTCCAAGCCTTAACACGTTCAAGCAACGCTTCACCGCGAGCAATCCATTCCCTGCACCCTGCATGAAGCTGGTGGGGGATCAGTACGTTCGTCCTCGCATGTACTGATAACAACGATCATCTTTCCAAACCAACATCTTTAATATTTACGTTGAATCATGCAACTTAGCTTATGATCTTGCTATGTTCTCCTTAGGGTCAATTTTATGGCATCTTTAAAAGCGTAAAGCATGTTATCATAGCATCATGTTATCAAATTGAATGGGCAAACAAACAAGCAATCTCGTGTTTGATTCGTAGCGCGACTTACCAAGTCGACGCACTCGCCCTTGCACCGACGCAAGGTGAATACGCCGTATTCCTTACCTGTCATGTTATATGTGCATCTCTAAGCAGGATCTCTATGCGGGACGCATATGCGCCTACACTTTCAACCCATCGTTCCTTAACTATATAAGTGCCGTTGGCGTATCCGCGCCGGAATGGACTAAAGGAGTTCCTTTCTTTTCTCTCTATTTGGTTGGGCTGCTCGGCATTTCACAGGTTGGGTCACCTCCCAAACAACCGAAACATCCCCGATGCATACCATCATTTGCGGCTTTTCCCATCTTGTTTAAGGATGTGCGCCTACAAAGATTATCCGATCCCTCCGCGGCCAATCGATTCCGGAGCGCTCCTCCGACATTTAACCGTTTTTGGGGAACACTCGTGCACGAGTTATTATTACATTAATCTCGAGCCCATTTCAATCGACCATGCAATGTCCTATCATTCAAGCCATCAAATTCAAACAACCAAACATAGTCTTGAGTCCGAGACTCAGACTTATCATCTCGCGTCTCTTTCGTTAACTTTTTGTGTTCTTACGTTTCTTGCTTCGTTTCAATGTTTCAATGGCATCGTGCCTCAACTCAATGCTCGTCAACTGAACGACCTGAAGCTCTCGAACATCTTTCGAGGCACCATGTCATAGCCGACAGTTCCGCCACATTCATGCCACAACTGTATTCTCTCGCAACGAAGCCATCTTTTATTATCCCGTGCACGTAGGCACGTTCCGACCATATTCCCATGTTCTATAACTTAGCATCCAATGTTCGGGGCTTGCGCGCTAGGGCGCTCGCCTATTGTCTTTCAATGTTCTAGCCGTCTAACTCGTGCAGCAAAGGCACGGTATGGTTCGTGCACTAAGGCACTCGCCGATTACAGTTATCCCATGTTCTTACGGCTTGCGCACCGAGGCGCTCGCCTTTGCGATATCCAATGTTCCATAGCGACTCGTGCATATTGATGCACGTTTCATTTCAATTGTTCTAACTTAGTGTTCGACTCACACTACGATTTTATCTCCGATCGGCCACGCCCGTGGCGTCGATAGGTTAACTTAGCATACAATGATATATTTGACTTATCGAATGAAGGAGTAAAAAAAGAAGTCAATCCTCCCACCTTGAGTCGATACGCCTTCGTCGTTTCGCCGAGCCGATGTGGCTCGATTTCCTAACTTTGTTGCACTGCCACTCTCCTGACTTAGCCATTCGAGCACTTCGTGCTTCATTGAGTTATACGGCCGATTTACCTTAGCGCGCCCAAGTCTTAGCCCGTCGCAAGGCAACGATTTGATTTCGCGGACCCCTTACTAAATATTGCAAAAGATCGACCTCTAATATTTTCCCGTCAAAGTATAACCTACACACGAAACCAACTAAAATCAACACTTGCTTCGATTCGGACTTGCGCCTTGGTCGATTCGATTTCTTAGAATCTTCGAGCCGATTCAACGCACTCATCCTTCGGGACAACGCGGTGCTTCGCATCGATTCACTCGATGCATTCTTTCGGGGCAAGGCAACTCTTCGCATCAACTTAGTTTTGATGCGTTGCTCGGGACAACTTAACTCTCTTATCGTTTTGCATCGATACATTCCCTTGGGTCAACGCGACTCGCTGAGTCAACATTTCAGCGTAATGCGCCGTGCGGAGCGGGGCATTACAATGGATACACAACTCTGGTCTTCGTCCTGCCTCACACTCTGCTCTGAGTCGCTGAAGCTTGGAATCTGATGACTGCGCCATCCGGATCGTCTCGACTATAGTGGACTGAACTTGCATGCTGGCCATCAATGCCACACTGGAAGGGAGGACAACTTCTATACCTATTTTCTGAAGATCGGCTAACAGCTCTGGTTGCGCTGTTAGAAAATAAACTCCGGCTCTCCTGCTCAATGCATATGCAACAACGTTGGCCTTCCCAGGATGATACTGCAAGTTAACATCATAATTCACAAGTAGCTCCAGCCACCTCCTCTGACGCATGTTAAGATCCTTCTGGGTGAAAACATACTTCAGGCTCTTGTGGTCGATAAAAATCTCCACCCTATCTCCATATAGGTAGTGCCTCCACAACTTAAGTGCAAATACTACTGCTGCCAGCTCCAAGTCATGGGTTGGGTAATTCCTCTCATGATCATGAAGTTGACGTGACGCATAAGCTAGTACCTTCCCATGCTACATCAGAATACATCCCAAACCTCTGCCTGAAGCATCACAATACACTGAGAATCCCCCGGTTCTATCTGGAAGCGTGAGAATAGGAGCCGTCATCAAACCTCGCTTCAACTTCTCAAAAGAATCCTAGCACTCTGCTGTCCAAGCAAACTGCACATCCTTGTGGGTCAACTGGGTCAATGGCACTAAAATCCGAGCAAAGTCTGAAATAAATCACCGGTAGTAGCCGGCCAAGCTAAGAAAACGGCAAATTTCTGCCACTGTGCTAGGTACCGGCCATGTTTTAATGGCCACGATCTTCTGGGGATCCACTTCTACTCCTCCTCTGGTGATGATATGACCCAAGTACGAAATACGATCGAGCCAGAACTCGCATTTACTAAACTTGGCATACAACTTGTGCTCTCTGAGAATCTAGAGGACAACTCGGAGATGCTGCTCATGCTCCGCTTCACTCTTGCTGTAGACCAGGATGTCGTCTAGGAACACAATCATGAACTGATCCAAATAAGGCATGAAGATGCGATTCATGAGGTCCATGAATACAACCGGCGCATTAGTTGCTCCAAATGGCATCACAAGGAACTCCCAATGCCCATACCTAGATCTGAAAGCTGTCTTCGGGATGTCCTGCTCTCTGACTCTGATCTGATGGTATCCTGACCGTAAGTCGATCTTCGAGAATACTGCTACCCCCTTGAGTTGATCAAACAAGTCATCTATTCTCGGGAGAGGGTATCTGTTCTTGATTGTCACTGAGTTCAAGATACGATAATCTACACATAATCTGGACGTACCATCCTTCTTTTTCACAAGAAGCATCGGGGCTCCCCAAGGCGATCCATTAGCACGAATGAATCCCTTGGTTCTGAGTTCTTCAATCATCTTGTACAATATCTCTAGCTCTGACGGTGCCATCCTGTAGACTCTTTCTGATACTGGGGCTATCCCGGGAATCAAGTCGATGGTAAACTCGATCTCTCGCTCTGGCGGCATTCCTAGAAGCTCTTCTGAGAAAACATCTGGAAACTCTTTAACTATTCGGGGTAACTGCATTGCTGCTACTGTCATGCCCCGCTCCCGTAGGAGCGATCGTCCTCGCTAAGGCGTGATGCCGCACGAGCCTAGATTGCGCTCGTACAAGGCAGGTTCCATAACGGCCGATTACAGCGACGGCGACGGGGTCGTCGCACAGAAGTCCCAAGCAGATACATTGAATATGCAGCAAAAATTTGAAACAAGAACACATGAACACAAGTTATTCAAAAGAACTCTTTTATTGATATTGAATACAAGATTACATTTGTGGGCGCAAGGCTGAATTACAAGTATCTCGTGATCACTTTTCTTTCATTTACAATTCACTCTGCTCTCTCTCATCTCTCGATACAATATTTGATGTCAGCGGAAGCTTCGGAAGGTGATGTCCATACATTATGTCCTGTATAAGTCTTCAATCTAGGCGGTCGCACGCTTCGAGTCGCCAAGGAACTCCGTGCCTCGACGCATCCAAGCGAGTTCCGCGCCACGAGCTTCAACCTGTGCCTGCACATGAACACTATATGGGTGTCAGTACTCAACTGTACTGGTAGAGTGAGCTTCTCGCCCAACCATATATAACCGACACGTTCATTTACTTTGTGCAGCTTAAGTCCCTTTCGATTGTCTTTCTAGTCTTGCCTTAGGATCAGTTTTAGGACCACGACGCCTAACCAACTCGTTATGCGACGACATAGTCGTACTATCATGACAACGTGTATTCCGATCGAGGCAGTGCCTCATCGCCTAGGTACTTGACCAAACTTCAACTCGGGACGGCAGGGTCATGCCACATTCTATTCGCAACTTAGACATATTCAAGACAATGCTATGCCGAGGAGCAACTTACGCGAACTCGGCCGTGCCAAGACCTTTATTTAAACTCAAGCGCCTCTAGACCAATCCTCGTGCCAACAATTTAAGTGCCAAGGACGGCAATGGGATGACTCGTGCAGGCCGTGCCGCTAGACTTGATTCGTGCCTTAAGATCTGCTTAGACTTATACATGCTTCAAGATTGAGGGCGTGTCTCACAACTTATCAAGACTTATCCTGCTACTGCCTTGCGGCCTTCCTGTTCAACTCATTTGTTAACTTAGACAAGACTTATGAACCGTAGTGACGAATCCATGAATATTTTGACGCCAACTAACGTGCCAAGTACGGTGCCTATGCTGCAGCCCAGTCTTAGGCCCAGACATTGTATTATAGACTAGACCGGCATTCAAGTTCTAGACTCAATCTAAAGGCATACACGCGGTGTGCCGCTATCTGCCGACACATCTACATGAGGAGGTCACTAGCAATGTCAAGCTATCTTGGACTGGCTCGTGAGATATCGGCCTGTACCTATACGGGTAGCTAGCCCGGTGGGGCCGAACTCTCCCATGCGGTCATCCAGCATCCTACTTTGAGCCACACTCGCTTCCCCCGGGCCGAATGATCCCGGCGCCCCGGTGATCACTCGAGAAGACGACACCTTGTCGACAAGTTGTCCAATGACCATGCATACTCGATCTATCCAGTCCTTTCTTAACATGACCATGCTTTCCTTCTATCTGTCGAGACTCGCAAGCCGCGGGACCGATCTCGTGGACGAGACTTATCAAGACGTTGCGAGACTCCCAAGTAGCGGGACCGATCTCGACGACAACCTGTCGCGGGGAATTCCTTTGACCGTGGCATGCTTTTCACTAATCCGACCGTGGATCGTGCCTTTGATAGGCCTGGTTCTCTAGGCGACACTAACGCTCAAGTCATATACTTTGTGCAACGAGCCTTGTTCTCAAGGGGCTATGCGACTTGACAACCGCAGCTAGAGCGGGACAGTGCTAGAAATGGCTTCGATAGCCCAGCACAACTCTTGTCTAACTTATTCGGGCAACGACTCGACAAGCAAAGGCTACGCCGAGCTTCGCATCGAGGGAACGTGCTAGGCACGGGGTCGACTCGGACAACCAACTTTTCGGGTGCCTAGACTTAAGCCAACGAGCTGTGCGAGACGACTTAACTTGCGGGACGTACGAAGGCTATGTCAAGCCTTGCGGGACAGGACCGTGCAGGCTTTGTTAGGCATTCATGCGGGCGATGCCTATGACTTAGGCTAATTCGAGTGTCGGGACAAATCGACGGGACCGTGCATGCTTTAACAAGCATTCACGCAGGCGACGCCTAAGGCTTAGGCTACTTTGAGTGTCAGGGCAACTTAGCAACTTGAGCCAACTTCCTTCTCCCAAGCCACGGGAACGAAAGATCGAGTGTCAATTGAAAGCACGCTGAGCCGACTTCTATGTTGACCGTGGGACCATTTTCCATGTTCTAAGATATTCCGACCCGACGGGATTATTCCCTTAGCTATGTTGGTGCGTAGCTTTTAGATTAGCCTACCAGTGCAAGTTGAAAACATTGCGAGTTATTATGTGAAGGCTAAGATGAGGCAAGTTCACCGAAACTACCCCACCTGTGCGAGGAGTCGCCTCGGGCGAGCGAGCCTTCGAGCAGCCGTTGCAAGGCTAAGTTCCAACGCCGTCGGCGTTTCGATTTCTCCGATTGACTTTGCGGGACGGGGCACTACAGCTACTGCCATCCGCAATACTGGAGGAGAAGGTTCAACTTCGCCTCGGGAGAAGGAAAACTCCGGCCCGTCTGGAATGCTAAAAACAACCCTGCCAATATGGCAGTCTATCCTAGCATACTGGTCCCTCAACCAATCCATCCCTAAGACCACATCATAATCCGCCATTGGGAACTCTATCAATCTAGCGGGAAACTCTCTACCGCTAACTATGATCCGACACGAGGAAAATACTCTATCTACTCCCACAAGTCCGTTACAAGTAAGTATATTGAGCCTTACTGATAATGACTCGGGCTCCAGTCCTACCCGTGTCGCGAATCGTACAAACATAAATGAATGCGAGGCACCAGAATCAAATAATACTGAAGCTGGAAGGGTGTTGACGAGAATAGTACCTGCCACTACCTCACCTGGTGCTATTCTTTCTTCTCCCATGGTCAAAGCCAGCACTTGACCATATCCTCTGGGTGCGGGTTCCCTCTGCTGAAAATTCTTTTGCCTGCTCTGGATCAGGGCTTGGGCTTGGGCATACTACTCCGGTCTCTGTTGCTGGAATGCCTGGACCTGCGTCGGCAATGGCCTCGGGAACGGGTACTGCAGCTGCTGCTGCTGCTGGACTGGTGTAGGTCCTCTAACTGAAGGACTAGAGAAGGCCGATGAACTCCTCCTGTTCGGCCAATTTCCAACCCTGTGGTCCGGGGCACCACAAACCAAGCACAAACCCTGTGCTCTGCGACACTCTGATACCACATGCCCTGGCTTCCCGCAGTGTGAACATCCCACTGCGGAAGACTGCTTCTGCTTCTGCTGCTGAGGGTACTTCGGGGTTGAATGTTGAACCGACGTAACTGAAGCTGTCCTTCTCGGAGCTCCAATGGTCAAAGCCCTAGCTGTCGGGACGGGGGCTGACGACTGATTCATCTGGCCGTGAGATCGCTTTCGACCTCCGGTCCTGTCCACGATCCTCTAGGAGGTATATTCATGCCTCCGGACTGCCCTCAGTACTGCATCAAAGGTCTGATGCTCAAACTGCTCCACCGCCAACAAAATCTCTAGGTGGAGCCCCTGCTAGTGTTTGCAAAAACAAAAGTATAAAACTTTATTGATACAAACTGTAATAAAGATTACAAGAATTCTGAGAAAATTACAACTATAGGAATCCAATCTTGATGACGATTGCTTTATCCCTTAGACGATGTGAACTGTGAAGACGAAGCCTTTGAAGTTGAAAACAACTCTGGAAACTGAAGGCAAAAGCCTCTGAAGTTGAAGACAAAAGTCTCGGAAGAATGTAGCAGCACTTTGGCAAGAACTCCTGAACTCTCTGATTTCTGATCTCTGATCTTGATCCCCCTTGAAATGAAGACTTGAAACTCTATTTATAGAGTTCTAGAAATAACTAACTTTCAGTTATTTTGGGACTGCGCAGGATGATTTGTGCAGCATTGGTTTGCGCAGCATTGATTTGCGCAGACAGTTACTGGATCGTGGGCCAAATATCATGGACACATGGCATCATTTGATAGAAATGCGCATGATCGTGCATAAACAGTTGCCACGTAATGAGCAATCGATGGCATGAATGCCACGTGTAACTTATCAGTTATATTGATGGAGTGCGCAGAGTTGAATTGCGCATACATGGTTTGCGCAGACTCAAACTGCGCAGGATTGATTTGCGCTGCCAGCTGTCAGCCGCCCTCGAGCACTGTGCGGCGCAGGAAACGAACAGACTCCTTGTTATCCGCGCTGTCAGTTGTCAGAAAAGATTTGATTTGATTTAGTAATAATGACTTCTGCCACGTCAGTCTGTGCAGTTGGAAGTGTGCGCAAAGCAGTATGCGCAATCGGATTGCTGCACAATCTATTGTGTGCGCAATTCATCCAAATGATGGGTTTCTTGATTTCTTGACTTTGTTGATTGATGCAACTTGATTTTTTAGGACCTACAGCTAGAACCGCTGGGCTCTAACGAACTCGGTCGCCACCAAGGTAGGAGCAAACCGACTAAGCCTGGAGAACTCGGTCGTATATCCATCGACCGTCCTGCCCATCTGCTTCAGATTGGTAAACCTCGTCTGTAGATCATACCGAGCTACAACATCAAAATACTTGGTCTGGAATCTCTCCCTGAATACTGCCCAGGCAATAGGGGCCACTAATCCAACGGCCTGTGCCGCCCACCAGCTGCGGGCAAGATCCAATAGCTGTAGGCGCACCACGGCCACCTTCTCGGCTTCTGGAGTCCTGGCTGCTTCTAGAATCACCTCTGTGTCCTGAAGCCAAGCATCTGCAGCGATCGCATCTTCACTGCCGTCGAAGAAGGGAGGGTTCAAGCGCTTAAAGCTGTTGGCCGCGCTGTTACCCTGATGACCTCCTCTGGTCAAAGTATCTGCTACCGCCTGGTGCAAGGCATCTCCTCGACGATCCTGGGAGGCTAATAGTGACCTGATGAGACCCATCAAAGTGCCATCATCAGGCTCTGTAGGCTGGACGGGCTGAACTGGTGGCTCTCCTCCAGTAGGCATGACTCTGGAGGCTACTCCTGAATGCTGGGCTTGATCTCCAGGTTGCTGCTGGTCCGCGGGAGGTGCTCCGCCTTGCTGATCGGTAGGTCCAGGAACAATGCCGCTGAAGAAGACGACATAGGGAAAAATAAGGAAGGACCATGACAGATCAACGATACAAGCATGTGATCAGGTCAAGATTACAGGGATTCAGAAGATACGAGCAGAGATCAAGGGCGAGTACTGATTGAGACATCTATTCGGTAAATCCTCACATATCTCAATTTACAAGACCTGCATGGGCCACCACTTAAACCATGTCACGCCCCAGAACCAGAATACTGGAGAGCGGGGGCAGACATAGCCAGCTACGTATATTGAAGTGCAACCCACCTCGCTATACGGTCACGACTGTCTAGATACATGAGGGTTTAACTACAAGCCATCAGTCTCCTATGGTCAAGAACAAGTCTATTGTCTCAATCACAAGCAAGTAAGTAAATGTTACAAGATGTAAGACCACCAAATATACAATAGTAAGGTGTCCCAAACATTACATATTTAGCTGATTATAAAGCTAGTCGTTACAAAATGTCAGGACTAGCAAGAGTTTAGTCATACATGATCAACCCTAGGATCTGTCAATCATGTTACAGCCCGTAGGCAGACAGTAAATAAAGGTGCAACTGAGCTAACAAGTGCTCGTCGGCTAAACGCCTCAAAAGAATAATTTTACAATAAAGTGGGAGAACAAAAAGAAACCCACTCGTTGCCAGGGTTATGCCTGGAGGTCACCATCTGGCTCGAAGGTCGGTAGATCCTCTGGTGCTGCTCCGATATCTGGCCACACAAAATCAGCTGGGTCAGACCCCAGAAAGAGCAAGTGCCACAAAGGAGGCTTCACTTAGGAACTAAAACCAGCATATCACAATAGAATATTCAAGATAATAAATAAAGAACTGATAATAATAGAGATAACAACAGTAAACTGAGTACGAGGAAACCATTCAAGTAGCCAGGTCACAACCCTTAAACCAAACAAGGACCGGGGTTGTAATCCTTCACCTGAATAGAAACCCGTCTCAAATACTATTGTACAGTATAGACAATAAACGAAGAGAGGACACAGAACTGCTCCGGGAGCCAGGTTACAACCCTTAAACCAAACAAAGACCGGGATTGTAACCCTTCGCCTGAACAGAACTGGACCCCTGATCTTTATTGCTAAGTCCAATATAAATAATCATGGTATTAAGGTAAGGTAAAACATGACGAACATGGCATGGGATTGCAATAAGACAATAAACGAAAAGAGGGCACAGAACTGCTCCGGGAGCCAGGTTACAACCCTTAAACTAAACAAGGACCGGGGTTGTAACCCTTCGCCTGAACAGAACTGGACCCCCGATCGTTATTGTTAAGACAAGCATCAATAATCATGTCATGTCACAATCTTGCACAGGATCAGAATAAGACTAAGCTGGAATAAACTCCATCCAATCAATCACGGATAATCAAGAGTACGGCTTGATACTTTTAACTAATTAGGGTTATCACAGGCCTAGTTACTAGCAAGATGTAATAAGATTATTCCAACAACCACAAGCCCTGCAGACCATCCGGTTATCCAGGTCGAATGTCCGTTTATGAAGAGTGCAACATGGGACTGTGTGCTAGAAATGTGTCCTACTCGTCGGTAGGCTACAAGTCCACTTAATGCGCCCAGATAACGGGATTTGCCTGTAGCTGGGAATCTCTTCATGTCTGCTGAATTATTCTAGTTTATTAGCCTTAGTCAATTACTGTAGGTATCCCTGACCGTGGTACTCAGGGATCCCTATCCTAGACATGATGCAAGACAGTACTGGTTTATTTGTACAAACACAATCGCCCACGGTGTCCAGGTCATTCATACTTGTCATGTCAGGCTAGCTGTCGTAACAGCATGTCATGATATATCATGTCAGTTTGCTTGTCGAGAGCGTGCCACGGCGGGCCACTATCGTGTTCAGGAAATATGCCAAAATTTATATGACATAAACATAATGTGACATTTCAGTTTAATAATACTAATATTAATATTAATAAATAATAATAAAGAGGACAAGACTTGAGGAGGGAGCCATGCGGCAGAAAGCATGCGCGCTTATGCGGCTGGAAATCAAGAGAAATTCATGCGGCTACGGAAGTTCATGCGGCCACGGAAGTTCATGCGGCTACGAAACTTCATGCGGCCACGGAAGTTCATGCGGCCACGGAAGTTCATGCGGCCATGAAACTTCATGCGGCTACGGAAGTTCATGCGGCCACGGAAGTTCATGCGGCTACGGAACTTCATGCGGCTACGAATGTTCATGCGGCCACGAAAGTTCATGCGGCTACGGAACTTCATGCGGCTACGAAACTTCATGCGGCCACGGAAGTTCATGCGGCTACGGAACTTCATGCGGCTACGAAAGTTCATGCGGCCACGGAAGTTCATGCGGCCACGGAACTTCATGCGGCCACGGAAGTTTATGCAGCCACGGAAGTTCATGCGGCCACGGAAGTTCATGCGGCCACGGAAATTCATGCGGCTACGGAAGTTCATGCGGCTAGGGAACTTCATGCGGCTACGAAAGTTCATGCGACCACGGAAGTTCATGCGGCCACGGAAGTTCATGCAGCTACGGAAGTTTATGCGGCCACGGAAGTTCATGCGGCCACGAAAGTTCATGCGGCTACGGAACTTCATGCGGCTATGGAAGTTCTTGCGTCCAGGGAAGTTCATGCGGCTACGGAACTTCATGCGGCCACAGAAGTTCGTACGGCTACGGAACTTCATGTGGCTACGGAAGTTCATGCGGCCACGGAAGTTCATGCGGCTACGGAACTTCATGCGGCCACGAAAGTTCATGAGGCTACGAAACTTCATGCGGCCACAGAAGTTCATGCGGCTACGGAACTTCATGCGGCTACGGAACTGTTCTTCTTCTCCATTATTCTGAAAAGAAGAACCATGCAAGCCATGGCTTCCAAGCTTCATAAAACCTGCATCTAGAGTCCAAATTCGAACTTCCATAGGTCAAAATGGTGCAGAATAAAATTCTCTACAACATGGAACCATCAAAACTTAGAAATAATAATGTTAAGTAGATCAAAACCCAAGAAATCTAAAAATACTATAAACTTAGATCTACACAAATTGAGCCATGGAAATTAGAAATGCTAAGTACTAAAGTATGTTAGAATCTCGAGAGGAAGAGAATGGAACAATAAAAACGAAGTTCCTTCATGAGGCAAGCTACACTTGCCTAAGCTCTCTCTCTCTCTCTCTCTCCTGGTGGTTGAAGAAGTAATGGTGGAGAAGAAGTAGTAAATGAAGAGAGAGAATGAAAGAATGGGTTAATAAAGGATGATGGTGGTGGTAGGTAAGGGTTCTCCCTTTGGTTCATGATGAACCAAGGCAACCCAAGCCTAGCCGAACCAACCCAAAATAGACCAAGCCATGCAATGCCAAGATAAGCCAAGCAAGGAATCATGCAATATAAGATAAAATACGTACACGTATTTCAAAATACGTAATACGAACTATAGGCATTACACCTTGTCTGTCCTGTGACTTTGCCTGATGGGAGCACTATTGAGCCTGTTCTAAGAGACAAAGTATTTTTGACTGCTTCATTGGTATTGACGGATGTTCTTTACGTTCCGACATTGACTTGCAACTTGATCTCTGTCTCACAATTGATTGGTGCGAGAAATTGTGATATGTTATTTATTCCAGATTTGTGTTTTGTTCAGGACCGAAGTACGAGGATGGTGATTGGAATAGGTGAACAAAGGGGTGGACTTTACTTCTTGGGGGAGGTTCCAGCTTCTTTGGCTTCGATGATCCTAACATGCAGAGAGAGTGATTCCGAGGTTTGGCATAGTAGACTGGGTGTGATGACCATAGTTCGTAATTACATATTTTGGAATACGTATACATATATTACTCGTATTGCATGTCTCCTGGCTTGGTTCGGCTTGTTTGGGTTGGCTTGGTTCGGCTTGGGTTGCTATTGGTTCATCATGAACCAAGTGAAGAACCCTTACCTACCACCACCATCTCCATTTATTAACCCAACACTCTTTCTCTCTCCTCATTCACTCTTCTTCTTCCTCACTGTTACTCTCCACCTACACCCAAGAGCCCTAGGCAAGTGCAACTTGCTTCATGATGGATCTCAAGTTTTTTTTGTTCTATTCTCTTCTTTACATGATTATAAGCCTCTTTAGAACTTGGAGTTTTTAATTTTGATGGATAGATTCTTCTAGATCTACTTTATAACTTTTAGTTCATAGAGTTTTCTTGGTTTTGATCTACTAAAACTTGTTATTTTCGAAAACTAATAGTTCCATGAGCAAGAGCACGAAATTTCGTATGAATTTGGTTTTTGATTCACCTCATTTCGAGTTAAAATGAAGTTTTTATGGCCAAAACAAGTTTTCTGGATTTTCCATGTCGGCTGAGTAAGATTTTACGCTAGGGACCCTGGAATTGCGTATTTTACGCTGGATATCATCCAGAATGTAAGATTTTATGCTAGGGACCCTGGAATCCTGGAATTGCATATTTTACGCTGGATATCATCCAGAATGTAAGATTTTACGCTAGGGACCCTGGAATTGCGTATTTTACGCTGGATATCATCCAGAATGTAAATTTTTACGCTAGGGACCCTGGAATTGCGTATTTTATGCTGGATACCATCCAAAATGTAAGATTTTACGCAGGGAACCCTGAAATTGCGTATTTTACGCTGGATGGTACCCAGAATGTGAAATTTTACGCAGAGAACCCTGAAATTGTGTATTTTATGCTGGATGGTACCCAGAATGTGAAATTTTACGCTGGAACCCTCCCCTTTTACGTATTTTTCACAGAATTGAATTTTTGGCATAAAAAGTGCACAGAATGACCGTTTTTGCCAAGTTAAGCTATTTTCTAGCCAGAATTTCGAAAAACTTAAAACATGAAAGTTTTAGATCTTTGCCTTGCCTTTCCGAATATCTCTGGAGCACCTCATTTTAAGTTCGTATGTGGAAGTTATACCCCGTCTCCCTGAACCGCATGATTCCTCCACAACTCTTGCACCCTTTTTATATTTAGTTATTGCATACACGCTTATACCAGGTTAAATGTTAATTTTAAATAATGACATGACATGATAGTGACCCGTCGTGGCACACTCTTGACAGTGAATTTGACATGATATATATCTCGAATGCGGTTGCGACGGCTAGCATGTCGTGACAGAATTGAATGGCCTGGATACCGTGGGTGATTGTGTTTGTACAAAATAAACCAGTACTGTCTTGCATCATGTCTAGGATAGGGATCCCTGAGTACCACGGTCAGGGATACCTACAGTAATTGACTAAGGCTAATAAACTAGAACAATTCAGTAGACATGAAGAGATTTCCAGCTACAGGCAATCCCGTTATCTGGGCGCATTAAGTGGACTTGTAGCCTACCGATGAGTAGGGCACATTTCCAGCACACAGTCACGTGTTGCATTCTTCGAACGGACATTCGACCCGGATAACCGGATGGTCTGCAGGACTTGTGGCTGTTGGGATAATCTCATTGCATCTTGCTAATAATTAGGCCTGTGATAGTCTTAGATAGTTAAAAGTATAAAGCCGTACTCTTGATTGGCCGTGATTGATTGAATGGAGTTTATTCCTGCTTAGTCTTATCCTGATCATGTGCAAGATTGTGACATGACATGATTAATTGTGCTTACCTTAACAACAACGATCGAGGGTCCAGTTTTGTTCAGGCGAAGGGTTACAACCCCGGTCCTTGTTTGGTTTAAGGATTATAACCTGGCTCCCGGAGCAGTTCTGTGTCCTCTCTTCGTTTATTGTCTTCACTGTACCAATAATATTTGAGACGGGTTTCTATTCAGGTGAAGGGCTGCAACCCCGGTCCTTGTTTGTTTTAAGGGTTGTGACCTGGCTACTTGAATGGTTTCCTCGTACTCAGTTTACTATTGTTATCTCTATTATTATCAGTACTTTATTTATTATCTTTAATATTCTGTTGTGATATGCTGGTTTTAGTCCCTAAGTGAAGCCTCCTTTGTGGCACTTGCTCTTTCTGGGGTTTGACCCAGCTAGTTTTTGTGTGGCCAGATATCGGAGCAGTACCAGAGGATCCACCTGCCTTCCAGCCAGATTGTGAACACCAGGCGTAACCCTGGCAACGAATGGATTTTTTTTTGTCCTCCCACTTTATTGTAAAAATTATTCTTTTGAGGCGTTTAACCGACGAGCACGTGTTAGCTCGTATTGTATCTTTATTTACTGTCTGACTATGGGCTGTAACATGATTGACAGATCCTAGGGTTGATCATGTACGACTGAACTCCTGCTAGTCTTGATATTTTGTACGACTAGCTTCATGATCATCCAATATGTAATGTATGGGACGCCTTGTTATTATATATTTGGTGCTCTGACATCTTGTAACTATTATTGCTTGCTTGAGATTGAGACAATAGGCTTGTCCATGACCATAGGAGACTGTTGGCTTGTAGTTAAACCCTCATGTATCTAGACAGCCGTGACCGTATAGCGAGGTAGGTTGTACTTCAATATACGTAGCTGGCTATGTACGCCCCCGCTCTCCAGTATTCTGGTTCTGGGGCGTTACATGGTTTTAGTGGTGGCCCATACAGGTTTTGTGAATCAAGATATGTGAGGGTTTACCGAATAGATGTCTCAATCAGCATCCGTCCTTGATCTCTGCCCGTATCATTTAATTCCTGAGATTCTCGACCTGATCACATGTTTGTATTGTTGATCTGTCTTGGTCCTTCCTTATTGTTTCCTATGTCATCTTCTTCAGCGGCATTGTTCCTGGACATGCCGATCAGCAAGGCGAAGCACCTCCCGTGGACCAACAGGAACCCGGAGATCAAGTCTAACATTCAGGAGTTGCCTCCAGAGTCATGCCTACTGGAGGAGAGCCACCAGTTCAGCCCGTCCAGCCTGCAGAGCCTGATGATGGCACTTTGATGGGTCTCATCAGGTCAGTATTAGCCTCCCAGGATCGTCGAGGAGCTACCTTGCACCAGGCGGTGGTAGACGCTTTGACCAGAGGAGGTCATCAGGGTAACAGCGCGGCCAACAGCTTCAAGCGCTTGAACCCTTCCTTCTTCGACGGCAGTAAAGATGCGATCGCTGCAGATGCATGGCTTCAGAACACAGAGGTGATTCTAGAAGCAGCAAGGACTCCAGAGAATGAGAAGGTGGCCGTGGTGCGCCTGCAGTTACTAGATCTTGCCCGCAGTTGGTGGGCAGCGCAAGCCGATGGATTAGTGGCCCCTATTTCATGGGCAGTATTCAGGGAGAGATTCCAGACCAAGTATTTTGATGCTGTAGCTCGGTACGATCTACAGACGAGGTTCACCAATCTGAAGCAGATGGGCAGGACGGTCGATGGATATACGGCCGAGTTTTCGAGACTTAGTCGGTTTGCTCCCACCTTGGTAGCAACCGAGTTCGATAGAGCCCAGCGGTTCCAGCAGGGGCTCCACCTAGAGATTTTGTTGGCAGTGGAGCAGTTTGAGCATCAGACCTTTGGTGCAGTACTAAGGGTAGCTCGGAGGCATGAGTATACCTCCCAGAGGATTGTGGATAGGACCGGAGGTCGAAAGCGATCTCACGGCCAGATGAATCAGTCATCAGCACCAGCCCCGGCAGCCAGGGCTTTGACTATTGGAGCTCCGAGGCGGGCGGCCTCAGTGACGTCGGTTCAGCATTCCACCCCGACGTACCCTCAGTAGCAGAAGCAGAAGCAGTCTTCCGCAGTGGGATGTTCACACTGCAGAAAGCCGGGGCACGTGGTATCAGAGTGTCGCAGAGCACAGGGTTTGTGCTTGGTTTGTGGTGCCCCAGACCACAGGGTTAGGAACTGCCCGAACAGGGGGAGTTCATCGGCCTTCTCTAGTCCTTCAGTTAGGGGACCAGCACCAGTCCAGCAGCAGCAGCAGCTGCAGTACCCACTCCCGAGGCCATTGCCGACGCAGGCCCAGGCATTCCAGCAGCAGAGACCCAGCAGTATGCCCAAGCCCAAGTCCTAATCCAGAGCAGGCAGAGGAATTTTCAGCAGAGGGGACCCGCACCCAGCAGGCATGGTCAAGTGCTGGTCTTGACCATGGGAGAGGAAGGAATAGCACCAGGAGAGGTAGTGGCAGGTACTATTCTCGTCAACACCTTTCCAGCTTCAGTATTATTTGATTCAGGTGCCTCACATTCATTTATGTCTGCACGATTCGCGACACGGATAGGACTGGAACCCGAGTCATTATCAGTAAGGCTCAATATACTTACTGGTAACGGTCTTGTGGGAGTTGATAGAGTATTTTCCTCGTGTCGGGTCGTAGTTAGCGGTAGAGAGTTTCCCGCTAGGTTAATAGAATCCCCGATGGCCGATTATGATGTGGTCTTACTGATGGATTGGTTGAGGGACCAGTATGCCAGGATAGATTGCCATATTGGCAGGATTGCTTTTAGCATCCCAGGCGAGCCGGAGTTTTCCTTCTCCCGAGGCGAAGTTGAACCTTCTCCTCCCGTATTGCGGATGGCAGTAGCAGCAATGCAGTTGCCCCGGATCGTCGAGGAGTTTCCAGATGTTTTCCCAGAAGAGCTTCCAGGAATGCCGCCAGAGCGAGAGATCGAGTTCACCATAGACTTGATCCCCGGGACCGCACCTGTGTCAGAGAGTCTACAGGATGGTGCCGTCAGAATTGGAGATATTGTACAAAATGATTGAAGAACTCAGGACCAAGGGATTCACTCGTGCTAGTGGATCGCCTTGGGGAGCCCCGATACTTCTTGTAAAAAAGAAGGATGGTACGTCCAGATTATGTGTTAACTATCGTACCTTGAACTCAGTAACAATCAAGAATAGATATCCTCTCCCAAGGATAGATGACTTGTTTGATCAACTCAGAGGAGCAGCAGTATTCTCGAAGATAGATTTACGGTCAGGGTACCACCAGATCAGAGTCAGAGAGCAGGACATCCCGAAGACGGCATTCAGATCTAGATATGGGCATTGGGAGTTCCTTGTTATGCCCTTTGGAGCAACCAATGTGCCGGCTGTATTCATGGACCTCATGAATCGCATCTTCATGCCTTATTTGGATCAGTTCGTGATTGTGTTCATAGACGACATCCTGGTCTATAGCAAGAGTGAAGCAGAACATGAGCAGCATCTCAGAGTTGTCCTCCAGATTCTCTGAGAGCACCAGTTGTATGCCAAGTTCAGTAAATACGAGTTCTGGCTCGATCGCATTTCGTATTTAGGTCATATCATCACCAGAGGAGGAGTAGAAGTGGATCCCCAGAAGATCGTGGCTATCAAAACGTGGCCAGTGCCCAGCACAGTTGCAGAAGTTCGCAGTTTTCTTGGATTGGCCGGCTACTACCGGCAATTTGTTTCGGACTTCGCTCGAATTTCAGCACCACTGACGCAGTTAACCCGCAAGGATGTGCAGTTTGCTTGGACATCAGAATGTCAGGATTCTTTTGAGAAATTGAAGCGAAGCTTGATGACGGCTCCTATTCTCACGCTTCCAGATGGGACCGGAGGATTCTCAGTGTATTGTGATGCTTCAGACCGAGGTTTAGGATGTGTTTTGATGCAACATGGGAAGGTAATAGCTTATGCGTCACGACAACTTCGTGATCATGAGAAAAATTACCCAACCCACGACTTGGAGCTGGCAGCCGTGGTGTTTGCGCTAAAGCTATGGAGACACTACTTGTATGGAGATAGGGTGAAGATTTTCACCGATCACAAGAGCCTGAAGTATGTGTTCACTCAGAAGGATCTTAACATGCGTCAGAGGAGATGGCTAGAGCTGCTTGTGGATTATGATGTCAACCTGCAGTACCATCCTGAGAAGGCCAACGTTGTTGCAGATGTATTGAGCAGGAGAGCCGGAGTTTACTTTCTGACAGCGCAACCAGAATTGTTAGCAGATCTTCAGAAGATGGATATAGAAGTTGTCCTTCCTACCAGCGTGGCATTGATGGCCAGCATGCAAGTTCAGTCCAGTATAGTTGAGAGAATCAAGATAGCTCAGTCCTCCGATTCTAAGCTTCAACGGCTTATGACAGAATGTGTAGCAGGGCGAAGACCAAAATTATGCATTCATGAGGATGGTACACTTCGACATGGTAAGCGTCTTTGTGTACCCAGTGGAGATATCAGACAAGAAGTCATGACCGAAGCTCACAGTTCTCAGTATTCGATTCATCCCGGTGGCACGAAGATGTACCGAGATATCCGTCAGCACTTTTGGTGGAATGGCATGAAGAGGGAGATAGCTCGGTTTGTCTCTCGGTGTTTGGTTTGCCAACAGGTTAAAGCTGAACATCAGAGGCCAGCTGGACTACTTCAGCCCTTGCCAATTCTAGAATGGAAGTGGGAGCATATAACCATGGATTTTGTGTCTGGATTGCCTAGATCCCCAGCTGGTAGAGATGCTATCTGGGTGATAGTTGACAGGCTCACGAAGGTGGCTCACTTTCTCCCGTTCAGAGTTGGTCAGTCGACGGCTCAGCTAGCGGAGATGTATCTTCGGCAGATTGTCAGATTGTACGGAGTACCAGTCAGTATCACCTCGAACAGAGATTCGAGATTTACCTCGCACTTTTGGCGTAGTCTGCAAGAGAGTTTGGGAACTCACCTCCAGTTCAGCTCAGCATATCACCCACAGACAGATGGCCAGTCAGAACGCACGATCCAGACTCTCGAAGATATGTTGAGATCTTGTACACTCGACTTCGGCAGTTCATGGAAAGATCACCTGCACCTGGTGGAGTTCTCGTACAACAACAGTTTCCAAACTAGCATCCAGATGGCACCGTTCGAGGTACTGTATAGTAGGAAGTGCAGATCCCCACTAGCATGGGATGATGTTGGAGAAAGGCAGATGCTTGGTCCCGAGTTGATCACTCAGACAGTTGAGGTGGTCAGGAGAGTTAGAGATCATCTTCGCGTTGCACAAGATCGTCAGCGCCATTCGGCCGATTCTCATCGGCGTCCCCTTGAATTTTCTGTCGACGACCATGTATTCCTTAGGATCTCGCCTAACCGTGGCGTCATTCGTTTTGGCGTACGGAAAAAGCTTAGTCCTAGGTATATAGGGCCGTTCGATATCCTGGAGCGAGTAGGAGATGTATCCTATCGTCTCGCTCTTCCGCCGTCTCTGAGTGAGGTGCATGATGTGTTCCATGTATCCCAACTGCGACGGTATATCCCGGACCCGAGCCACATCCTGGATCATTCGGAATTGGTTGTTGGTACCAACCTTTCGTATGAGGAGAGGCCCGTATCCATATTGGACCAAAAAGAGAAGATACTCAAGAACAAGACTATCAAGTTAGTCCGTGTTGCTTGGGATCATCACTCCTTGGGTGAGTCAACGTGGGAGCATGAGGATGATATCCGATCGCGATATCCTGACCTGTTTGACTCGTAAGGTATAATGTCTTTCTTATGCCTTACGCTTTAGATTCCTTGCTTGAAATGAATGATTGTATGGTAGATTGCTTGAATATAGCTTGTCATTGCCTCTCTAGCCTCTTAATTAAATTCCGAGGACGGAATTCTTTTAAGGTGGGTAGAGTTGTGATGACCATAGTTCGTAATTACGTATTTTGGAATACGTATACGTATCTGACTCGTATTGCATGTCTCCTGGCTTGGTTCGGCTTGTTTGGGTTGGCTTGGTTCAGCTTGGGTTGCTATTGGTTCATCATGAACCAAGTGGAGAAACCTTACCTACCACCACCATCTCCATTTATTAACCCAACACTCTTTCTCTCTCCTCATTCACTCTTCTTCTTCCTCACCGTTACTCTCCACCTACACCCAAGAGCCCTAGGCAAGTGCAACTTGCTTCATGATGGATCTCAAGTTTTTTTGTTCTATTCTCTTCTTTACATGATTATAAGCCTCTTTAGAACTTGGAGTTTTTAATTTTGATGGATAGATTCTTCTAGATCTACTTTATAACTTTTAGTTCATGGAGTTTTCTTGGTTTTGATCTACTAAAACTTGTTATTTTCGAAAACTAATAGTTCCATGAGCAAGAGCACGAAGTTTCGTGTGAATTTGATTTTTGATTCACCTCATTTCGAGTTAAAATAAAGTTTTTATGGCCAAAACAAGTTTTCTGGATTTTCCATGTCGGCTGAGTAAGATTTTACGCTAGGGACCCTGGAATTGCGTATTTTACGCTGGATATCATCCAGAATGTAAGATTTTACGCTAGGGACCCTGAAATTGCGTATTTTACGCTGGATATCATCCAGAATATAAATTTTACGCTAGGGACCCTGGAATTGCGTATTTTACGCTGGATATCATCCAGAATGTAAGATTTTATGCAGGGAACCCTGAAATTGCGTATTTTATGCTGGATGGTACCCAGAATGTGAAATTTTACGCAGGAAACCCTAAAATTGTGTATTTTATGCTGGATGGTACCCAGAATGTGAAATTTTATGCTGAAACCCTCCCCTTTTACGTATTTTGTGCAGAATTGAATTTTTGGCATAAAAAGTGCACAAAATGACCTTTTTGCCAAGTTAAGCTATTTTCTAGCCAGAATTTCGAAAAACTTAAAACATGAAAGTTTTAGATCTTTGTCTTGCCTTTCCGAATATCTCTGGAGCACCTCATTTTAAGTTCGTATGTGGAAGTTATGCCCCGTCTCCCTGAGCCGCATGATTCCTCCACAACTCTTGCACCCTGTTTATATTTAGTTATTGCATACACGCTTATACCAAGTTAAATGTTAATTTTAAATAATAACATGACATGATAGTGACCCGTCGTGGCGCACTCTTGACAGTGAATTTGACATGATATATATCTCGAATGCGGTTGCGACGGCTAGCATGTCGTGACAGAATTGAATGGCCTGGACACCGTGGGTGATTGTGTTTGTACAAAATAAACCAGTACTGTCTTGCATCATGTCTAGGATAGGGATCCCTGAGTACCACGATCAGGGATACCTACAGTAATTGACTAAGGCTAATAAACTAGAACAATTCGGTAGACATGAAAAGATTTCCAGCTACAGGCAATCCCGTTATCTGGGCGCATTAAGTAGACTTGTAGCCTACCGATGAGTAGGGCACATTTCCAGCACACAGTCACGTGTTGTATTCTTCGAACGGACATTCGATCCGGATAACAGGATGGTCTGCAGGACTTGTGGCTGTTGGGATAATCTCATTGCATCTTCTTAATAACTAGGTATGTGATAGCCCTAGATAGTTAAAAGTATAAAGCCGTACTCTTGATTGGCCGTGATTGATTAAATGGAGTTTATTCCTGCTTAGTCTTATCCTGATCATGTGCAAGATTGTGACATGACATGATTAATTGTGCTTGCCTTAACAATAACGATCGAGGGTCCAGTTCTGTTCAGGCGAAGGGTTACAACCCCGATCCTTGTTTGGTTTAAGGGTTGTAACCTGGCTCCCGGAGCAGTTCTGTGTCCTCTCTTCGTCATGTCTTCACTGTACCAATAGTATTTGAGACGGGTTTCTATTCAGGTGAAGGGCTGCAACCCCGGTCCTTGTTTGGTTTAAGGGTTGTGACCTGGCTACTTGAATGATTTCCTCGTACTCAGTTTACTGTTGTTATCTCTATTATTATCAGTACTTTATTTATTATCTTTAATATTCTATTGTGATATGCTGGTTTTAGTCCCTAAGTGAAGCCTCCTTTGTGGCACTTGCTCTTTCTGGGGTTTGACCCAGCTGGTTTTGTGTGGCCAGATATCGGAGCAGTACCAGAGGATCCACCTGCCTTCCAGCCAGATGGTGAACACCAGGCGTAACCCTGGCAATGAGTGGATTTCTTTTTGTCCTCCCACTTTATTGTAAAAATTATTCTTTTGAGGCGTTTAACCGACTAACACGTGTTAGCTCGTATTGCATCTTTATTTACTGTCTGCCTACGGGCTGTAACATGATTGACAGATCCTAGGGTTGATCATGTACGACTGAACTCCTGCTAGTCTTGACATTTTGTACGACTAGCTTCATGATCATCCAATATGTAATGTATGAGACGCCTTGCTATTATATATTTGGTGCTCTGACATCTTGTAACTATTATTGCTTGCTTGAGATTGAGACAATAGGCTTGTCCATGACCATAGGAGACTGTTGGCTTGTAGTTAAACCCTCATGTATCTAGACAGTCGTGACCGTATAGCGAGGTGGGTTGCACTTTAATATACGTAGCTGGCTATGTACGCCCCCGCTCTCCAGTATTCTGGTTCTGGGGCATTACACTGGGGCATCCTTCAGATAAAGTAATGCAGACTTTACCTTTTCTTTCTGGTAGTAGTGTGTTTTCTCATAAGGCTTGTGATATTTTTCATCAAGCTAAACAGACTCGTGATGCTTTTCCTGATAGTAGTAGTCGTGCTTTGAGATGCTTTGAACTTATACACTGTGATCTATGGAGACCATATCGTGTTCCGTCATTTAATGGGGCACGATATTTTTTGACTTTGGTGGATGATTTTTCTAGAGCTGTTTGGATTATTTTGTTGGAGGATAAGTGTGCTGTCTACTCTATGTTTCTTAAATTCATTGCTATGGTGAAGCGTCAGTTTGGGGCCGATGTACGTCGTGTGCGGAGTGACAATGGCACTGAATTTAATTATTTACGAGATTATTTTTCATCTCAAGGTATATTGTTCCAAACATCCTGTGTTGGGACACCTCAACAGAATGGAAGGGTGGAAAGAAAACATCGACATATTTTAAATGTAGCCAGGGCATTGAGATTTCAGGGTTCTCTTTCTGTGAATTTTTGGGGGGAATGTGTTCTGAGTGCATGTTATCCGATAAATAGAATACCTTCTAGTATCTTGCATTTTAAGTCTCCTTATGAAGTTTTATATGGTTCGGCTCCTTCGTATGATCATCTACGTATTTTTGGTTGTCTGTGCTATGCGTATGATTTGAAATTCCGACATGATAAATTTGCTAGCAGGAGTAGAAAATGTATCTTTGTTGGGTATCCACTTGATAAAAAGGGATAGAAATTGTATAACTTGGAGACTGGTGAATTTTTTGTGTCCCGTGATGTAACTTTTTATGAAAAAGAATTTCCTGGGTGTGGTTCTGCTAGCGAGATGTCTTCTGCGACACGCCATACATCTGTTGAGGTGCCGGAAGACGATATAGAGGCTTTTGGGATGGTGCCGGCTACGGTGGCTGAGGGCGGAGTGGTTGCTGGTGGCTCGACACCGAGTGGCAAGGATGCACAGGTAGCTGCAGAAGTATTGACAGGAGAGTCCGCTGGGGGTGATACGGATACTACTAATGATACAGGGGATACAGTGTTGCCAGAGGTGCCCGATGAGGTAGTATTGGGAAGAGGAATGAGAAAAAAATCACAGCCAGTACGATTACAGGATTTTGTAACGAATGCTGTTCGAAGTAAAAGTCCCCCCTTTACCACAGTTCATCTGTTCCTGTCACTTCCTCAGGTACTTCGTATCCTCTAACACAATTTCTAAGTTATGACATATTTACTGCTGGACACAGAGATTTTCTTGCAGCCATAACTGCAGGTGTTGAGCCTACTTCATATCGCCAGACCTCGCGAGATTTAGGCTGGCGTGCGGCTATGCAAACTGAAATACAGGCTCTGGAAGATAATGGGACGTGGAGTCTTATCGATTTGCCTCCTGGAAAGAAAGCATTGGAAAGTCGATGGGTGTACAAAATCAAGTACAAATCCGACGGAAGTGTTGAGCGCTTAAAGGCACGGCTGGTTGTGTTCGGTAATCATCAGGTTGAAGGGATCGACTATTCAGAGACATTTGCCCCGATAGCTAAGATGCCTACAGTTTGGACGTTCTTGGCTGTTGCAGCTGTGAGAGGCTGGATTTTACACCAGAAGGATGTACACAATGCTTTTCTTCATGGAGATCTGACAGAAGAAGTATATATGAAGTTGCCGCCAGGTTTTTTGCATAGTGAACCCAATAAAGTGTGTCGCCTGCGTAAGTCTCTATATGGATTGAAACAGGCATCACGTTGTTGGTTTGCTAAGCTTGCTGCTTCTCTGATATCCTATGGATTTATTCAATCTCATTCCGATTATTCCCTTTTCTCTCTTTTTAAAGGGAAGGTAGAGTTGCATGTTCTGATCTATGTGGATGATATGATTGTGTCTGGTAATGACTCAAGTGCTTTAGATGCTTTCAAAAAGTACCTTAGTTCTTGCTTTCACATGAAGGACCTTGGTGTGTTGAAGTACTTTCTTGGTATAGAGGTGGCTCGGAGTGCAGAAGGAATTTTCTTGTGTCAAAGGAAGTATGCTTTGGACATCATTTCAGAATGCGGCTTGATGGGGTCTCGACCTGCTGGTTTCCCCATGGAGCCCAATCATAAGCTGGCAGAATCGACTAGTCCAAAGATGGCGGATGCAGAGCCTTATCGGAGGCTGGTTGGGAGGTTGATTTATCTATCATTTACTCGCCCTGACTTAGCCTATGCTGTGCATATCTTGTCTCAATTCTTACAGGAGCCTCGACAAGATCATTGGCATGCTGCTTTGAAAGTTGTCAGATATCTCAAACATGCACCGGGACAGGGTATTCTTTTGAAAGCTGATTGTGATCTCCGTCTTTCTGGTTGGTGCGATTCCGACTGGACAAGTTGTCCCTTGACTCACCGCTCTGTTACGGGCTGGTTGGTGTTTCTGGGGGGGTCTCCTATTTTTTGGAAGACCAAGAAGCAACCAACTGTTTCCCGATCTTCCGCTGATGCTGAATACCGATCTCTTGCTGCGCTTGTTTGTGAGTTGAAATGGTTGAAGGAGTTATTGGTGTGTTTGGGCGTTCGCCAGGAGTCTGCTATGTCGGTGTATTGTGACAGTCAGTCAGCCCTGCACCTGGCTCAGAACCCGGTATTTCATGAGCGCAGTAAGCATATTGAGGTGGATTTGCATTTTGTTCGCGATGCTATTAGAGATGGCACCGTAATAGCCTCGCATGTTCCTACGTCTTCTCAACTGGCTGACATCTTCACCAAGCCCCTTGGAAAGCATGTGTTTGATTCTTTACTTTCCAAGTTGGGCATTTGTGACTTGCATGCTCCAACTTGAGGGGGGGTGTTAGATTATATTTGTACCTAATGTAAATATGGCCCATAAGTCCAATAATGTAGCACTATATATATTGTAAACATACCCCATCAATGAGAACAATGCATTATTATTTCCTACAGAGAGGAATAAGGAGATTCGTGGAATCTTTATTTTGTTGGGAATAATAATCGAAATCTCTTACGCAACCTTCCTTTCACTTCCTCCTCTCCCCTCTCTACTTTTCCTGGAAGCTACCAGCCTACCACTAGAGAGAATGGTCCTTTGTTTCTCCATTTTTTTTAGGCTCAATGAATTAGTTCGGTAACATTGTATCAATGACAAATCAAGAAATCTCATGCAACATATGATCTGTATAAATGATGTGAATGGTATTGCATTTATGGGGTGTTTGGTTCAAGTTTTTGTGGCTTGGAAATGGGTTTTGAATTCCTTACCCATGTTTGGTTTGTTTAGGATTGGGAATGAGGAGGGAATAGGAGGGGCTTAGGGGGGAAAGCTATTCCCATTGACTTGGGAAAGCTATTCCCAAGTCCCCCTTGGGAATAGATTTGCTTTTCTAGGAATGATGTTTGGCTATTTTGTTTGGACAGTTATACCCTATTTTATTTTCAAATTTTCAACTTATATCCCAAACATGTAAATCATCATGCAATTAATGAAAGGGTATTAAAGGAAAACTAAATAAATTAATATTTCTATCCCTTTGTAAACTAAACATGGAAATGAATTTTTTTAAATTTTTGAACTATCTATTCCCAACCTAACCAAACATGGGTATGGGAATGTTGAATTCCTTTCCCATGGGAAAGGAATTGAAAACCTATTCCTAGGAATACAAAAACTTGATCCAAACGATCCCTTAGGGTCTGCTTGGATTGAGGGGAAAAAAACAGGGTTAAGTGGGGTTAAATGAGAGAGAGTTAAGTGAGGGAGAGTAGAGTCAATACATAGAACCTTACTTGGATTGGAGTGAGAGTTAAGTGGGGGGTGTTTAATAATTCTTGTTTGGATTAGAGGTTTTAAGTGAGAGGGTGATTAATAAAAATATAATAGTTACCAAAATAACCTTATTACATATGTCATAAAATTAAATTTGATTGAAATTTTAATTAGAACTTGTCAAAATATCTTCAAAAATTAAGAAGCTACGGATTAACATGTTGAAAACAAAAAAAATGAAAAAAAAAATATGATATTTTATAAACAAATAAGGAATATTTATGACTTTTTAAACAAAATTCCTCAATCACCCTCGTTAATCCTCCGATTTGGGGGTTAAAAAAATGGACAAAAGAGGTTGAAATAAATCCTCACTTAACCCTCTATAACTCTCTCTCCTAAACCTCCACCCTCAAACCAAGCATGATTTTATTTTTTCTTCACTTAACTTCTTCTCACTTAACTCTCTTAACCCTCAATCCAAGCAGACTCTTATTGTCGAAAGTGGTGTTAAAGTTATTTTGTTCATTACATTTTTCAAATCAAACAATAGAATCGTTGGTAATGGTGCAACAATAATGTATGTATTTTTAGTTACACAGAGCCAAACATTTCCTCAACGTAAGTTCTCCCATCTAGGAATGCAATTAGAGTCAGATCTGACGAAGCTCCAACCTATCCTGCTTGGAACAAATTTGGAGACAAACTTAGTTGAGCCCAAAACGGATGTGAAGACAAATTTCAACCTTCCAGAGTCAGAGTCCGAGTCAGAGGCAAGACATATCCAACTTTGACCCCCCACCAACGCATCTTGAAATAAAACACCTAAAATGTCACTATAGTTCCGGCAGGCACCACCAGTCGAAATTGTAGAGATACCAAGTTAACTATTACAGAGTATACCACTTGTCACGGACTTAGCGTTTTAGACTACACTTCGATCCGTGCGGCGCATAAGCTTCATACTCCAAGATCCATTCCAACCTTCCCGAATCCGTTTCGCTATATCGCTAAGGCGATATTGAGAACAAAGTGGAACAAAAGAGAGAGATTGGAAGTATGAAAACTTTATTATACTAGAAAAAGATTACAACTTTGGGTGGTGAGCATGAAATGAGTCTTTCATTTATTTATAGTGCCCATCGGGCTTACAAGAAGCTTCTGGAAACAGGATATTCCAGAAATTATTCTACAAAACTCTAGAACCTAGATATTTATAAGGAGTATGGTAGAATAGCTAGAAAGTTCACGAGTCTTCATGAAAGATTTCGAGTGTTCCAGAGGATTTTACCATCCTCTAGAATATTCTTTAGTCTTCCTGAGAATTCTACCATCTTCTAGAAAGTTTCGAAAACTTCCAGCACAATTCCGCTTCGTGAAGGGTTATACAAATCCGTCTCCGTGGGCCAAGTTAGCGATTACATACATAGTGTAGACTTGGATACGTCTAGCAAGTCTTTATAGAAAGCAAGACTCAAGGTGATGGGTGGGCCGGTTTAGCCCGAGCCCGACCCAGGCCCGGACCGGCCCGCCCCCCATTAAGCCCGGCCCGGACCGCCCAAAGCCCGAACCGGCCCGGCCCCCAATCCCGAACGGGTCGGGTCGGGCCTCTCCCCCCCAGCCCGAGCCCGGCCCGGCCCGGCCCGCTGCGTTTTTTTTTAAAAAAAAAAAATAGGCCCGGCCCGAATTTGGCCCTGTTGGACCGGCCCGGCCCGGCCCGCTGGGACCGGTCCAGCCGACCGTTGGCCAGATTTTAACTTTTTTTTTTCTGCTTTTTGACCGTTGGAGGGGGGCTTTTACCAAAATACCCCTCCCATATAGCCGTTATTAAAACGTTGGGAGGGGTATTTTGGTCATTTTTGGCCTAAAATTACCAAAATAACCCCAAAAAATTCCTATAAATAGGCCAAAAATCCCATTTTTCAAACACAACTCATTCCTCACAAATTCTCTACATTTCTCTACGGTGCTCTGGTGCTCTACTGCTTTCCCTCCCCGGTGCTCTAGTGTTCTACGACTTTTCCTCCCCGGTGCTCTACGGCTTCCCGATCTCCCTCCCAACTCCATTCCGGCTCTACGGCTTCCCGATCTTCCTCTCAATCCCTTACTTTCGTCTAACGTAGTTTACTTTATTTTATTTTATATATGGCTGGTGAAGGTTCAAACCCACCTGATTTTGCTAGACAGACTTTCCAATATTTTAGTAATTTTTTTGACGGTACTGAAATTCCACCTGAGCAAGTAGCCACTAATCCGATTCCGGAGGGGTGCCAACAATCTCCTCCGGAAGTCGCTAGTACCACCCAACGTCCTGAAAAGAAAAAAAGGTCTAAGTATTGGGATTATTTTACTTTGATTTTTGAAACTAATCCTGATGGTTCGCTTGTTTTAGATGCCAAGGGTGAACCGAAACCGTACAAGGCGCAAATGCAAGAAATGTTGCAACAAGTACGCATGGAAGAAGGGCGGTGGCACCGGGACCATATCCAGACACTACGACACTTGCTACGGGAAGGACACACTTCAAGCGTCCCAAACCCAAATAAGCTTCGGCGCCACCGGTTCTTCAATTGGTAACTTTACTTACTCAGCTGCTCGGCATAAAACTGAATTAACTAAACATATTATTCGTGACGAACTTCCTTTCACGACGGGTGAAAGCGAATCTTTACGAGATTATGTATCACTTTCTCTAAACCCCTCCTTTACTAAAGTGAGTAGGCAACAAGCTCGAAAGGAGGCTATTCGTCTCTTTAACGAGCAGAAAGCCGCTTTGAAAGCGGATTTTCAAAATGTTAGTAAGTTGGCTATTACTTCTGATATTTGGACTACTAAGTGGAGCTATTACTTCTGATAGTTTCTAAATATAGAGATTATCCAAATTTTGAATATGCGGTGAGAAATATGGAAGCCAAATTCAAGAAATATTGGGATGAAGTACTTCTTTTATATTGTTTGGCTTCCATATTTCATCCTACAATCAAATTGGATGGCGTAGAGGTTTTATTAGATGGATATGGAGAATATATGGGTATAACGTTACTGACATGAAGGCAGAAGTTAAAGTTGCTTTGGACAGGTTAGTTATACTGTACGAAGAAGGAGCAACATCGACCCGACCAACTCAGGGGGGGCTAGTAGTAGCTCCGGCTTGGCGTCTAAGCTATCAGCAGCCGGTCGCATACTACAAAGGAAGAAACAAAAGCAATCTTCCCAACCTACTCAAGAGTTGTCTGCTTACCTTAACTCTTATCAAGACGAAGATGAGACTCCAGATCACTTCGCCGTTTTAGAATGGTGGAAGAGACACGACAAGAGATTTCCTGTGCTTTCTAACATAGCACGTGATCTACTGATGGTTCCGGTGTCGACGGTAGCATCGGAGTCCTGTTTTAGTGCAAGTTCGAGGATGTTGAGCGATAGGAGGAGCCGCTTGAAGCCCGATATTTTGGAAGCAATCGTGTGCGTACAAGATTGGATGAATGCCGATAGAAGAACACAAAACCAGAAAGATGAAGAAGATCATGACGTCCACGAGCTGGATTTGGAATCGCTTTCATTGCATGAAGGCGAACAACAATGAGGCTACGGTGCAAGGTATTAGGTATGTACATTTAAACTTATACATTTCAATTTGAAATTTTAACTTATACTTTCAAAAACTATTTTTTATTTTTTACTTATACTATTCAAAATTTAAATTTTAACTTATACTATTCAAATTTTAACTTATACTTTCAAAAACTATTTTTTACTTAAAAAAAAAACATTTTTTAACTCCGCCTATGCCAAACAAGCATTTGCCGGTCCCAAGCCCGGATAAAGGAAGAGGGAGAAATGTTTTTTTTTTTTTTTTTCATAAATTTTTATAAACATTTGTATATATTTGTATAAACATTTGTATTACAAACTATTACTAAATTATAAACATTTTTGTATTACTAAATTATAAACATTTATATAAATATTTTGTATAAACATTTTATAAACATTTTTGTATTACTATTCAAATTACATTTTATAAACATTTTCCTCTTATACTATTCAAATTACAAACTTTTGTATTAAAAATTTTTATTAAAATTTTTCAAAAATAAAACATATTCCTAAATTAAAATTAAGTTACAAATTTTTAAAATTAAAATACAAAAGAAAAATGTTTAAAAAACCAAATAAAAAGAAAAAAAAACTGTTTAAAAAAAATATATATCAAAAAACCGGGCCGGTCCGGTTCACCCGGCCTGAACCGGCCCGAACCGACCTAGGCCCGGACTGGCCCGTGGTCCGGTTCAGCCCGGACCGACCTTCACTGGGTCCGGTCCAGTAGGCCGGGCTGGGTCGGGAAGTGCAAAACCGGGCCGGGCTTAGCCCGGACCGCAAAATTGACTGGGCCGGTCCTGGACCGGCCCGAACCCGGTCTGGCCCGCAGCCATTGGACCGTGGGCCGGACCGGACCGGCCCGAAAAAACCTTGAAGCAAGACTGATTTCATTCATCCATGGAGTTGCACGTGAAGAGTAAAGTGAGAAAAGGCGTGGTGGAGAACTAGTAGTTGGAAGTGACTGCTCCACAACTGCACACACTAATGAGGGTCTTGTTGCCATCTCGGCAAACCTAATGGCAGTATGAATGCGTCGCACATCATATTTTGCTAGTGGCTAATCCAAAAATTTTCAAAAAAAAATTACAAGTTTGTAATCCTCATTCGTTACTTGGAACTAGTCCAAACTTTTTCAGCAAGTAGTACTGCCAACTTAGTTGCAGTCCTAACATAAAGTAGGACTGTCAACTTTGTTGCAGTCCTATTTTTCTTCGAACCCGGCAATATCTCGGCTAAGGCTGATGGCCACCACCTCCTCCTCCCCCGCCGCTTCCTCCTCCCCCATCGCCTCCTCCGCCTCCTTCCCGCACCCCAGAGAGAGAGAGAGAGAGAGACATTCCAAACCTAACTCTAATATCTCCTCCCTCCCAGCCATGTCGCTCAACATGAAGACCTTAACCCAAGCCCTCGTCAAGACCGCCGCCGTCATCGAGAAGACGGTCCAGATCATCATCCAAGAGGTCACCGTCCCTCGCCCCCTCCAGGACTACGACCTCCTCGACCAGGTCGGTCCCGGCATCCACTCCGCCCGCCCCCGCTCCTCCGCCCCCTCCACCCACTACCCCCTTGTCTGCATCTGGATCCTCGACAAGCGCTCCCTCTTCGAGTCCCGCACCCGCGCCGGTCTCTCCAAGGCCGCCAAGGACGCCTTCCTCGATGTCGTCAGGGCCGCCGTGCGCCTAGAACCCTAATGGAATTTGGGGGAAGGCGATCCTCCTCCGCCGTCTCCTGGAACCCTAATAGAATTTGGGTTGGGGGGGGGGGGGGGGGGGGGGGGGGGGGGGCGGGGGGGCTAGCCCCAAGTAATTTTTGGACTGTTCCCTAGTAAAGACTAGCCCCAAGTAAATTTGGGAGTGCCCTTAGAATTAGCCTTCTTTTAATATGGGATCTCACTTGAGCATTTCTGTCGACGAATAATCCTTCTACTCCATGATGTAGTCTTTGTACAACCAAGATTTGAGAAACAGTAATGACCAGAAATAACAACATAAATCTCCTCTTGAAAAGGATATCACAAGTAATCTTGAAATTCTGGAGTTATATCCTATATTTGACATCAATTTACTGCATCAATGTTCTGATCAAATTGCTACGAACATGACAATGGCTAGGTTAGAGACAAGAATCCACCTAACAACAAGAGAGGCAATACAAGCGCATTGATATGATTTCTAATTCTAGTAAGCAGCCAGCTTCTTAACCAATCCATCAGCTGAAACGCCGTGGCCAGCGGTACCGGAATCAACATCTACTATGCAGGCTGACCTGAACTTTCGACTCTAATATGAATTGTTGTAGAAAGATTTTTCTGAAGTACTTACTGCATGGACCTGCTGCCTCACCTTTCAGTCGAAAGAAAATCTCCTAGGAAACTTATGCAGGTCACCCAAACATAAGATCGTTTATCTTGTCGATGCCAATGTCTGAAATGGGCTCGATCGGCTTCTCTCCTCCACCTTCTGAAGATATGATCGATGACGATTCCCTACTATACTCGTCTGCAAAGAAAAGGTAAGCTTTAAGATGATAATAGATCGAGCATCAAAATGTAAACAAAGTGTAACTGGCTATGACTTAAAGCAAAGCAAAAAAGGGGGGAAAAATCCCTTTAACGGATCATATGTATGGCCCTTCAATTAACTCTTTGTTGCAGTCAGGTGTTGAGCAGATTCATGGCTGATACTCGATAGTTGCAGTAGAAACCGCGAGGGTTAAAAATATACGAAAGTTTTGATCAGCAAAGAAATATTTTTCTATATAACTATTGAAAAAGCGCTCGAATTGATGACTCAAGTAGATCAGGTCGTGCTGCAGATCAAATAGATACAGTGTTAACTGACACGCGTGAAAATGACACGTGCAGAAAGAGAGAAAACTAAAGACTTTGTGGTTGTCAAGCTACAATCTGGTAGAAGAAGATAGTGCGTCCTAATTCCTTTCTTACCTAAATAGTTTAGATGTAAACTTAAAAATTAAAATACAAAACCTGCTACCGCTACGATATAATAACTCTGCAATACTAACCAAACATTGTGTTGTAAGAAGTTGGAGGAGGAGTGATCATGAAATTTAATCCCACATAAAACAGCAAGCCTAGAACCACCGTCACCATGGCAAAAGCTGGAATTGCTAATGCCCAGTACCTGAAAGAAAAGACACCAATTCAATGTCATGATATTTTTTCAAAGAAATTTTTAGTGTTGAACAGCACTAGTCTACATAAATGGAATTCTATTTCTTTTTTTTCAATTAAAAGACACTGCACAGCAAACAAAAGAACAGATAAATAAAATTTTCTATGAACTAAAAGTATCATTCTACAATATAGTAAATTGTATGCTGTGTACACTGTTCTTGGAGATATCTACATTTGTCATTGAGACTTGTTTCGTTAATCACCATTAATGAACGTTTAATGAAACTCAGTTTTATCTCAAAACAAATATAGTAAATAATACGAAGACATTATTTGTTATAGGTAACTTTTCTCCAATTTGCAAGGTTTGAACAATAGAAAATCATCTCCAATGTATAGCTTTTGGCATGTCGATGTACAGAAATAGCTAAAGACATGGACATGCAAAGCATTCTTCTTGACAGACAACAAAGTACCAGATCAACCCACTACAACATGCAAGCAAGAGAGCGAGTTGTAGACAAGCCGACTTGGATTCTACTTTTTGGGATACCAGTATGAAGTATCATAACATTTTCTTGGAGCGACTAGGAAGCATGGGCACTCAAAAATTGTATCCGCCAGTGTTGCATTGTGTCAGACATGTATCGAACATGACACAGACACTTGAAAACACACTAGGACACACCAAATTTTTGTCATGTCCATGTCATCGTGTTCATTTAACACAGATAGTCACTAATAAGGAAGCATGGACACTAGAAAATCGGATCTATGTCCGTGTTGCATCGGGTCTCTTATAGTCCGTGTCACTGCACACCAAAACTCTAGAGTTATAGTGAGGGTTGAAGAATTTATTTATATTATTCTAACACACCTCTGCAAGTCGAAGGTAAAGGTGTTGCATGGGCCTGACAGCCCAAAAACCGGCCCAGGTCCGGCTCGGTCAAATCTGTTCCAGGACGGCTCAGGCCAGCCAAAGCACGAGACGGCCCTACCCGCTCTTCTACCACGGTTGGACTAGATTTCCATTTTCTAGACCCGGACCTGGTCCGGTCCCCATCCGGTTCAAGCCAGGTTTAATCCTCCAGGACCGAAGGCCCGACCTAGTCAGAGACTCAGAGGATCAGTCCACACCACGGCCCAACCCAGTTACACCACCCCCTATCTACCCGTTAGGATGTGCTTGGATTGAGGGGAAAAAAATAAGCAGAGTTAAGTGGGGTTAAATGAGAGGGAATTAAGTGAGGAGGAGTAGAGTCAATACATAGAACCTTGTTTGGATTGGAGGAGAGTTAAGTGGGGGGTGTTTAATAACTCTTGCTTGGATTGGAGGTTTTGAGTGAGAGGATAATTAATAAAAAATATGATAGTTACCAAAATAACCTTATTACATACGTCACAAAATTAAATTTGATTGAAATTTTAATTAGAACTTGTCAAAATACCTTCACAAATTAGGAAGCTACGGATTAACACGTTGAGAACAAGAAAAAATGAAGAAAAAAATCATAATATTTTATAAAACAAATAAAAGGTATTTATGACTTTTTAAACAAAACCCCTCAATCACCCTCTTTAAACCTCTGATTTGAGGGGTTAAAAAAATGGACAAAAGAGGGTGAAATAAACCCTCACTTAACCCTCTATAACCCTCCCTCCTAAAACTCCACCCTCAAACCAAGCATGGTTTTATTTCCCCCTCACTTAACTTCCCCTCACTTAACTCTCTTAACCCTCATTCCCAGCAGACCCTTAATGAACGTTAGGGAAGGGGCAATTTGGTCAAATCCCCCAAAAACTATATTACTCTTCGGGGGATTTTTTTTTTACCAAAATAGCCTCATAATTTAACCGTTTATGAATGTTATTTAGGGGTACTTTGACCATTTCATCGAAATGACCAAAATGATCCATAACAGTTATATTCCAAAAGTATTTGCGGTCATTTGGCACCCAAAAAATTTCTGTAAATATGAATAAATTCATATAATACCACAAGAAAATTTCTTTATCTTCTAATATTTTCAATCAATCTTGAGTCCTCCTTCATGAATTAGATGCTTTCCGGAAATTGAAATGCCAAAAAATGCAAGATTTCGATGAATCAAAATTTGGAGGCTTCAACTTGATCGACCATCACCAAGCTGGAACAATTTTACGTCCAACTTCGGAGGAAATCAAGTTGAGGTTTAAGTATTTAATTTTTATATTAAATAATATAGTAGTTAATTTGCTATTTTAAACTGATTAATTTGTTTAATTTTAATATTTTAAAAAATAGTATGGATTAACCAACAATATAATAGTCTTTTCCATGAGATGTTTATAATAATTTCAATAGTAATTATTTTTTTTCCTCGTGTACAAAAGGAGTAACCACTGACACAAATTTCACCTTCCTAAAATCAAAGTATTAATAGTTATGTTCCAAGTAGAACAAAATCCATGAGGAGAAACTATTGATCTAAAATAAATGTTACAAATGATCATGGAGAGAAAATCTTAGATCCTAGTACACAAAAACCAATACCTAGAGCTTTACAATGCAATAAATGCAAAAAAAAAAATTGAAAAAAAAAGATGGCACGGGAGCCTTAAAGAAACATTATGAAGTTGTTAAGGACACAATTGATGCTATAGAAATACAGTTAGGCATCAATTTTTCAGTATCTTCATTAGGATCATTTAGTTATTCCTTTGCTCGTAATAAAATTAACTTAACAAAATATATTATTTGCCAAGGAAAAACTTTCACATTTGGTGGACTAAAGATTATTATGACTATGCAAGTAGTAAATTAAATCCTTATTTTACAAAAGTTTCTAGATCTCGTCAACTACTAGAGCATAAGCTTTTAAATTATTTGAAGAAAAAGAAGAAGAATTTTTTGAAAATACTAGTAGTAAGTTTTCTTTAACTTCAGATATATAGACTAGTAAACAAAAAATCCTTTTATTTTTCTCATGATGTTATTAGATTAAAAAATGGCTCTTACAAAAACGAATGCTTTGTTTAAAACCGCTGGAATGCCTTCATACTGGATGAACAATATACGGAACCATCTTACAAGTTTTATGCTAATTCAATATTCATAATAAACAAAATTCAATTTCTTTTGATAGTGCTAGTAATAATACTTTCTGTAATTATATTTTGAAAATACAATTTCTGCCTATATTAGAAAGACTTTCTCATATAAGATATACTTGTCATATTTTTAATTTAATTGTACAAGAATACCTTTATTTTTTTCACGTGAATTTAGAAAATTTTAGAACATGTCTAATCAATTTGAACACTTCACCAAGTAAGCAACAAGAGTTTAAAAAATTATATGTAAAATATGGTTTAAAATTTAGGAGATTTGTTAAGGATGAAACACATAGATGAAATTTTATTTATTTGATGTCGAAATCATGTATCAAATATAAAAATGTTATTATGTACTACAATAATACAAATTCAAGTATTGATTACCATTAACTGAGAATGATTGAAAATTTATTACTCCAATTTTTGAATTTTTAGAATTGTTTCACAACATTACATGTACTTTATCAGGAAAGTATTGTCCAACTTCTCGTTTAGCTTTAAGAAAAAATATCAATGTCTCATTTATTTGCAAAATATAGACATGTCCTAGTTTTGATACATGGGAAAAAAAATTATTCTTATAAAATATTGGTTTGATTTCCAACTATATTATTTGGCTACAATTTTGGATCCTAAAATCAAACTAGATGGTGTAAATATATCGTTAAATGATTTTCATGAAATTATCAACATTGAGATAGTTAAAAAAACAGAAATTAAAGGATATTTAGATGTTCTAATTAGTTTTTATGAAAAGAATGTTATGGCAAACCGATCTGGTTCAACCGTTCAAGCTAGTAGCAGCTATATTTTCAGTTATAAGTTAGCTTATGCTAAGAGTATACTACAAAGAAAGAAAAAAAAAACAAAAGCATTCTTCTCTTCCAACTCAAAAATTATCGTTGTAATTGAACTCATATTTCGAAGATAGGTGACGATTCTAGAACATGTTACTTCCATTTTACAGTGGTGGAAAACACATGAAAAGACTTATCCAATGGCCTTTTTTGGAAGGAAAAAAAAAAATTGGTCCAGTCCGGCCCAGCTCAAACCAGATTATGGACCGGACTGGGTTTGAAATTCTTGTTCTTGGTCCGTCCTGATCAGGAGTCTACTTGACCAGGTCGGCCCGGATCAAACTTGGCCAAAACTGGGCCAATCAGGCCCGGCACCTCATACAATTCTACTAGAAGGTCCATTTTGGACAGGGTTAGATTTATGCAGCAGTATAATTTTTTAATAAATTTGTCCCAAAGTATCGCTCAAATGTCGTATTAAAGTAGTGTGTGTGTGTGTATTATTCTAACATTGGATACGACCATCACACTTCAAAATATACTAGGACGAGCAAAATCACATGTCGTGTCAGGATCATTGTGATCGTATCATGTCGTGTCGCATTATGTGTCCGTGCAACATATGCAACTAATAATCAAGAAATGTAACAAATCAACAATTATTCGTTAATTAAATCATGATCTCTAACAAATAAATATTTCAAAAAAAAAAAAAAAAAGACACTTACTTGCTAGGATAGTAAGTGATCCCCAAAGCATGAAGCCAGGGTTCAGGAGTATACGCCCACACCACATATACAACTGCAAGCCCCCCAAACAAATAAGTAATTACAATTTCACCCCATGGGAGCATTACATCAAAAAAGAGGAGAGGTTTATGTGAATAAAACAAAACAATAGACCTGTGGCGATGACGGTGGTGATGGAGCCGACGAAGCCGTAGACCTCGCCGGGTTTGGGCCCGTTGTCGTGGGCGAACCCGGCGATCGCGGGGGAACCCGGATCCGATATGGAGACGTGGGCCCTCCCTCCCCTTCTTTCTCTCAGGAGGCTGAGGGTTCTCCGAGGGCTGCTCAGCGCGAGAGAGGTCGGAGAAGAAGGCCACTCATCCATGCCTTTCGGGTAGGGTCGGGTGGGTGGCGTTACGGAGCTTCGACCCGATCCGTATTTTTTAGATCGGGGAAAGGAAGGGAGAGGAGGGAGAGAGAGAAGGGAATGAAGATTCTTCGTTATATTTTGAAAATATTAAAAAAATTATTTATTTTCAATTTTAGATTTAACTTTCCGTCTAAAACTAAAAACTCAAATAAGACTTATACAATTATATAAATAACCTTAATTTTATATATATTTATGATTAAAAATATATATTATTTTTGAAAATTTTGACAATAAGAATTGCATGTGTGATTTAAGAAAAAATGTCAAGTCTACAACCAAATATTTACACCCTTTTTACAACCTCTCTCCCACCTCTTACACATGGGTCCTACCGGATCCCACCTCCCCTCCCCCCGACTACATGGGTTTCATCCGACCCCACCACTTCCCTCCCCCTCCAATCGAAGTCCGACACGTGATTGTTGTAAGGTAAGCATTTGGTTGTAGGCATAGCAAAGCTCGTGATTCAAAGTCCAACTTTGATAATTTAACAATTAGTTCAACATTGTTAATTCAACAATTAATTCAACTTTGGATCGAACTTTAAAATACAATAATTGCATGTATAAAAATTTAAAAATATATATATATTTCACAATTTTGACCAGGCCATTAAACTAAACGATAAAAATAGTCCAATCGAATAAACCGAATCGATTATCAGTTCGATTCCGTTTCAGTTATAGCTATTTTCCATTCGGATTGAGTTTTGATTTTTAGAATTCGATTTATTCGATTTTGACTATTATATTTCGGTTAAAATCGAACAAACCGAACGCTCACCCCTACTTACACACTCACCCCTATATGAACTTTATGTGTACGGATCTGATGTTTTATACTTTTTATTTTTCATTTTTTGTTTAATATAGTTTCTCATATTTTGTTGTTTTTATTTAGTGAAGTTTTCTCTCTCTCACTCTCTCTCTCAGATTTTTGAAAAAATAGGAACATTATAGTGAAAAAGTGAGATTTATACAATGATCTTGGAATTTTAGCACAAAGGGTGATCTATGATGAAAAAGAAACATGGTATGTCATCAATGATGAAAAAGTGGAATTGTTTCTTCAAATGGTATTTTTACGGGACTAATTAGTGTTTAGATTCTAAATTTTATATCAGCTTAGAATAAAATTTATGTCCTAACAAGTACAATTGAAAAGCTTGGATCTTGAATTTCTAATTTTGGTTTTCTTTTTTCATATTATATCACGAACATGAATACATGAGCAACAACCAACGCTTGCTGTAAAGGATGACATAATTGTAAAAAATAAAAAATAAATAAATACAAATCTAGTCTCCAAACTCTCAGATTGGATATATCAGAGCTTAAACTTTAAGCTTGTATATTAGCCCTATTTTGTAACATTGCACCAAAATTTTCACATTCGGGGAATGATGTATATCAAATTTCGAAGATAAGGTGTTACATTAGAATATGCCAAAATGATTCACCATGAGAACTTTGGACAAGTCCATTTTTGTTCACCCACCAAGACTAGGTGGGACGTTCACCTCCCACTAAAAAAATAGACATGTGGCAAATTAAAGATCAAAACCATTTTGGTGGGTGAACAAAAATCACTTACAAAGTGGTTTGTGAGGAAGAAAAATTAATGTCACATGTCCATTTTTCAGTGGAGGACGAATATCCCACCTAGTTTCTGCAGGTAAACAAAAATGGACTGAACTTTGGACTCACGGTCGCATTTCATGACACACCCATACTCATGTTTACCCTTTGAACCCTCCAACCAAAGGCTGGCTGTCCTTTGACAAGGAAATAAATGTATATACTCATTTTATATGAACGCAAACAATATGCGTACACATCTATTATTATGCATGTTTTCGATAGTAACTGAGTTCCGAAAAATATAGAAAGGAGACACTGCAGAAACATATAGAAAGAACATAAGAAACCCTTCTTTAACACTGGTGTTTAGTTGCTAAGAAAGTGAGAAAGAAAAAGGAAAAACTCTCGATCATATGTGAATAGGATTTCCATTTCTACGTGAAAGGCATTCACTTACCTTTCCTTTCTCTCACTTACCACCAAATCCGAAACAGCCAAGTGTCATTACATTCCAACTGCATACTTAAACCTTCATTACAAAAATATGAGAAAATTCAGAAAGGGGTACTACTTGTCATACCAACAACACAAAACAGAAAAGTGTTGGCATTCTAAATTTATAAAAGCCCAAACAGGCATTATTACATTTTTCAGTAATGCCATGGGGACATACTACCTTTGACACACTCCGTAGTCACAGATGTCAATTATTACATCCTTTTAAGACTTTTTCTTGGCATCCAATAATGTATTACCACATCAGTGTGGCTACGGAGTGTGTCAAGAAAAGTGTGTCCCCATAGCATTACTCTACATTTTTTTATATTCAGAGATGATGACCAAGTATACCATCACCAGCCAAGAAGCAGAAGCTTCAAAAGAGCCATCCTGATATAGAGCCCGTTCCTGGCTTGTCTAAAATATGCAGCTCTGGGATCAGCATCCACATCCACCGTTATCTGCAAAAAGATTGTCAATTTTGTTGATTACCAGAAGAACAGAATCGAGGCTTTGGAAAGTCCTGAAGCATGCACTCACTTACTTCATCAAGTCTCGGGAGAGGATGCATCACAACAGCATGCTCTGGCATCACACCCAACACTTTTTTATCCACTATATACTTCCCCCGAGCTGCTTCGTAGATATCTGTCCTCTCGCCAAACCTTTCTCGCTGAATTCTAGTCTGATAAATGATGTCGCACTCGGAAGCCACTGCCAACAGATCGCTGCTCTCTTCCCATTCCACACCCTTCGACGTCAAGTATTCTTTGATGACGTCCAGTCAATTATTATGCAAATCCAGTTTCAGCTTCTGTTGGAAAAGTGAATGTAAATTTGACTTAGAAAATTAATTAAAAATTATTTTTATTTATTTTCCAATAGGTGTGTCCAATGTGCAACGAATCTATCTATTGGAAATGTGTGTCATTTCCATTGTGTCTTTTTCATCCCTTATAAAAGGATAGTCCTATGAGTGTTTGAATCAATGAATCAAAAACTCATTCATCCATCCAACGTTGCTTCGTCGAGTTCTTGCGGTGTGAAATGCTACTACCGAAGGAGAAGAACCGTTGTACCTGTGAGACTAATCACCATTAAACCGTAAGCACCAGTGCGGGACGAATATTGTCTTAAGGACATTGAACCAAGTTCAAGCCTCGGTTTCGGTTAGATCGTTCTTTTATATTTCAATTTTAGAGTCTAAAATACAGAGTTGAAAATTTATACTAACAACTTCCACAATCGAAATAAAATGACATGTGAGAAATAACATGGACACAGATACCAACCTTCATTTTTACAACATCTGGGGAGACGAAATAAATCTTTTTGTCTTGGTACTTGGCGATCAGATAAGCCAAAGATCTAACAGTCCTTCCATTAGCAAGGTCTCCAACCAATCCCAGTTTGATTCCGTCCAATCTGCCAATCTCTCTTCCAATGGTATACACATCCAAAAGGGCCTGTGAAGAAGGAAGAATGGTAAATGTTTTTGAGAGAGAGCAGATACTTGGAGTAAATTGATAGGTTTTTACGAGGGTGAATAGTTGTATAGTAGGTTGAAACAGGGTTACTAGAGTCCAACAGTAGTTGTTCCTCCAGTAGTGGTAATGAATTTCCGTCATTTCACGTGAAGGAACTGGTTTGGTTCAAAGCAAAACTAGATCCAGGCGGTGATTAGTGTGCTGAAAAGGCCTTATTGAGGATAGAATGATGACATGGGAGTAGGGTCGGCCTTGGAGTAAGCCAGACAAGCCATGGGGCTTGGGCAACCCTCCTGGTTAGGGCAACCCCCCCAGGTCCCTAGGTCCCTAAGTTTTCCGTTCCCCGCCAATAGAGCATTTGCGGTTCACCCAAACTCCTTCTTGTCAGTTGAACCGGCAATCTCCCATATCCATATTTAGTTAATATTATGAAGGCCTCGAGTAGCTTAAGTGTCAGGAGAGGAACTCAGAATCCGAGCTCCACGTCGTCGTCAGAATCGGCGAAGTCGACATTGCCGTCAATCCCACTCGCCGTCAATTTCAGGGACAAACACTCCCGAACACGGTATATTGTCTTTTTGGAATCAAGGGTAGGGGCAACCAAAATTAACTCTGACTAGGGCAACCCAACCCCCGGGCCGGCCCGGCATCGGAGATATATGTGACAAAGTGTAAGTCATCTCAAGGTTCTAAGATCCCAGATCAAACTCCATCGACATTGATTGCTCGTCTATGTTTTAGGTAGGCACATTTTGTCCTCTTGATTTTTCCTGATTCTCCAACATGTTGTTTGTAATAGGACTCTTTAGGGTTAGCTGACTTACTAGGATTCTTTCTTAGAGAATAACCCTGGTGATTAAGGGGAAAAAAATCACGGATTCATATAATAAAATGTCAAAAAACTAAATCATTTACCTACCGAGGGAATTTGCTTTATGTTATACTCTACTGCTAGCCGCTTGTAAAGTTGCAATAGATAACAAATGGTTCATGCTTCCAAAGATTTGATATTATATCAACAGGAACACATACCTTCATATGCTCCAAACTCATTAGAGTGTGGTGGGATCTATATATAATTCTGTCCTGCGGGAAGCATGGGGAGAAAATTCATGTATCTGCATGGACACTGATAAGGACATGGAGACAAGATTATCAATTTTGGTGTGCCATATATATTTGGAGTGTTGGTGGCATTCTGGTATCACATGGAGACATGTTTTGCCGAGTCTCTACATCCTAACAGTTCAAAAATCATATCATGATACGCCATCTCATTCAAGGTTTGCAACCGATACATATTTTCTGTATCGTAGCGGTTTTAGCTTGTCTGATCCGATATGACCCCTATGGATACCCCAACAAAGGGGAAAAAAACTAAAAAAAAGAGAGAAATACGGGGGAAAACATTGTCGTCACAATGATTCAGTCATACTGAAGACTGACTTGCTATAGTGTATTGACACACTATAACCAAATATTTATAATTTCATAACATTCACCCATCTTGAGTATTCCATTGGTAGATATGTATCGCAGGTGTCCTTTGTGTAAAACCAAATAAATAAACATCAGTATCTATTACTCTATTCAAAACTAACGAAAAAGAGTGAAACATACAATTGTGCCTAAATATACCAAATATCTTTCTAGTTTGGTTAATAAGTTTCTATTATTTGGGGCTTTCTAAAACGAATAATTCTAGAACTCCTGACCAAAACCGCTGAAACCGATACTCCGAAATACCAATACTGCGAACCTTGATCTCATTGTCATCAAACATTTTAGGTAGATTAGTAACTTATGCTCAATAGCTCCCTAAGCCAGTTGGTTGTTTAGAGAAATAAATGGTTTAGATTCCAAGATAGCTCTGAGCTTATTGTCTTAGGTTGTTTATACAATAAACTGATAACAGATATTATAACCATCCAATAAATTGATAATGAACCTAATAAAAATTATCTTTCAGAACATACGGACTATGTACTATAATTATATGTGACATGACATGAGTATCACCACAACTCACTTCATTTTAATGCAAACATCGCCAATAAATTTCAAGTAAAACCCTCAAACTCAACATAATTGTAATATAATGATTTATAGTTATAATGACCATCAGTTCTTTCTCTGTGAACATTGCAACAACCAAAAAATGCTGGAAATGTATGATCGCCAGTTTTTTTTTATACTTCAATCATCATAACTTTTCTTTCCATAACAAGTTTCCTTCTTTTTTTTCATAACTTTTTTTATACTTCAATCATCATAACAAGTTTCCTAATCAAAACAGCCATATGATAGAAAAGAAACTGTTGATTGAAACAATAAGGTTGGAAAGTTATATATATATATATATATATATATATATATATATATATATATATATATATATGCAAATGACCTCTAGCCTAGTTGTTAAGAGAGATGCATGCGGCCCGAGTGGTCAGGAGTTCGAATCCTAGTGGGAGCGATTACAGAAACAATTTACCTGGTTCCAATATATATATATATATATATATATATATATATATATATATAATTGCATTCTTAATTGAGACATTTGGGTTGTGTCGTTAAGTTGGGGCTAGGATGGGCTTGGAAATTCAGAAGTGTACAAAACAAACTTGGGCGAGAATTTTACAAGAGCACGAATCACCCTGGCCAACTCAATTGTTGTACAAACTACATTACATATTATTTTGTAAACTACGATGATTAGTACAACTATTAATTATGTAAACCTAGACATCGCACAGAGCAAACTATTAGTTCGATTGATCTCTTTAATACTTAAAAACAATGATATTGAAACGACTGGAAAAGCCTTCTTAATTTTGTTAATACAATTGATAACCAAGCTATATAATAAGTAAAGACCAAATACATCAAAGAACTATAAATAGAAAGATTAATGTTTGACAATATCAATTATGTAGAACTTCCTAATTTTTAACTCGTGATTACGTGCATTATGAACTGTGTTGCACAAACGTGAATATGACACGACTATACTATTTCGGAGTGTCCATGTCATGTTTGATACATGTTCTGACACGGACTCGACTTTTCCACATTTCTTATGGACTTACTCAATGTGAATGGACAGCAATTAACTAAACAATAGCTAGATAGTACAAGTGTGGTGCAAATAAACCTGAGTCCGATGCTGTCCAGGACAGTCTCCTGCATTGATCAAAGGAATACTAGCCGTGGAAGCTGCCCTTCTCGCTGCCCCGCTCTCGAAATGCCTCATCACAATTATATCAGAGTAGCCTTCCACAGTCCTTATAGTATCTGCAAACAATAGTATATCCCTTCATTAGCACCGAAGAAAGAAAATTTTAGTCTAACAACGAAACTAATCCCGAACCTTGTTAGCAATTAGGCAAACGGAAAAAATCCGGGCTGAGAAAAGTACGAGTATAAATCAGCATAGTGCAACTAAAACATGTTAAAAAATTCGGTCAAATATTCATCAAACAAAAATATTGAGGTTAGAAACTTTACATACTTAGACAGGTGGTCAAATTTGATTAATTAAACAGGTTGCCACCACGTTTTTTGCCAAATTTTTCAATAATTCATACGGAACACATTTGAAACTTCACATACTTAAAATTCGCATACACTAATCCGAAATTTCAAAAGTACGTAAATATTACATGTTTCTGAAAGACACGAAAAAATTCGTATATAATACAAGTTTTATTCGGCATAATGCAAGTAACATACGTGTATAATACGAAAAAAAATCGTGTATAATACAGGTTTTACTCTAACAACTAAACTAATTGGCATAATGCAAGTAAAATACGTTAACAAATTCGGTCAAATATTCGTCATTGAGGTTAGAAAGTTCACATACTTAAACAGATGGTCAAATTTGGTTAATAAACTAGTTGCCACCATGTTTTTTTGCCAAATTTTTCAATAATTTATACGGAACGTGTTTAAAACTCGCATGCTTAAAATTTGTATACTAACTCGAATCTCTCAAAAGTACGTAATTATTATACGTTTCTGAAATATACGGATAATACGAGTTTTATTCGGGTGATTACTAAAAACACGAAAATGCGCCTTCCATAGTCTCTCCCTTCGCCGCAGAGGAAAGCTCCCTGACGTTCTCGGTGGTCAGCACCTCCCCGCCCAGCCGCTTCATCGCGGACTCGAACGACAGCCTCGTCCGCGTCTAGGGCTCGTAGAACAGGGTGGCCATCAAGAACCCGTTCAGCAGCCTGCTTCCTTCTCGACCCGCTCCATCTCGCGGGCCGCGCCGAATATTTCGTTCAGGATGTCCCTGTCGAACTGCTGGGCCTCGATCACGTCCTCCAGCTGGAACTTGTTCCCCGCCGCGAACGGGGACTTCCCGGCGGCGGCGCCGCCGAGAGGACGGCACCGAGGCGGCCTCCTGGAGCCGCCGCCGGAGCTGGAGGAGCCCGGCGCGGCGAGAAGGATCCCGCGAGGCCGGACGGGGGAGACGCGACCGGCTTCGAGCGGAGCACGTCGTCGCGAACGAAATGACAAGTTGACGGAGCCGAGAGAGCCATGGCAGCACGAAGTGGTGCAACACCGGAACGACTGAGAATGTAATATAAAGAAAAGCCCCATTTTTTAGGGCTAAATGTAGTAAAAGAAGAAGAATAAATTGAGTTTTTGGGGGCCAAAATTAACCCAAATTAGCAATAATCAATCGATTGATCAAACAATAACTTTGTTTACATTTTATTTTCTAAAAAATTAAAGGAAACAAGCAAAAAGAGAAAAAAAAAAAAAACCCTCTATTGTCACTATCAGCAAAACTTTATAGAAACTTTAACTACTTTTCTCAAATAATTATTAGAGTAATTGAGTTTAATTAAACTTTAAGGAACAATTTGCTACACGCGGAATGATAAGTAACGGGAATTCTATATTCCGAGTAATCAAATCCTCTATAATTAAATTCATGGCAAAAGTTAAAAGATTTGTTTAGAATCTCTTTTCGTTTTCTTTATGTTATCTTAATGGAACACTTTTAGTTTTGATTTTAGGTAGGGTTTTAGTTTTATCTTAATGGAACATTTTTAGTCTTCATGTTAAGTAGGATTTTAGTTTTGATAATATATTTTGACGAAATAATATATTCTTTGGAATAATATTCTCGGACATCAAAATAGATAAAAATATACATATATATTATCATATTGGCTATAATATTACTAATTGGAATTCGAATTGGACTCGACTGATCTGAACCCAGCCCACAAGCAATTGAATCCGAACTGAACTCCCCTAAGTAGACGCAACATGAATCCGACATGAACCCAACTGTAAACCGACTATAATCCGACCGAACAACACCCATCTAAAACAGTACGTGTGTATAGAGCCCAATCCAGACCCCTCCAACTTGAATCCGACCCAATCTAACCTGACAAACTCAACCTAGAGCCGACTCAACTGAATCAGGCCGAAATAGGCTATATAGAGTCTTTGGTGTTTATAAATGTATTGTCAATAAATATAACTTGATGTAAAGAAAAGAAAATGTCATATATTGTACCATTTCTATATTCATCTCCAATTTTGTGAGGCTCATTATTACTAAAATAGCCTATTACTATTTCAACTATCAACTTATTAACTAATCTTTTACTTAACAAAAATAAGGACTATAGTTTGAAGAAAAATGTCCAAAACTATAACTTTCTGAAAAAAGAAAGTCATGTATCTAAAACCCATTTCATTAGATTCGCTAAAAAAACCCCAAAAGATGATAAAAAAATGTCAAATTTTGGAATTCGCCCTTGGACCCTGTTGACTGACGTTAGGACCGCCCAAATGGAATATTAAATCACTAGCAAACCTTGTAATACAAATATGCCATACATTTAATATCCAAAATTTATATTTCCAGAAATATGGAATTCTCAACAATATTGTATCTCTAGTACTACTAGACAACCCTAGTCATATGCTCATAGTGCAGTAATTATTATTATTTTTAGTTAAAAAAATAAAAAAGGCTAAATTACAACGTGATATTCTCAATTATTTGAGTTTTTCAACTTGATACCATCAACTATTTAAAATTTTCAACTTGATACCCTCAATTTTGACAGGTATGAACTAATGCCATCAACTATTTACAATGTTCATCTTGATACCCTTCCGTCAGTAACCAGTTAAGTTTTTTTTTTTTAAACGGAAAACTTTATTGAAAAAACGGGGGAGCCTAAGCTCAAAGATGGCGCCGGGAGATAGCCCGACGACCTACAAAAGTATATGTACCAGGCCAAAGTCCTGACAACGCAAAATAAAACTATCCTCCCCGGGGAGACCGGGAGTAAACCAAGAAAATTAAAGCTATCCACTCAGGGGTACCGAGGGTAAACAAAATTGAGAAAGAAAACAGACGAAGAGGACCCCCTACGGACCAGGGAGGTCCTTAAGCAGGACGTTGCTAGCCGCCGCCGGAAGTTCGGAGGTGTGGGAATGTTAAAAAAATCAATACTAACTTAAATACCCCTCCCCTCTCTACAACCACTCCCGCTCCCCCCACCAGCCCACCCCCGCCACACCCTCCACCCTCCGGTCGCGCCCCTTTCTGCCTCTGACCTCGAGCACACCCTCTCCGGCCGCACGTCGTCCCACTGTGCAACCTGCCCCTCCCTCCTCCCTCCGGTCGCACGCCACCCACTCCGGCCGTGCACCGCACTACCGCGACGACCGCGCCCCCTCTCTTCCCTCCGGTCGCACGCACACTACTCCGCCGCGCCCCCCCTCTTCTGGCTACTCGCTGTTCGATGTTGCCGCGTTTCCATCCCCCCCACCACCCCTCCCCGGCTATCGGTGCCGGAGAGGGGGCTCCCCCGCCTCCTACAACGTCTCCCTCCGGCTGTGTCCCCTCCCCCCGGCAACGACGACGCACCCCGACCGCGCCCTCCCCCTCCTCCCTCCAGCCATGCGCCTCCCCACCTCCGACAGTGCGTGCACCCACCTACTGCTCGCCGTTGCTGCTGCATTATCCCCCCCTCGACTGTCGGCGCTGGAGAGAGAGAGAGGGATGCCGGAGAGAGAGGGGGGAGTGAGAATGGAGGTGGGAGTATTTTTGTCTTTTCTCTCTTTAATTTACACCATTGCCATTGTCTGGTCTCAGTTGCTAATCGCTGATCCTATGACTAAGCATATGATCCTTATTAGGTAGCTTTTTTTGACAATCCTTCGGTAGGAGGAGAATGGATGAAGAGTATTAAGTTAGTACCTATGAGGTTATTAAGATGAAAAACTCAAATAGTAAAGATATCAAGAGCCTAATTTAGCAACAAAAAAAAACTATAAAAACGAGTACAAGTACTAAACTAACACCACTTTACAATATATCTAAGAAGCCCTAAGTTTCAGAAACTACCCGGTTTCTGCTTGAGAACTGAGATAAGGAAAAAAGAGCCAGTACAAAAATGTTGCAAATTAGCGACTAACCTAGCGACTAACCAGTTTCACAGCGGCTCAACATCGATTAGCAGTTCGAATCACTGGGATCGTGTGTTATACTCCGATAACAACCATGAAGTTCAGTTACATTTCTAACTGTAGTAGTACACATGCTGTTGGGAATGCATAAACCCAACATATATATGCTTATTGTGCCTTTCTTATTTAGGATCTAGATAGAAAGTAACTAATACATGCATGATGTAGTGTTGAACAGCCTCTCATGGGTTCAACTTCAGGCGATCCATCAGGCCCTTCCCGTCGAGTTTACTGGAAACCACGAGCTTCGTGAAGTCCTCCATGCTCAAGCTCTTGTAGTACTCTTTGCTTCCGTCCACGAGCTCCGGAAGCGGACCCACGACGGAACCCATACTGGCAGTGTGGAAAGCGGCAATCGAGAGCCGTTCTTTGCTCAGGTCTACGATCACCCTGTGCTCGATGCTCTTGTACTTTCCGTTGGTGAGCATCTACAGACATGGATATACATGTCAGTAAATTGTAAGGGTCAGAATTAAACACATCGCATACCTGCGTTTCTGAGAGAAAAAAACAGCATTTTCACGCATTTTCACGCATTTTGAAAGAGTTTACTTGTGCTTACAATCATGAAATTATCAGTGGTCGACCATCTACATGTGAAGCCATACTGTTCTCAGAACCTCAGGTAAGTTCTTCATATACCTTTCCCATTTGTATTGAACCTCAGGTAAGTTCACACTGTATCTTTAACAGCGCTTCAAAAGAACGATTTGTTAAGTTGGGATGCCAAAATCGAACAATGAAAAGTTGAATTGCCAAAAATATCCGAACATTATAGTTGGGATGTCATTGGGATAATTTAGCCCATTCTACAGCTTTTAACTCATTATGCTGATATAAACAAAGAGAGCCTTGATTCTGTTGAACTAGCTCGGTTCTGTTTGAGTGTAACTAGCCCAGTGTTGTTTGAAAGACCATGATGAAATTACAGTAGTCTAACGTCTACATGTGAAGCCATACTTTTCTCAGAACCACAGGTAAGTTCTTCATGATATACTTTGCCACTTGTATTGAACCTCAGGTAAATTTGTATCTTTAGCAGTTCTTTAACTTGTAATATTTGCTACTTTTATGCAATATTTTATCTCTGCTTTATCATAGTAAAATTTAGATGGGATCTACTTGATCTAGGATCGTTTCTGAGCATATGCAAACTGTTGCGATCGTACAGGACTTTAATAATCATAAGGTCCCAAAAAATTTAACCTCCATAAATATTATTCATGTAAAATCTCCATCTTTTAGATCTATGTATCCCTATTTTTTAGAAACTAGGGTAACAGAGTCCTTAGAATGTCAGAAAAAGACCATTTTTAAGAGTGATTAAGAAAAGGCACTTTTTAGTATTGGTACAGAGCAATTTAATTTTTGGGCCTGAAGATTCGTATATCTGCATACCTCAAGGATATCCCCGATGTTGGCAACGAAGGCACCAGGAAGTGGTTTTACGGGGATCCACCTGCCATTTCTGCTAATCTGCAGCCCTTCTACGCTATTGACTTGGAGCAGAATTGTCAGGCCGACTGCATCGGAGTGCGGAGCGATACCCAACACGTTCTTCGCGTAGGGGCAAGGCGGGTAGTAGTTTATCCTAAACGATTGGAACTCCTTGAAACTGTCGATGAGCCTGTCAGATTCAAGTCCCAGGTTCCTGCTCATGAACCCCAAAATGCAGTGTGCAACCCTTCTTACTTCAAGTGAGTATTTGTCCAGTGTCTCCCTGGAAACATTCAAATGTTACTAGAAAAGCAGTTAAATGTTAGCAGTATGTTTCATTTAGGCGACTTCAGCTGGTTCTACTTCAAGAAAAAAATTAGACATCTCACTTTCATTGTACTCTGGACCAACGTATGGTGACATCTGAGCTAACTGTTATTGATATAAAAATGGGTCATGTCTATTAGATCACTTTCATCCCAATTCTGTCTGGTCTAGGAATAAATCTGACAATACTTCGAATTCAAACCTCCTTCATAGGGCGACCCTCCGGCCATTTGTTTTTCTTAGGATATATCCAAGACAAATTCAACTTAAATCTATATTTATATAAAAAGGGTCGAGAAACGACCAAAATTAGCTCAAAATAAGACAGCCCAACCTACCCGGCCGGCCGTGTATATATGTCATCAGTCTGTTCTTATTATAATACAAAAATGTATCAATCATTGTTTCCTTCTCGCGCGTCTAACCAAGCATGATTTTATTTTATTTTCTTACTCTACTTTCTTAACCCTCAGTCCAAGCAGATTAGTGTCAGATTGGGTATTGTTACGCTTGCCTGAAAGTAGGAGGATCAGTAGGCCAGAACTTCGGAGCCTTGCAACTCTGCGGCTGGCTGAGAAGGAAGAGCATGTCCCCCCAGTCGAGCTTCTGCTCCTCCGACACGACAAACGCCTGGCCGTAGCCTTCCAGACCCCCCGGCAGCTGGGCACACTCCTCCTTCGCCTCCAGCGGAAGCCGGAAGAACCCCTCCACATCAGCCTTCACCCTCTCCATCAGCTCCTCCGAAACCCCATGGTTTACCAGCTGCAGAGTTGTCGTTTGCATAATTATATTAGGACTCTGCTACGTTGTCCGCGGTATGTGACCCGCAGCAGGCCAGATGGGGCCCGGTAATAACAATGGACAGGGACACAAACCGCGGAACAAAATATCGGTCTGTGACCCGACGTGACCGCAGGTCAGATGGGGCCCGGTAATAGCATAAGAATACATTTCGCAGACAAAATATTATTTTCGATTATATTAATATCAAAAAAAAAAAAAAAAAAAATCAACTATATAGCAGGTGACAGAGACCTGGAAGAATCCCCAATCTTCGCATGCAGACTTGAGCTTGTCAGCCTCTTCCTGGGAGGAATTCGGGTCGACGAGCCTCTGTAGGTCGACGACGGGGATACGATCGTCGTCGACTCGAACCAGATCGTCGACGTCCGTCTCGGGCCTGATGTACCTATTCAGGATCCGATCACGAGTCAGGATGTACTTGGGATCGTCGGCAGCGGCAGCAGTAGCAAGTGCTTGAACGTTGTCCACCTTGAGAGACCCTCCCAAGCCACCGAGTCTCCCTCTATTCTCAACCATGGCCATTTAATTTTTCTCCACCACCACCTTCACCTTCACCCTCTCCTTATCCGTTGCTTTATACTACTCCTCTCTACTTGATTAACGATCAATAAAGCAGACACGTTCAATTCGGTGGCGTAGGCACGTGGTGCAGGAATTTCATTATTTTGTTTATTATTTTATTTTCAATAATACAATCTACAGTAGCAAATCCGTGAACCATCATCCGTCCATCCCATCTACTGTAGGATGCACAGCAGGTTTGGTGGAAAATTTATGGTTTTTTTTATCTTATATACTTTAGCATTATTACTAACGGAAAATACTAAGTTTACTACCAAATTTTACAACATTCTTACAACTACTCTCTCCCATCCCTTACACATGGATCCCACCGGGTCCCACCACCACTCTCATCCCCCCTGCTACATGGACTCCACCCGGTCCCACCATTTTTTCTCCTCCTCCAATCGAAGTCCGACACGTATCCGGTTGTAGGGAAGTAGTAAAATTTGGTTGTAGGCATAGCAAAGCTCTATTACTAACGCTCATTTCCGGTCCCAATTTTTTAGATTTGAAAACTTGAAGCGCATTCTATTGAATAGTAAATTTTATCTCCGATCACAATTTTTAATTTTTGGTCTCATCTCACACATAGTTTCCAAAGTTTATGGTCCGCTTAGGACCTGTTTGGTTGGATGTAGGTGTATGAAAGTGTGAAAGTGGGAGTTTTATGTGCATGTAACTCATTTGACTTACAATACATATCACATTCCAAAAAGTGTTTGGTTGCAAAAGTTTTTGTCCCCCCGTAAGTGGAGAGTTACAATGTAGTTTGTTTGGATGACCACTTGAAAGTGGCTTTGATGGAGTTTGTGTGTTTGGTTAGGACATTGCAAGTGATATAATCACCCTCATGAAGAATGATATGGTTACCAAAACCAAAAAATTTCAACATTTCCAACCGAATTTGGCAGCAGAGAACCATTTTCATAACCGGAAAAAAAAATGAAACATGTTCCCAGCAAGATGACATGAACACTCTCAGCAAATTGATATATAATTTTGCAAGATTTGCTTTTTCCAGCAAATATGAAACATTTTCCTAACAAATTTTATATATGTTCGCAGCAAGATGACATGTTCCCAGCATATATGATACATGTTCCCAGAAATGAACACATTTCTCCAACAAATATGATATGTTCCCAGCAAGTATTCATGTTCCCAGAAAATATGATACATGTTCCCATCGATTATGATACATATCAAAAATAAGACATATCAAAAATACGACATGTTCGCAGCAATATACATGTTCCCAGCAAATATGACATGTTCCCAGCAATATCATTCCAATGAAACAAAATCTTGTTCACAAGGAGATTATGGGCTCAGAGTATAAAAACTGGAAATAATTAAAAACTTGTTCAGGAGAACATTATGGGCTCAGAATGTAGCAAAATCTTCTTCAAAAGTATTCATGTTCCCAGAAAATCTTACATGTTCCCAGAAAATCTTACATGTTCCCAGCAATATGACATGTTCCCAGCAAATATTACATGTTCCCAGCAATGGAAAATCTTTCCAGCAAATATGACATGTTCCCAGCAATATCATTCCAATGAAACAAAATCTTGTTCACAAGGAGATTATGGGCTCAGAGTTTAAAAACTGGAAATAATTAAAAACTTGTTCAGGAGAACATTATGGGCTCAGAATGTAGCAAAATCTTCTTCGAAAATATCATCATACGAAGAACATATCAAAAATGTAAATTCCTGCGTAACATAAAATTGAAACATGGACCATATTTGCTGGGAACATGTATCATATTTGCTGGGAACATGTACCATTATTTGTTTCACATTGAAACACAAGTCATCATAGCCCATAATGCATTCTCATCATCGCCCATATATTATAAGAAAATAAGACCAACGTATGCTGCAGTAACCAGAAACTGCCCCAAAATTGAAGTCACATAAAAACTGGAAGGAAGAAGAAGATACTGAAACTCAGTTTCAGGAAAAATTGAAGGCACCAAGTTATGCATTGTCATCATAGCCCAAAATATCATTATTTGTTTCACAAAGAAACACAAGTCAGCATAGGCCAGTATAAGATTTCAAGAAAGCAAAACTCATCACAGCCCATATAAGATTTCAAGATAGCAAAACTCATCATTAATCCAAAACTGAAATTGAAGTGCCCAAAACTGAAATCAGTAACAAAAAACTGAAACACAAGACTGAAAAAGCGATTGGCTCAAAGGATTCACCATCCCACTCATCATCGCCAATTTAAAAACTTGGCTACCTCCATCCATCACCAAATTGGTGGGGGAGGCCATCAAGTTTTGTTTCTCAACGTGGGCACCTTCCTCATTTGTGTTGTCGGGACCGAAATAGCATTTTAGACTCAAAGGTTGCACCTTCCTCATCATTGTCTAAAACTAGGCTACAAGTTGGCTACCTCCGTCCATCACCACAATGGTAGGGGAGGCCACCAACTTTAGCTTTTAATTAGGTTGCACCTTCATAGCTCATTCAAAGACAACTCCTGCACCCAAACAGTACATACCCCTTGTCATTACATTGTCATTACATTGTAGGTGCAGACAAAAAGAACTTGGGTCTACACAAATAAGTTGGTACTACATAAAAGAGATGCAGACTAAAATCGATACAAGTAATGTTAGAAAACCCAAAGTGACAATAATGGCCGATGGGTGGCCATTGCGCACATCTTCCCCCTTATTTCCACATCGTTCATCCTTGTAATTTGAGTGGAAGTAACCCATTGCCTCCTCATAATCTTGGCACTTGAAATAACAAGCGCCTTTAAACCCATTCACTTGCATGTGACATTCAGGCCAGGTTGTGTACACCCCTGGCTTTCTTTCTTTCAAAACAACGTAGAAAGACATGCTACAAAAACAGGGAATTAACAAAAACAACAGCAAAGATATCAAAAGAGCAGGGAATTAACAAAAGCAAAGACATCAAAAGAGCAGGGAATTGAAGTCACACAGAAACAGCAGCCTATGGGCATCATAGGCCCTGTGGAAACAGCAGCATGTGCTGTTCCAGAGTAGTAAACTTGAATTGAACATATTTCACTTAGGAATTCAATGCCGCATACTCTTATTTTTGCCTTATGTCCCAATATGTAAAGGAATATTGATAGTTGTTCTTCCACACAAACAGATCGTGTATCATGGAGCGACCTCATTTTCCATTAAATTAATAATTATAGTTAGGGGCTGTTTGGTTCCCTCCTATGGGCTGAAAGTGGGGATGTTTTTTGCAACTCGGGTGAACTGTTGTCCACTTTTGGTGCAATAATATTCTACATCTACATCTAGATAGGGCAAAGTAAATAATAGTGTAAACCTAGAAAGGGCAAAGTAAACAGATCAAAAATTATCAGAAATATGCTCATTTGCAGGAAAGACTAGTACGACAACAAAATCTGATCACAATTTACAGGAAAATGACATTTTCCCAGCAAGATGACATGCTCGCAGCAATATGACATGTTCCCAGCAACATGTTCCCAGCATTATGATACCACAAATTCGGAATATTGGATTATCTGTGGAAACAAAAATTTATAAGCCAAAAAATCTCAAGAAAATCGGATCTACAAGAAATCAGATATACAAAGCAAATCTATAAGCAAAAAATTTCTTAAAAAAATCTATGAGCAAAAATTTATAAGCCAAAAATCCTAAGAAAATCGGATCTACGAGAAATCCGTTCCTAGCAAGTATTCGTAAGCAATATGACATGTTCCCAGCAGATCTATGCACGCGCAGGCATGTGCCATGTTCCCAGCATATGTATAAGCCAGAAAATGGTGAAAAATGAACGGATATACAACGAAAATTAACGGATCTCCAAAAAAATGAACGGAGCAACCGAAAAAATTTACGGATCTACAAAAAATGGGAGGAAATGACCAGATCTATAAAAAATTCCACGAAATGGCGAAAATAAGGACACAACATGACAGATCTACATAGATCTATGAACGGAGCAACCGAAAAAATTTACGGATCTACAAAAAATCGGAGGAAATGACCGAATCTATAAAAAAATTCCACAAAATGGCAAAAATAAGGACACAACATGACAGATCTACATAGATCTACGAAGATCTAACGAAAAACTGGCAAAAATAAACAAAATTTTGGAAAAAAAAAACGGTAAGAATTTAACGAAAAAATGGGTTCCAAGAGCAGAGGTTTACACTGCAGAAGAATGGCGGAAGCGCGGTGCTCGGAAGCCTCTTTTTTTTTTCCCCACTTCCTTCTCCAGATTTTCCTTCTCTCTCCTCCCACTTTCACTGGACTTCAAGAACCCAATGGCCGGAACTCAAAAGCCCCTTTTTGGTTAGAGACAGGAACTGGAGCGGGGTCACATCAACCCACTTACAAGTAATAAACCCTCCCAACCAAAAACCAAAAGTGGCCAACAGTTCACCCGAGTTGCAAAAACACATCCCCACTTTCAGCCCATAGGAGGGAACCAAACAGCCCCTTAGATTGAGGGTTAACAGAGTTAAGTGAGAAAAAGTTAAGTGAAGAAAAAATAAAATCAACTTGGTTTGAGGATGGAGGTTTAAGAGAAAGAGCTATAGAGGGTTTATTTTACCTTCTTTGGTCCATTTTTTTAATCTCCAAAATCAGAGGGCTAAGGAGGGTAATTGAGGAATTTTGTTTAAAAAGTCATAAATATCCCTCATTTGTTCTATAAAATATCATAATTTTTTTTCTTTTTTGTTTTCAACATGTTGCTCCCTACCTTCCTAATTTGTAAAAATATTTTGACAAGTTATAATTAAAATTTTAATCAAATTTAATTTTATGACATATGGTTATTTTGGTAACCATCATACTTATATTAATTCTCTTCTCACTCAAAACCTTCAATTCAAGCAAGAGTTATTAAATATCCCCTCACTTAACTCTCCCTCCAATCCAAACAAGGTTCTATGTATTGACTCTACTCCCCCTCACTTAACTCCCCCTCATTCAACCCCACTTAACTCTACTTATTTTTCCTCCTCAATCCAAGTAGACCCTTAGGTCTCCCAATTTCTAGATTCTAAATTGTATGAACTCATTTTGTAATAGTAAGCTCTATTTTCGGTCCCATATTCTAGATTTTACATTATAATTTTTCCTATATGTTGGTGTTTTTGCTTTAGACTAGGAAAGATAGTCCCACATCGGATACACCAAATGATAAGTATCTCAATATAATGCATTGCTTGTGTTGAGGTGTGCACATGAGGTGTAATGGGGCACAAGTGTGTGCCATGTGGGAGTATTTTTCTAGAAGGAAAAATGATTAATTCTAAAAATGATGTAAGTTAATTTTTGTTGACCGGACTCGGACTCGGACTCGGACTCGGACTCGGACTCCAGCATGTCTCATGCATGCACGGGAGTGTTCGGGGGGCAGGCGTGGACTGACACCCTTCTATGCTGAATGTGGGATGATCTAAAATATCAAACTATATTTTTGAGTATTGGTATTTTAGTCTCACATCGGATAGGAGAAGAGGTGAAGTCTCACTCTACTCTATAAATAGAGTCACTTGGCCTCCTTTGAAAGATGCACCAAGAAGAGAGTTAAATGAGTCTGTAAAGTTCATGAAGTCCATTCAAGTCTCAAATATTGACTGACGATCGTTCCAGAAGTTCTCTAGAACTTGCTAGTTCCTGGAAGCTGATCGTATAAAGGTGAATCTTGCTTTGAGCAACGATGATATGATCACCCCAACAATGCTGCCTCTCTCTCTTTCTTCTTTCCTTCTCTTCTTCTCTGATCTAATCAGAAACTCCTTGTTAGTTTTCATCGCTGCTGCTGCTAGCAATTCGATTTGTATCTTCTTTTTAGAAGCATCATATTCGTTTGCTACGGTAACGAAATCTTTTTAGATATTCGTTACACAGAATCCTTCAAGGATCTATGTAGTGCCTTCTTTTTAGAAGCATTACATATATTTGCTACGGTAACGAAATCTTTTTAGATATTCGTTATACAGAATCCTTCAAGGATCTCTGTAGTGCACCTTCTTTGAAGAGTTGCTTCAAAACATTGTTTTTACAATCGTTTCATTTCTCAGTTTTCCATCAAAAATTACGTCTCGGGAATAACAATCTCAAAGCAAGCTTAGAAGATGGAAAACTCTCGTGCTTCTCTCATCGATACCAGCTTTAACAAGTTGGAAAAATTCGATAGAGAACATTTCCAAATCTGAAAGAGGAAGGTCACACTTAATCTTCAACTCGTGGACGTAGACCATGTGTTGATTGAGGATGAACCGACGATTCCAGAAGGAGAAACTGCAGATGCTATTGCTGCTGCATTCGTCAAACAAAGCAAATGGAAGAGAGAAAACAACATCCGTAAATTACTGATTCTCAATTCTATGGAAGTCTCTGGCAGAGTCATATTCCAAGAAGGAGAAGGCCAAAGAGATCTGCGATTCTTTGGATAAGCTATATGAAGATGATGAGAACAGGTCCAAAATCTTCGTCGTCGAGAAGTACCACAAGTGGCTCTTCGAAGAGGAGATGGCGATGCTATCTCAAGTGAAGAAATTCCTGAAGTTGCGCCATTGGATGACGAGAAGATACCCCTTGTCGACAAGTTTATCATTGGAGAGATAGTCTCAAAACTTCCTGCTGGTTGGAGCAACTTCTATGCTAGAATGCATCGGAAGAATCTGGACATTAGCTTGAAAGATTTTCTACAAGAGATCCACGTTGAGAACGAAATATGATCTCAACAGAAGATGGACTCTCTGTCCAAACAACTGGCTAAGGCCGACTGGGTGCAGACAAGAGAGTTCAAGGGAAAGCAGGTGGCTTCTCATCACAAGAAGGACTCCACTAATATGAAACTAAAGTGTCCTTCGTTCAAGCAACAGAAGTCCAAGTCCCATGTGACTTGCTTTAACTGTGGCAAGAAGGGCCACTACAAGAGTAAAGGCAAATCCAAGCCCAAACAAGCTGAGCAAGGTGAGCCTAGCAAGGTTTCCATGGTTTCTAACATTGTTGCTATGATTTTTCAGGTCATAACTGTGGGGGCTGACTCTGACTGTTGGATAGACACTGGTACGAACTGCAATGTCTGCTCTGGCAAGTAATGGTTCGTCACGTACCAGGCAACTTCTGAGAAAGTTATCAAGGCGAACCAGGCCCAACCTGAAGTTCTGGGGATCGGGACTTTGGAGCTGAAACTTACTTCCGGAATACTCTGACGCTTCAAGGTGGGAAGCATGTTCCGGTAATTACCAAGAACCTGATCTCTGGGAGCCTGCTTAGCAACGCAGGCTTGAGGATGGATATCAATGCTGTCCAGATGGAGATGTCCATAATGGGAACATACTTCGAAAAGGCTTTTCAAACCGAAGGAATGTTTAAAATTCAGCTTGTAAACCAGTCAAATGAAATCAATGCACAGTACTAAAATACAATAATTTGGCGACGAAAGATTAGCGACGGATCGTATCCGTCGGCCATAGCGACGGTCTCACGACTACCTTGTGACGGGCTATGTCAGAAAGCAATGGATAATTTTTTTAGTTTTTTACGTCAAAATCAGTCGCACATCCATCGCTCATTTGACGAAACTTTAGCGACGGATTCATGTCCGTCGCTAATATGTCGCACATTATGGCGGCAAAATCTTAAAAAAATGGTGCGCTAAATTAGCGTCTATCTAACGACGGACGTTCCATCGGTAATCTAGTAGGTATTTAGCGACTACCTACCGACGGATACATCCGTCGGTAATCCGTCGCTAAATACTGTAACCTAACTTAAATTGAACCGACATGGGAGAATTTTTTATTCTTCCCAAAAAGACTCTCTCTCTTCCCCCCCCTCTCTCTCTCCCTCCGGCGAGCTCTCTCCGACGGGTCACATTCTCCGGCGAAGCTCTCTCCGACGGGATATCTCTCTCTCTCTCCCCCCCTCTTTCTCTCTGTTTAGCATAACATATAGGGTTTCGGGTTGGTTAGGGGGGCGGCTGTCGCTGGGACCGGCGGGGTGGGGGGAGGGAGTGGGGGCGGGGAGGGGGGATGTTGTTGAGGGCGGGGGACAAGGTAGGGTTTAGGGTTTTGGGGCAGGGGTAGGGTTTCGGGTGGGGGGGTAGGCCGGCTGTTGCGGGGGCCGGTGGTGATGGAGGGAGGGAGGGGGCGGGGGGGTGGATGGTGTTGGATGCGTGGCGGGGGACGGGGGTAGGGTTTAGGGTTTGCTGTCGGAGGGTGAGGGGGAGGGGGGTGGGTGTTTGCTGTCGGGGTGGAGGGAGGGGGTAGGGTGGGGGTTTTCTGTCGGGAAGGGGGTGTGGGAGGGGGAGGGGGGTTTGCTGTCCGGCGGAATAGGGGAGGGGGTGGGGGGGGGGTATCGATGGTTTCGGATCGGACCATTTGTCATGCCCCAGAGCCAGAATACTGGAGAGCGGGGGCGGACATAGCCAGCTACGTATATTGAAGTGCAACCCACCTCGCTATACGGTCACGGCTGTCTACATACATGAGGGTTTAACTACAAGCCAACAGTCTCTTATGGTCATGAATAAGCCTAGTGTCTCAATCATAAGCAAGTAAGCAAATGTCACAAGATGTAAGATCACCAAATATACAATAGTGAGGCGTCCCAAACATTACATATTCAGCTGATCATGAAGCTAGTCGTTACGAAACGTGAAGACTAGCAAGAGTTTAGTTATACATGATCAACCCTAGGATCTGTCAATCATGTTACAGCCCGTAGGCAGTCAGTAAGTAAAGGTACAATCGAGCTAAACAGGTGCTCGTCGGCTAAACATCTCAAAAGAATATTTTTACAATAAAGTGGAAGAGCCAAAAATAATCTACTCGTTGCCCTGGTTACACCTGGTGGTCACCATCGAACTGGAAAGTCGGTGGATCCTCTGGAGCTGCTCCGAAATCTGGCCATACAAAACCAGCTGGGTCAGATCCCAGAAAGAGAAAGTGCCACAAAGGAAGCTTCACTTAGGAACTAAAACCAGCAATTAGCACAAGAGTATAAATAAGTAAGAACATAAAATATGAAAATATCAGGATGATATACGATGAGATAACCATAGAACTATTCAGATAACCAGGTTACAACCCGTAAACCAAATAAGGACCGGGGTTGTAACCCTTCATCTGAATGGAACTTGGTTTTCCACCATTTATCGGCAAGATAATATAAGAAAATTAGGTCATGCAACAATCTGGTACAGGATCAAGACAAGACTTAGACTGATCATTCCCATTCAACAATCACGGCCAAGCAATAAGTACGACTTGATACTTTAACTAACTAGGGTTATCACAGGCCTAGTTACTAACAAAATGCAGTAAGATTATTCCATATCCACAAGTCCTGCAGACCATCCAGGTTACCCAGGTCGAATATTAGGGGTTGAATTCAGGTGGATACATCGTCCAGAAAATACATGTACCCTTAAGTAGCTTGAAGGGTGCACACATGACAGTGTGCTAGAAATGTGCCCTACTCGACGGCAGGCTATAGATCCCAGGCGCGTCCAGGTAACGGAATTGCCTATAGCTGGAAAATTTCTTCATGGCTACTGTGTTATTCTAGTTATTAGCCTTAGTCCAATTCAGTAGGTACCCCTGACCGTGGTACTCAGGAGTCCCATCCTAAATATGATGTAAGACCAGACTGGTTTAATTGTACAAGCACAATCGCCCACGGTGTCCAGGTTATTTATACTTATCAGGTTATGTCATGTCATGTCAGCCGTCGTAACAGCATATCGAGGTATATCATGTCAGGTTTACTTGTCAGGAGTACGCCACGAAGGGCCACTATCATACATTATTATGTCGTGTCCATGTATCATGTCAGGTTCATGTATCATGTCGTGTTCATGTCACAATTATCCCACATTACTGTCATGACCCGCACGGGGCACGAGTACGTGGTTACGTCCAGCCTATGCCGCAGCATCGGCGGTAGAACGCTGTCTAGGTCATCTATAAATACTATAACTAAACAGATAAATGTACCTGTACAGTATATACTCTCCGAATGGAGGTGACATAGCAATACAGTCTCAATCACAAAAACAAACTAAGGTAGATGGCACAAAATGGAAATATGATAGATAAAAATAGGAAATGAGTTCAAGATCCACATAAGTCAGAGCTATACACAAATATCCAGAGTCTCAGAAAATATATATATAGATACTACAAACTGAAAGTACTAGCTGGCTCGTAGGCCAAGCAAACCTAACTGGTGCTAACTACTCAGGGAGTATAAAATCTAGTGGCCAAACTATCAGGCCACAGCCCTGGCCTGAGTCCCCATCTGTCTCGACCCCATAATAGGTCGAGCAGCCTGCCTCAGAAACATCTGTAAAATTTGTCAACGGTATCCTGTCAGGAAAATGAGCAAGTACAAACACTAACAGCAGTTCTATATGAATTAACAAATTCTATAAGAGACAGTATAATGAAATACAAGACAAAGATGTAGGGCGACTTGGGAACCATTCGAAAGCCGAGTTACAACCCTTAACCAAACAAGGACCGGGGTTGTAACCCTTCTTTCAAACGGACTTAGTCTCAATCGAGGCACAATATAAAGACATGTAGAGCATGTGAGTAAATAAAATCATAGCATGTTGAGAAAGTACAGAAAGTAGAGCTGAACTGAAAATAAGATACGATAATAAATGTAAAATGTGATTTAAATTATTAGAACGATATGTGATCGGCTAGGGAGTCAAGGGAGAGTTATCCACTTGGCACGGCAATCTGCGGTGTCCTCAACGGAGAGTCATGCCGTCCAACCTGGATAACTGGCAATGGGGTATCTGCTACACCTTACGTGAGGTGAGGGTGGCGCTAGAAAAATAGTGACAGGAGGCTTTGATCACATAACCCCTAATAATTCCCCCATCCTCGAATAGTATAGTGGATCTGGACATGACACGTCATGACACGAGATTCCATAAGAGGGTAGCAAGTCCTCTTAGAAATCCATGTCTATACCAATACATGGAAATAAGACCGAATATGTACCAATATACCATGGAAATCTAGGAACAACATTCCATGTCATGATCCAACATATACTAGTCAGTGAACTATCGTGACTAGGAATCGAGTAAGACACTACAACTGAATCAGATATAGCAGATATCAAGACAATAAAAACTATCAGTGAATGTACTCGCCTGCGGTCCTGAGCTGATAAAGTGAACAGACGCTCAGAGAAATCACAGACCTAAAATAAGATACTATATGTCAAAACATGGTTTAATAATGAAAGGAAAGCTAATCTAGTCATGATATGCAAGTCTAAGTCAAAACTAGGTCAAACTAAGTCACACCAAGCTAAACTAGGTCATACTAGGTCAAACTAGAACACACAGAGACACACTAGAACAAACAAGGTCACAGGTAGTCAATCCAAGTCAAACACGGTCAAACTGGGTCAAAGGTTGACTTTTGGTCAACTGGTCAACCCTGGTCAACTCTAGGTCAATCCTAGGTCAAACTAGACAAATGTTGATTAACAGTTAACTTTCAGTCAACTGGTCAACTCTGGTTTGGTTTTGGGTCAATTCTAGGTAAAGTGTTGACTCGTAGTTGACTTTGGTCAAAAAGTCAACTCTTGGTCAACTGTGATCAAAACTAGACTAAACTACCCTTATCTAACCATTACCTACCAAGATAACCTATTTCTAACCCCATCTTAACAAATCAAAATCCTTTCCTAGACTTTACCCCAAAATTCTACTTATACCTCTAATACAAGATACTAACCAACTCTAACATATAACTTCTAACCATCTATTCTAACTTAGAAATCTAAAACAACTAACATCCACTAACTAATATCTAACCATAACATATATGTATATATATCCGTCTCTAACTCTAACCAAGTAATATATGTCATCTCTAACTAACAATAACATAGACTAACACTACTAATTATCTAACTTATACAAGCTATTACTATCTAACTTCTAAGATATCTCTAACACCTACATAGATTCTAACATATATAACCATCAACATACTAACATATCCATACATACAACATTTAAAATTTCTCTCCACTCCAATACTAACACACACACAAACACATATACCAAATCCACCACCCTTCTCTTCTAACACACCTACACACATCTATATACAAACACGCTACCACTCAACCAAAACACAAATTACTCAACAAACCACACTAGCCTCAAGTCAAATAGGATGGCACGATCCTCCCAACTCTCTCACCTTCACAACACACACACTACATTACCATCTATACAACATCAAACACACACCACACATCCTCTATCAATCTCACTTCTCTTTACTAACCACACACATCCTTATCTCATTCAAACACACACACTATACTAACATATATTACATAACAATAATATATATATATATATTATATATATATATATATATATATATATATATATATATATATATATATATATATAAATATATATATATACTATATCATATATATTTTTGACAACCTATGGTACCTACATTCACATGATATCTATATTAGGCTCATAGGTTACACAAAATGCCTACGTCGCGTAGTCACTCTTCTACTTAAAACCAATACTGTACCAATTGGGCCTTCACTAAATTCTAGGATTAAAGTATGTTGTATCTCTTCGTGTTAGCTTTCCGAAACTTCAAACAGATCGTATTTTCGTGTCCGGAAGCTCCCGGAATCGAGAAAACACCGAAACGCGTTCTTCTTTCGTACCGCTTACACTCAAACAATTCTACAGAAAGTTCTAAAATGAATTTGGCTTATTAAAATATATATTTAGAAAGCTAACTTCGATACGCTTCTTTTAAAAAAAACGGAAGGTTAATTGGAGTTATGAGCTAACAGTTATGACATTTCTAAGTTGCTCTAGCTACTAAAAGCGTAGATAAAAATTATGACGAATTTGGGTTATTTGGACAAAAAACACATGTAGGCCAAAATACTTGGATACCAACATAGCTATCTAAATAAAACTTATTCTAACCATCCTAACTAAGATCAATCCACTTTCTAACCATCTAACCACACACAAATAAATATATATATATATGCACAAACCACACACACCTATATATATATATATATATATTTTTATATATATATATATATATATATATTGTAGGAATGATTAATTAGTGTTTTAATCTCATATTTTTAGAGAGTTGTTCCTAATGTGTTCTTTATAGTATCATATTGCATCATATTCATTTTATATTTAGATTGGTGTATACAAGTGTCCAAAATAGGGATTTTTTCTACTAGGACACAACCACAACATAAAGGACACTCCTATGACCTCCAAATAGACATGAAATTGACACAAATGGAGATACAACCATAGGGGTCATTCCTATGGGTTCAAAATATTCCTATATGCATGTAGGGATGGATTAGAGTAGAGATTATACCTTCCGGGAGAGAGATTCAAAGGAAAAAGCCTTCCGACACGACACCGACACGTAGAGATTCCAAAAGGACACGAACGAGCTCCGAATCCTCCCAAACTTGGCTAGCTCCTTCCTTTCATGGAGTAGAGAAGAAATGAAGAAGATTTGGTAGAAAGAGAGGTTGATTTGGTGGAGAAATCAATGGGTTTGCTCTCTAAAATTTGGGAAAGAACATGAGAGAGAAAATGGATGGATAAAATGAAATGGAAGAGATGATGACTCACCCTTATCCCCCCCATAGGTGGCTGCCCAAAAAGGGTGAGGGTGTCTCCTATTTGAATGTCCAAAATGCCCTCCACTAATCTATTTGATTTAATTTAGGAATGGGTTAAAGGTTGAGGTCATTTTAGTCTAGTTTTAAGTCTCTAATTAAACTAAACCTATCCATAAATAATTAGTCTAACTACTAACTAAAATTAATATCATGTGGACTGAAATTAATATCATGTGGGCCATGCCTAACTAGTGTGTGGGTTCCATTAGAGTCAAACTACCTCCCGGGTCCCCGTTTCAAGTCGGATTGAGTTGAAATTCGAACCCGACTCAAATTACCCCAAAACAATATCATAAATAATAAAATAAATTTCAACCCCAAAATAATATCATAAATAATAAAATAAATTTCAAAGTATTCAAAAATGTAAAATGACAAAAATACCCCTGTTTCTGAAAACTGGGGGTGACAAATCTATCCACCTTAAAAAAAATTCGTTCTCGAAATTAAAACCAAGCAATCACCAATGCAAAATATCAAAATAAATCAATGAGGTCCAGTGACCAAAATACCCTTAGGCCCGAAATGACACTGAAAGTATCCTAATCACATGGTTAGACTCCAGGTCAAACAGTCCCTAGGGTTTCACTAGTAAAACATCAAAATCACAAGTCATGGCTTAAAAATTTAAAATGATTAAAATCTCCATAATCAAAGCATGAATTAAATGACAATAATTAAATGACTAAAATTATAGCATTTTAAAATTATACTCAAATAGAAACTAGGTGCTACAAGTCTATCCACCTTAAAAGAATCATCCTCAAAAATTAAAACAAAGTAACCACAGAAAAATTCATGCAATTCGATAATCGTATACGTCTGTCCAAAATCATGATACTCAGAATCTCCGTCATGCCAGTAAGCAAGGCTACGATAATCACAGAGTCCTTGACTATGGTACATACCTCTAGAATTATGGTATTTAAAATTTTTGCATTGCCGCATGCTTGGCAGCGAAAACCTTAAATTTCCACACCCGAAAAATACGACCATAATCTGACTATATGTCCTCACTCTGCCTGCTAGCATGACCCTAGAGGATTCTAAAATCTCATAATCGAGATGACCTAGCCCATACGACTTATCTCAGAAGAAATCACATCACAAGTACAAAATTTTTCATCAACCAATCAAGGAACAGATGGAATCGAATTTCAAACAGTTTATAAGGAAGCAAATGCAGAATGAGATCGAAATATTTGGAACCTGCACTCTACCCTGCTGCTGTCTGAGAACGAGTTACTGTCATCCTGAAGACGAATTGAACCCAAGAGATCAATATGGCACAAAATAAGATATTATCAAAGAAGGACAATTGAATTCAAATGCAAGAAGAGTTATCATGGTAATCAAAAGATCAGAATTTTCCTAAAATGTGATTGAGTAACTCCTATCATACCCTATATCCTATGTCCTAGTCGCAGGCTCATAATTAGTACTCTAAGTCGAGCACCATTACGAGATCGCACTAATTGCGACACTGACCTGCATGGGCCACCACAAAAATGTGTCACGACCCGCACCCCGATTAGGGGCATGAGTACATGGTTACGTCCAGCCTACGCCGCAGCATCGACGGTAGAACGCTGTCTAGGTCATTTATAAATACTACAACTAAACAGATAAATGTACCTGTACAGTATATACTCTCCGAATAGAGGTGACATAACAATACAGTCTCAATCACAAAAACAAACTAAGGTAGATGGCACGAAATGGAAATATGATAGATAAAAATAGGAAATAAGTTCAAGATCCACATAAGTCAGAGCTATACACAAACATCCAGAGTCTCAGAAAATATATATATAGATACTACAAACTGAAAGTACTAGCTGGCTCGCAGGCCAAGCAAACCTAACTGGTGCTAACTACTCAGGGAGTATAAAATCTAGTGGCCAAACTATCAGGCCACAGCCCTGGCCTGAGTCCCCATCTGTCTCGACCCCATAATAGGTCGAGCAGCCTGCCTCAGAAACATCTGTAAAATTTGTCAACGGTATCCTGTTAGAAAAATGAGAAAGTACAAACACTAACAACAGTTCCATATGAATTGACAAATTCTATAAGAGACAGTATAATAAAATACAAGACAAAGATGTAGGGCGACTTGGGAACCATTCGAAAGCCGAGTTACAACCCTTAACCAAACAAGGACCGGGGTTGTAACCCTTCTTTCAAACGGACTTAGTCTCAATCGAGGTACAATATAAAGGCATGTAGAGCATGTGAGTAAATAAAATCATAGCATGGTAAGAAAGTACAGAAAGTAGAGCTGAACTGAAAATAAGATACGATAATAAATGTAAAATATGATTTAAATTATTAGAGCGACATGTGATCGACTAGGGAGTCAAGGGAGAATTATCCACTTGGCCAGGCAATCTACGGTGTCCTCAACGGAGAGTCATGCCATCCAACCTGGATAACTGGCAATGGGGTATCTGCTACACCCTACATGAGGTGAGGGTGGCGCTAGCAAAATAGTGACAGGAGGCTTTGATCACATAACCCCTAATAATTCCTCCATCTCCGAATAGTATAGTGGATCTGGACATGACACGTCATGACACAGGATTCCATAAGAGGGTAGCAAGTCCCCTTAGAAATCCGTGTCTATACCAATACATGGAAATAAGATCGAATATGTACCAATATACCATGGAAATCTAGGAACAACATCCCATGTCATGATCCAACATATACTAGTCAGTGAACTATCGTGACTGGGAATCGAGTAAGACACTACAACTAAATCGGATATAGTAGATATCAAGACAATAAAAACTATCAGTGAATGTAGTCGCCTGCGGTCCTGAGCTGATAAAGTGAACAGACGCTCAGAGAAATCACAGACCTAAAATAAGATACTATATGTCAAAACATGGTTTAATAATGAAAGGAAAGCTAATCTAGTCATGATATGCAAATCTAAGTCAAAACTAGGTCAAACTAAGTCACACCAAGCTAAACTAGGTCATACTAGGTCAAACTAGAACACACAGAGACACACTAGAACAAACAAGGTCACGTGTATTCAATCTAAGTCAAACTCGGTCAAACTGGGTCAAAGGTTGACTTTTGGTCAACTGGTCAACCCTGGTCAACTCTAGGTCAATCCTAGGTTAAACTAGGCAAATGTTGACTAACAGTTGACTTTCAGTCAACTGGTCAACTCTGGTTTGGTTTTGGGTCAATTCTAGGTAAAGTGTTGACTCGTAGTTGACTTTGGTCAAAAAGTCAACTCTTGGTCAACTGGAGTCAAAACTAGACTAAACTACCCTTATCTAACCATTACCTACCAAGATAACCTATTTCTAACCCCATCTTAACAAATCAAAACCCTTTCTTAGACTTTACCCCAAAATTCTACTTATACCTCTAATACAAGATACTAACCAACTCTAACATATAACTTCTAACCATCTATTCTAACTTAGAAATCTAAAACAACTAACATCCACTAACTAATATCTAACCATAACATATATGTATATATATCCGTCTCTAACTCTAATCAACTAACATATGTCATCTCTAACTAACAATAACGTAGACTAACACTACTAATTATCTAACTTATACAAGCTATTACTATCTAACTTCTAACATATCTCTAACCTCTACATAGATTCTAACATAACCATCAACATACTAACATATCCATACATACAATATTTAAAATTTCTCTCCACTCCAATACTAACACACACACAAACACATATACCAAATCCACCACCCTTCTCTTCTAACACACCTACACACATCTATATACAAACACGCTACCACTCAACCAAAACACAAATTACTCAACAAACCACACTAGCCTCAAGTCAAATAGGTTGGCATGATCCTCCCAACTCTCTCACCTTCAGAACACACACACTACACTACCATCTATACAACATCAAACACGCACTTGCACACATCCTCTATCAATCTCACTTCTCTCTACTAACCACACACATCCTTATCTCATTCAAACACACACACTATACTAACATATATTACATAACAATAATATATATATATATATACAAAAAAAAAAAAAAAATATATATATATATATATATATATACACACACACATATATGTACTATATTATATATATTTTTGACAACCTATGAATATACACACACACATATATGTACTATATTATATATATTTTTGACAACCTATGGTACCTACATTCACATGATATCTATACTAGGCTCATAGGTTACACAAAATGCCTACGTCGTGTAGTCACTCTTCTACTTAAAACCAATACTGTATCAATTGGGCCTTCACTAAATTCTATGATTAAAGTATATTGTATCTCTTCGTGTTAGCTTTCCGAAACTTCAAACGGATCGCATTTTTTAGTCCGGAAGCTCCCAGAATCGCGAAAACATCGAAACGCATTCTTCTTTCGTACAGCTGACACTCAAATAATTCTACAGAAAGTTTTAGAACGAATTTGGCTTATTAAAATATATATTTAGAAAGCTAACTTCGATACGCTTCTTTTAAAAAAAACGGAAGGTTAATTGGAGTTATGAGCTAAAAGTTATGATATTTCTAAGTTGCTCTAGCTAATAAAAACGTGGATAAAAATTATGACAAATTTGGGTTATTTGGACAAAAAATACATGTAGGCCAAAATACTTGGATACCAACATAGCTATCTAAATAAAACTTATTCTAACCATCCTAACTAAGATCAATCCACATTCTAACCATCTAACCACACACAAATAAATATATATATGCACAAACCATACACACACACACACACACACATATATATATATATATATATATATATATATATATATATATATATATATATATATATATATATATATATATATATATATATATATATATATATATATATATATTGTAGGAATGATTAATTAGTATTTTAATCTCATATTTATATGATTAATTAATGTTTTAATCTCATATTTATAAAGAGACACACCAATCTAAATATAAAATGAATATGATACAATATGATACTATAAAGAACACATTAGGAACAACTCTCTAAAAATATAAATATGAGATTAAAACACTAATTAATCATTCCTACAATATATATATATATATATATATTTTGGAACCAGGTAAATTAATTCTGGAATCGCTCCCACTGGGATTCGATCTCCTGACCACTCGGGCCGCATGCATCTCTCTTAACCACTAGGCTTGAGGTCATCTGCTATATATATATATATATATATATATATATATATATATATATATATATATATGGATACAAGTGTCCAAAATAGGGATTTTTTCCACTATGACACAACCACAACACAAAGGACACTCCTATGACCTCCAAATGGACACAAAATTGACACAAATGGAGATACAACCATAGGGGTCATTCCTATGGGTTCAAAATATTCCTATATGCATGTAGGGATGGATTAGAGGAGAGATTATACCTTCCGAGAGAGAGATTCAAAGGAAAAAGTCTTCCGACACGACACCGACACGTAGAGATTCCAAAAGGACACGGACGAGCTCCGAATCCTCCCAAACTTGGCTAGCTCCTTCCTTTCATGGAGTAGAGAAAAAATGAAGAAGATTTGGTGGAGAGAGAGAGGTTGATTTGGTAGAGAAATCAATGGGTTTGCTCTCTAAAATTTGGGAAAGAACATGAGAGAGAAAATGGATGGATAAAATGAAATGGAAGAGATGATGACTCACCCCTTATCCCCTCCCATAGGTGGCTGCCCAGAAAGGGTGAGGGTGTCCCCTATTTGAATGTCCAAAATGCCCTCCACTAATCTATTTGATTTAAATTAGGAATGGATTAAAGGTTGAGGTCATTTTAGTCTAGTTTTAAGTCTCTAATTAAACTAAACCTATCCATAAATAATTAGTCTAACTACTAACTAAAATTAATATCATATGGACTAAAATTAATATCATGTGGGCCATGCCTAATGTGTGGGTCCTACTAGAGTCAAACTAACTCCCGGGTCCCCGTTTCAAGTCGGATTGAGTTAAAATTCGAACCCGACTCAAATAACCCCAAAACAATATCGTAAATAATAAAATAAATTTCAACCCCAAAATAATATCATAAATAATAAAATAAATTTCAAAAATATTCAAGAATGCAAACAGCATGCGCCAGGAAACATCATGTGCCAGGACAGTATGCGCCAGCAAACAGCATGCGCCAGGACAGCATGCGCCAGTAAACAGCATGCGCCAGGACAGCATGTGCCAGGAAACAGCATGCGCCAGGACAGCATGCTCCAGGAAACATCATGCGCCAGGACAGCATGCGCCAGCAAACAGCATGCGCCAGCAAACAGCAGGCAACAACTTTTTGCCAGGAAACAGCATGCGCTAGAAAACAGCATGTGCCAACAAACAGCATGCGCCAGCAAAATAGCATGCGCCAGCAAACAGCATACATTGCTCATCTTCCCCAACCAGCCTCCAATGGCCATGAAAACCCATGAACAAAAAGACCATAAATCACTCAAAATAAGTCAAAATCAGGACTTTCAATGGTCTAAATTGGGTAGAATCAAATTTCCTACAACATGGACCCATCAAAACATGAAAACAAGAAGGTTTGATAGATCAAAACCATGAAAATCCGAAAATGGCTGAAACCTAGATCTACAAGAAAATATACAATAAAATATTAAATGACAAAAACTAAGGTGGATTAGAAAGTTGCATTGAAGAGTTTAGAACAATAAAAATGGTAGGTTCCATCATGAAGCAAGTTGCACTTGCCTAGGTTAGGGTTCTCTTGGTTAGTGGTGGAGAGTAAATGAAGAAGAAATGAAGTAATGATGAGAGAGAAAGGGAAGGGGTTATAAATAAGGAGGGTGGTGGTAGGTAGGAGGGTCCACCTTTGGTTCATGATGAACCAAAGCAAACCAAGTTAAGCCGAACCAGCCAAAGAATAAATCAATCAATGAAATTCTAGAATAAATCAAGCAGGGAGACATGCAATACGGGTCAAATTACGTATACGTATACCAAGATACACAATACGAACCACAGACATTACAACTCTACCCACCTTAAAAGAATTCTGTCCTCAGAATTTAATTAAGAGGCTAGAGGGACAAGGACAAGCTATACCAATCACAAGCAAGCTATACTAGGCAATCAATCAATCATACAAGCAAGGAATCGAAGGTATGAGGTATAAGGAGAACATTATACCTCACGAGTCAAACAGGTCGGGATATCGCGATTGGATATCATCCTCACGCTCCCATGTTGACTCTTCCAAAGAGGGATGACCCCAAGCAACACTGACTAACTTGATAGTCTTGTTCTTGAGCGTCTTCTCTCTTCGGTCCAATATAGACACGGGCCTCTCCTCATACGAAAGGTTGGTACCAACAACCAATTCTGAATGATCTAGGATGTGGCTCGGGTCCGGGATATACCGTCGTAGTTGGGATACATGGAACACGTCATGCACCTCATTTAGCGATGGCAAAAGAGCAAGACGATAGGACACATCTCCTACTCGCTCCAGAATATCGAATGGCCCTATATACCTAGGACTAAGCTTTCTCCGTACGCCGAAACGAATGCCGCCATAGTTAGGCAAAATCCTCAGGAATACATGGTCGTCGACCGAAAACTCAAGAGGGCACCGAGGAGAATCGGCCCAATGGCGTTGGCGATCTTGGATAACTCGAAGGTGATCCCTGACTCTTCTGACCACTTCAACAGTCTGGGCAATCATTTCTGGGCTGAGCATCTGCCTTTCTCCAATATCATCCCAGGCTAGCGGAGATCTGTACTTTCTGCCATATAGTGCCTCGAACGGTGCCATCTAGATACTGGCCTGGAAACTGTTATTGTACGAGAACTCCACCAGGTGCAGGTGATCTTCCCACGAACCACCGAAGTCGAGTGTACATGACCGCAACATATCTTCAAGAGTCTGGATCGTGCGTTCTGACTGATCATCTGTCTGCAAATGATATGCTGAGCTGAACTGGAGGTGAGTCCCCAAGCTCTCTTGCAGGCTACGGCAAAAGTGCGACATAAATCTTAAATTTCGGTCCGAGGTGATACTGACTGGTACTCTATGTATCCTGACTATCTGTCTAAGGTACATCTCTGTCAGCTGAGCTATCGACTGACCAATTCTGAATGAGAAAAAGTGAGCCACCTTCGTGAGCCTATCAACTATAACCTATATAGCATCTCTACCAGCTGGAGACCTAGGTAATCCAGTCACGGAATCTATGGTTACATGCTCCCACTTCCATTCGAGAATTGGCAAGGGCTGAAGAAGTCCTGCTGGCCTCTGATGTTCAGCCTTAACCTGTTGGCAAACCAAACACCGAGAGACAAACCGGACTATCTCCCTCTTCATGCCGTTCCACCAAAAGTGCTGACGAATGTCACGGTACATCTTCGTACTACCGAGATGAATGGAATACTGAGAACTGTGAGCTTCTGCTATGATCTCATGTCTGATATCTCCACTGGGTACACAAAGACGTTTACCATGTCAAAGTGTACCATTTTCGTGAATGCATAGCTCCGGTCTTCGTCTCGCCTCACACTCTGCTCTAAGTCATTGAAGCTTGGAATCTGCTGACTGAGCCATCTTGATCCTTTCAACTATGCGGCAGGGCCTAATTTTGATTCGGAGGATCCTAATCCCGAGGCGAAGGAGTCTATGATATGTTTCAGGACGCAGATACTTCTCTATATCCTGGTTGTGGGACTCATTCCGTACTGTCAGTGATGATGCGGTTGCTGAACAAAAAGTCTGATTTTAACTTGCCATAAGTTTGCTATGATCGGATCACACAACTAATCAACGAGGTGTTACTGAAGGAATCAAAAGAGCTCCCAAAAAACTTCTATAAGTCAAAGATGATGGTCCGACAACTGGGACTGGGGTACAAGAAGATAGGTTGTTGTAGCAATGGATGCATGTTGTACTACAAAGAGAATTACGTATCAGAAAGTTACAGCTTCTGTAATGCGGATCGTTACAAGCCAGTGCAGGGAAAAAGAAAGTCAACTAGAAAACGACGTCCTTACAAGTATATACATTACTTGTCGATCACGAAGAACTTACAGAGGATGTATATGTCTCTGAATACAGCAGAACACATGATGTGGCACAGCGAAGAACGGATAAAGGACAAAGGAGAATTGTCACATCCTTCGGATGGAGAGGCGTGGAAACATTTTAATTTGTGTCATCCAGATTTTGCTGCAGAGCCTAGAAATATACGTCTTGCGCTATGTTCTGATGACTTCGCCCCTTTCGGACAGTCGGAATCTCAATACTCATGCTGGCCGGTCATTCTTACCCCTTACAGTCTGCCACCAAGGATGTGTATGAAGACTCCTTATATGTTCTTGACAGCTATCATACCCGGTCCCAAAAATCTGACGAAAAATATTGATATATATTTACAGCCGTTGGTGGATGAGCTGAAACAGTTGTGGGAGATCGGCGTCACGACGTATGATATTTTCAGGAAACAGAACTTTTAGATGAGAGCTTCACTCATATGGATAATCAATGATTTTCCAGCATACGGTATGCTGTCGGAATGGAGTACGCACGGCAACATGTCTTGTCCGATATACATGGAAAATAGTAAGACGTTCCGTCTTAGGCATGGAGGAAAAACTTTTTTCTTTGACTGTCACCGTCAATTTCTGCCCCTGAGCCATCCTTGACGAAAGAACAAGGACGCGTTCAGATCTGCAAAAGAAGAATTTTTTGATCCTCCTGCCAGATTGTCGGGATACGATATTTGGGAAGTTGTAAAGGAATTGCCCACCGCAATGGAAGATCCATCGAACAATCGTGTCGAGGGGTTCGGTCAAAGCCATAACTGGACCAAACGGAGTATTTTTTGGGACTTGCCTTATTGGAAAGATAATCTTATAAGGTATAATCTTGATGTCATGCATATCGAAAAGAATGTGTTCGATAATGTCTTCAATACCGTCATGGATATTAAAGAAAAGACGAAGGACAATCCAAAAGTAAGACAAAACATGGCCGAGATATGCAAACGTCATGATCTAAACTTGATATAAAGGGGAGCTGGTGGACAATTAAGTAAGCCTATAGCGCTATATACATTGAGCAAGAAAGATAGATTAATAATCTGCAAGTGGATATCTACTTTAAGATTTTCTGACGGCTATGTGTCGAATTTGTCTAGATGCGTTGATCTCAATGAACGCAAGCTAACAGGAATAAAAATTCACGACTGCCACGTGTTTATGGAAAGATTACTGCCCATTGCTTTGAGAGAGTTGTGCCTTCTGCTGTATGGGTTCCGTTGGCCGAGCTGTCTACATTCTTCAGGGATATCTTTTCAACTAGGCTGACGGTGCAACATATGGTACAACTTGAGAAGAAGATTGTCTTAATAATTTGCAAGTTAGAGAAAATATTTCCACCAAGCTTTTTCGACAGCATGGAGCATCTACCGATTCATCTACCATTCGAAGCCCGTGTCGGTGCATCTGTTCATTATCGATGGATGTACCCCTTTGAAAGGTAAATAAAAATCGATATAATTTAAGTGGAATTTTATAATTCATTGTCAATTCTCAAGATAATTTGTCTTTCTAGGTACCTACACCATCTAAAGAAGAAAGTTAGCAACAAGGCTCATATAGAGGCTTCGATATGCGAAGCATATCTTATCGAGGAGGTGTCAAACTTCTGCTCTATTTATTTCGATACTCATGTCGAGACAAATCAAAATAGATCTCAAAGGAATAACGAAGACGTTGAGGATGGAGGTATATTCAATTTAAGGGGCAAGCCTATTGGGGCTAGTAAGAATCGGTAGTTGACTGACGATGAGTATGATGCCGCGTACCGATATGTATTATTAAATTATGACATACAAGAAGTGAGAAATTTGGAGAAGTAAGTGACTACACCTCGTTATAATCTATAATTTGGTGAAGTAAGTGACTACATTTATTTTTATTCTCTCTAACAGCGTATTTAGAGATGAAGTCAAAATAAGGACACCCGATATTACCGATGAGGGACTTCAAAGAGAGGTTGATTGTACCTTTTCGACCTGGTTTCAAAAACACGTAAGTTACTAAGATAATATGTTATGCGGCTACCATTAAAATATATGCAAGTAAAACATTTAAATTATTATTATTTCTTTACAGGTTTTATTGTCTGAAATAACACTCACAAATGAGAGCATTCGTTATTTGGCATTGGGACCGAAGAACCATGCGAAGACTTGGCCAGGCTATGTCGTTAATGGCTTCAAGTTTAGGGCAACTTAGCATGCTATAAATGCCGAATTTGTCAATGACAACTTCATTACTAAGGATTTTGGTGTTTGCATAAGAGGCACCATCTATGACGACGAGCCAGACTTTGACTATTATGGAGTGCTCCGGGATATTGTAGATTTACAATATAGGGCCCCATATGATATACATATTGTGATGTTCAAATGTGATTAGTTCGATACGAAACCAAATATCGGTTGGAGAATCGATAAACAATTTAGATTCGTCAATATAAATCATCGCAGGAGGTATAGAGGGTCCGACACGTTTGCGATAGCAAGTCAAGCTGTTCAAGTCTACTATACAAGCTACCCAAGGCGTCGTAGAGATCGATTTGACTGGTGGGCAGTATGCAAGATTAAATCTAGAAATACATTCAACGTTGGAGACCCAGCATACCAAGAGGACGAGATCGAAAAGCACCAATACTTGGGACAACAGTCGGATACCATGGATGTTGATTAGAGGTTGATATACCTCATGCTGAGAAAAATAGAGGGGAGGAAGAGGTTGATACAAGACTTAGATGTCAACCAGGGAAGAAAGAGGCGTCTGTCCCAAGTATTAAGACTGAAGAAGAAAGAGAGAAGAAGAAGAAAAGAAGACGAAGAGAAGAAGAACTTGATGAGGATGAGGATGGGGATGAGGTACATACAGATGAAGTCGACGATGAGGATGAGGATGAGGATGATGAGAATGAAGACGAGGATGAGGATGATGATTAAATATCGGTATATTTCAGTTCATGTTTTGTCGAGGCCAAGGCCGCTGACGAGGACGATTCAGTTTAAATTAAACTTCTGTGTTCTCCTTTCAGTTCATGTTTTTGTCGTTCGATCATCTACTTATTGTATGATTTTTTTTTACAGATGACACTCCTAGTCCTACTCCTCTGGCCGGCACTCGTCGCCCTACTGCTGATATATATTTTAGTTTAGTTTTATATTTATTTATACTTTTATATTATTAATTATGTTTATGTGTTCTATTTACAGGGCATGGTTGCGAGCACTCGTGCTGGTGGTGCTGGCCGTGGTGGTGGTAGTGGTGGTGGTGGTCGTGGGCGTGGGCGTGGTGGCAGCGGTCGTGGTCGCCAGACGTCATCCCCAGATGTGACCTCCGATCCTAACCTGGAGAGCCCGGGCACAAACTCTTTCCGCCGTCAATCTATCTCGGTGCCACCGTCATCTTCGTCGAGGCCTGCGACTCCATCCGCTAGCGGATCCGTTCCGCCATCGGATGCACCAGCGGATGCATCAGCTGATGCAGCAGCGAACCCAGTAGTTACTGTACGGTAGGCCCCGGAGTGTAGCTCCCCTTCCCAAAAATTTTGAAATATTTTTTATTTTATATATTTTATTTAAATGGTGATTTTAGATTGTTATAAATAATTATTTAGTTAATTATTATGGTAGATAATTTTTTAATCATGATTAAATTTGGAGTACAAGGTGACTAGAAATCGTGGCACTGATAGTGCAGTGGCGTACCTAGACTAGTGTATTAGCCATGCCAAGGAAGGCCGAGCCATAGTGATGTCCTAACTAGAAAAAACCAGGCCAAGTTATGACATGACCATTATAAATAGTTTAAATTATTCATTATTAATGTTATATAACATTAGGAGACCCGGTTGTACCAAACCAGCCCGGACTAGACCCGTACCAAGCCCAAGCCAATGTAGTCATGCGGTACGTTCAATGACATTCGTGTTGATATATTTTGGGTGTGATGGTGTCGTATTCCGTTTTAATGATCAAATAAATATTCTCTAAGTATTTTTAATTAAATATTATAAATGTTATCATTAATTGATATTCAATAATAATTGTATATAATAGGCCCTCTTATATTTTAGAATTTTTAGACTGTACGTATTGGTATATACGCCTTTATTTTGTTTATCAAATTTCGTTATCATTATTATTATTATTATCATTAGTATTATTATTATTGTTATTATTTTATTATTTTATTTAATATTATTGAAGTTATTATGAAATATTACTATTTTAATATTATTGGGTATATGTGTGTGAATATATATATGTGCATGTATATATACCAATGTATATAAATGTATGTGTGTGTATGAATATATAAATATATATTAAAAATATATTAGCTGTATGCGTATGTTTATATAAATATAAATATACGTGTATAAGCGGGTATATATAATATATATATATATGTATATGTGTGCGTATATATATACGTATAGATATATAGATATTCATATATATATATATATATATATATATATATATATATATATATATATGAAATAAATAGTTAAAGAAAAAGAGAAAAGAAAACCAAACAAATCCCATTCCAGCCCATCCCTAAACCGAGCCCACAACAGTAAAAACAAACTCTTAGTGAGCTCCCCAAGCCCCCACAGCTGAGAACAGAGACCCGAGCCCCACCCGAGTGGTCCCAGCCCAGTCATGCGTAAGCCCAGCTAGCCAATATTTTTCCCAACATAGTAGAACTCGGAATTCTCGACCCTGTTCGACAACCGAACATCCCTTTTATATACAAAGAGATAGCGAGGAGAGCAGAGGGATGACCATGCAAACCCTAAATGCGCCACCCCAACTCCCGACCTGGGCGGTCGCTCGTCGTCGGCCAGAGCGCCGCCGGCCCTCCGGACCAGCGCGCAGAAGCAATAGCAGCAGTTGCAGCAATGTGGCTGACTTCGCGGCCGGATTACGATCTACTCGCTCCATAATTTTTTGATTCGTTTCCTCGGGTACGTCCCCAACCTATACAAGAGTATTTTCTTTCAACTAGATCGAATTGATATGCGTTATATTGGCCGAGAAATCGACACGAAGTTGACCAAAAACCCGTTCGAAAATAGAGCGTAGGACAGTCCAATCACCCGTGTTCGATGATCGATTTCGATCGATCCAGTAACCTTTTAGAATTTTCATTTAAACACACTTTAGATCATATATAGGAGATCAGAAATCATTTTGTAGATTTGGATTTCATTAAGTATGCACAGAGAAATTAGTTTTGGTAATCAAGAAAAAACCATGAAAAACAGTTTTCAAAAACATGAAAATTCATCCACACGACGTGCGTCCCGCCATTCCGGGCGACGTAGTCGTGAACCGTAAGCATCGAAAGTTGCGTAACGGCTTCGTGGTCGTGTGGGCTTTGGCGGAGTTCAAATTGGTCGCGTGTGCGCGACGAATTTGATGCGTATCCGTCGAAATTCACCGTATCGTGCACTTTGCAAATTTCTCAATTACTTTGTGCATGCTCGTCAGATTGAGACGAAACTTATGCCAATAGAACCGTATCATTTTTCTGGTCCTGTATGCCAAGTTTGGTCCGATTCTGAGACCGTTGATAAAATTACCGTTTTGTGGGCCCCATGGTCCCACTCAACGGGAGATTTTGTGCACGGTCCGCCGGAATCCAACTCAGGACATACGGTTGGATTCGTATCAGAAAACTGGATTCGTAGACATATAGTTTGACGACTTTAGAGACCGTTGACTCTGGCATGCTTTTCGGTGCAAAGTGGGTCCAACGGCGGACATCATTTTTGCCCGAAATTACCGTTTTGCCTCTGTGTCCAGAATTGGACTTAAGGACAGGCAATCCTAGCTAAATTAACTATTCTGAGAACATTGGTACTATTTTTTTCAGCATCTGGCGACTTCTGTATGTGTTGACTGATTGTGGCTCATTGAGTGGTATGGTATTATTGGTTTCTCCAGCTAAGGACCTCAGGCAAGTGCACTTTCTGATTGCTTTCCGATTCATAATTGTTTTTTCATTTCATATCTATACATATATCTTGCTGCTTGTTGACACGCTCGTCACACGGAGTAGTCGGGAGGAGAAATATCTTAGTAGACATGTGGACTACCCAGAAATATTCCAAGATGTCTATTCGTGAACAATAGCATCTGCACACGGCACGTGTAGATGCCGAATTTACCCCCTAGCCGTTTACATGTCGAAACAGATATTTCACACCACCTAGATAGATGTCTTTCATTAGTTTTTCCTTATTTTCTTCTCTATCGTGCTATGTCTTCAGTTATTTTCCAGTTTTGATATCTTATATGTTATTTTCATGTCTTATTAATTCTATTGTGTTTTACATTGCCGTCGATTTTTGTACTTGTTCCATTTCTGACTGAAAACCAACATTTTTCAGGTTTAGCCGCGATCACTCTTAGCACAGGGAGAACTTGGGTAAGCTGAAGACAACCTAGAAATAGATAGCAGTGGTTTCATTTTTCTTTTATTGTAAAATCCTGTATTTTCTTTAATTGTGAATGTTGTAATAAATTTAGAAATGTGAATGAGCAGCAAATGTGTTATTTTGAGCATTTATTCCTTGTGGGCTTGACAGTGTTCTACCGTCGACTCTGCGGCGTAGGCTGGCTTGGATACGTCTCGTATTCAAAAAGCGGGTGCGGGTCGTGACAAGTTTTTATGGTGGCCCATGCAGGTCAGTCTTCGTAAAAGATTACGAACTCGTGATGGTACGTTAGTCGTACTATTGTAAGCCTGCGCTCAGAAAATGCTCATTCACAATTAGGTTTAAAATGATTTAGGAGAATAACTAGGATAATGGTCCCTTAATTATTTGACTAATTGGGTAGTTAAGGTTGTTAGATAGGCCATACTATTTTTGAATTCAGATAACTTGTCCGATCTCTATAGAAGCACTATTATTTTGATATGACAATATGACCCCATGCAGATATGTTATTCACTTGGTAAGTTAGGCTTACCTATAATTAAGGCTTTGATCTTGATGAACTGTCTAATTTTCTTTTGCTTTATTAGATATAAACCTTATATCATAAATTAGAATTGCCTATTTTAAATTCTATTTTGCTGTAAGGAACTAGTTTATGATTTTTGATTCTGTTATTCGTGTACAAAATCTCGAGTTAGATTTTGATTCTCACAAAACTCGAATTACTTGTGCCTCCTTTCTAAAAATCTCGCCTACTTATATTTTGACTCTCTTGACCAATGCTGCTATTACAACCTAGTTTTGCAAGCTTACTCTTTTATCGAGCTTGATTCAAGAAATATGTTTATTGGGGACGCCCGCTATCATATTGTCTAATCAGAATTGTTGTATTATGGTCTGATCAACCATGACGCATTCGGTTCGCTCTTCATCTAATTACCCTACGTGGATTGAGATATAGATGTCTCTAGGATCTCATCCGCGATTGCTTGACAAGTCCTCTTGAATTATATATTCGCCTTTGAATCACGTAATTGTATTCAGCGACATCTCTTTTGAACTCTTTATTATTTTCGTCTTCACTGATTGGAAAGACGAAAGCTCGTAATAGATAGATAGATAGATATATAGTATCCCCATGGCTATGATAGTGGTATACGCAAGTGTAGCTACCATCAGCCAGCCCTGTGACTGGAACCTTGCCTTGAGTCACTCGTCCTCCCTTCGACACTAAACCTACTATCTTGATCTTCTGGTCATTGGAGTCCGAGAATGATTAGGATCTTTTCCCTTGACCAAATGCCAACCTAGGAGACTACCTATTCTCGAGAGACCAAGTGTTGTGAGCCTCTAACAAATACTGTGCCCTAGCTTCTAAGGTGGGTAGACTATAAGCTTTATAAAATTTTTAGGATGTACAAAGACTACCGAATTGATTAGGATAACTTTCCATTAGGTTGATAATTAGTGCCCACGGACTCCCACTTTCCATTTAGATCATTTCGTGTCCCCGGCCGTGCCATTAATATTCGGAGCACGAGACCAGATGTTATCTTCCAACAAATTTTACATGTAAGATCTAGACGAGTCCATCTTCATCTAGGTATATCATGTCCCACTCAAACCCGTCCCATTGTACTCTATTTTTATGGTACGACTTTCAGGATAAAAGGCCTAGCTATAACCTTTACCATAGTACCGGTATCCTTTCCAACTACCATTAGAGCCTTAACCACAACCTCAATTCCCGCGACCCAATATATGGTTGTGGTCTACCCGAAGCCCACTACGCACATGCCACTAGTGTGCCATTTCAATTGTGTCTTCTCGTGCTACTTAAACACAAAAGTCACCAAAGATGCATTTTGGACTTGAGGGACCTAGCTAACCAACTTGACGGGCAACTAGCTCAATCCCTTGGGTAGAAACCTATTCTAGGATACCCTAATCTAGTGGGAATAGTTTTATCATTGGAATCTTGTCTAGTCCATATAGATTGAAACCCAATGTTCATTCAACCAACGGCTGATGTCCAAATAGAGAACCCATTAAGACCCCAATCTTGATTTCTCAAATTCTGTTCCGTTATGGAACCTTGTTTGAAATGGAATTTCGAGAACGGAACTTCTGTATTGCATGGATTCCAGGCCTCTCTGAGAAACAAGTGTTCCTCGATTTAACAAGTGACTGGACTAGAGTAGCCCAATCTAGCAGATAATTCAACAGTTCATATACTATCATTCTATCTGCAACATTGGATACTCTCCACTGCTCTTGAAACTTTACCGTTGCTCCCGATTTTTCTGCCTTATCTTCTTGTCCTCCCTACTTCGGAGCGACGAGTAGCCATGCTTACTAGAATTTACCAATATTTCTTAGCTACTTGCGTAAATCTGTTGCCTGTTAAATTTTGGGTTGCTGATAGATAGGAGAGGGTTGTAGACGCCTTATGCTATATATATCAGTCGGTAGTTATTTTTTCAATTAGCTGGAGGGTTACTATGTTATGACGTCAGGTGTTTAGTGTGACCAAAGGTGGGTAGAAGTCCTCAAGTATTCGAGGTTATAAAATATTTTTGAGAAATGAAATTTGAGGATATTATGGTAATAGTGGGTTATTTTTATTTTTTTATGTTTGAATTTTGGCACGTTTATGAGTTAGAATTTCGAGGACGAAATTATTTTTAAGGTGGATAGATTTGTAGCTCCCCTTCCCGAAAATTTTGAAATATTTTTTATTTTGTATATTTTATTTAAATGGTGATTTTAGATTATTATAAATAATTATTTAGTTAATTATTACGGTAGATGATTTTTAATCATGATTAAATTTAGAGTACAAGGTGACTAGAAATCGTGGCACTGATAGTGCAGTGGCGTGCCTAGACTAGTGTATTAGCCAATATGCCAAGGAAGGCCGAGCCATAGTGATGTCCTAACTAGAAAAACCAGACCAAGTTATGACATGACCATTATAAATAGTTTAAATTATTCATTATTATTGTTATTTGACATTAGGAGACCCGGTTGTACCAAACCAGCCCGGACTAGACCCGTACCAAGCCCAAGCCAATGTAGTCATGCGGTACGTTCAATGACATTTGTGTTGATGTATTTTGGGTGTGATGGTGTCGTATTCCGTTTTAATGATCAAATGAATATTCTCTAAGTATTTTTAATTAAATATTGTAAATGTTATTATTAATTGATATTCAATAGTAATTGTATATAATAGGCCCTCTTATATTTTGGAATTTTTAGACTGTACGTATTGGTATATACGTCTTTATTTTGTTTATCAAATTTCGTTATCATTATTATTACTATTACTATTATCATTAGTATTATTATTATTGTTATTATTTTATTTTAATATTATTGAAGTTATTATGAAATATTACTATTTTAATATTATTAGGTATATGTGTGTGAATATATATGTGCATGTATATATACCAATGTATATAAATGTATGTGTGTATATGAATATATAAATATATATTAAAAATATATTAGCTGTATGCGTATGTTTATATAAATATAAATATACGTGTATAAGCGGGTATAATATATATATATATATATATATATATATATATATATATATATATATATATATATATATATATATATATATATATATATATATATATATATATATATATATTTTTTATATATATATATATATATATATATATATATATATATATATATATATATATACATATATGTGTGCGTATATATATATATATATATATATATATATATATATATATATATATATATATATATATATATATATATATATATATATATATATATATATATATATATATATACATATATGTGTGCGTATATATATATATATATATATATATATATATATATATATATATATATATATATATATATATATATATATATATATATATATATATATATATATATATATATATATATATATACGCACACATATACGTATATATATATATATATATATATATAATATATATATATATATATATATATATATATATATATATATATATATATATATATATATACGTATATGTGTGCGTATATATATATCTATATATATATATATCTATATATATATTATATATATATATATATATATATATATATATGAATATATATATTATCTATACGTATATATATACGCACACATATACGTATATGTATATATAATATACGTATATGTGTGCGTATATATATACGTATAGATATATAGATATTCATATATATATATATATATATATATATATATATATATATATATATATATATGAAATAAATAGTTAAAGAAAAAGAGAAAAGAAAACCAAACAAATCCCATTCCAGCCCATCCCTAAACCGAGCCAACAACAGTAAAAACAAACTCTTAGTGAGGTCCCCAAGCCCCCACAACTGAGAACAGAGACCCGAGCCCCATCCGAGTGGTCCCAGCCCAGCCATGCGTAAGCCCAGCTAGCCAATATTTTTCCCAATATAGTAGAACCCGGAATTCCCGACCCTGTTCGACAACCGAACATCCCTTTTATATACAAAGAGATAGCGAGAGAGCAGAGGGATGACCATGCAAACCCTAAATGCGCCGCCCCAACCCCTGACCTGGGCGGTCGCTCGTCGCCGGACTGAGCGCCGCCGGCCCTCCGGACCAGCGCGCGCGCGCCGGGACAGCGCGCAGAAGCAACAACAGCAGTTGCAGCAATGGGGCTGACTTCGCGGCCGGATTGCGATCTACTCGCTCCATAATTTTTCGATTCGTTTTCTCGGGTACATCCCCAACCTATACAAGAGTATTTCCTTTCAATTAGATCGAATTGATATGCGTTATATTGGCCGAGAAATCGACACGAAGTTGACCAAAAACCCGTTCGAAAACAGAGCATAGGACAGTCCAATCACCCGTGTTCGATGATTGATTTCGATCGATCCAGTAACCTTTTAGAATTTCCATTTGAACACACTTTTAGATCATATATAGAAGATCAGAAATCATTTTGTAGATTCGGATTTCATTAAGTATGCACAGAGAAATCAGTTTTGGAAATCAAGAAAAAACCATGCAAAACAGTTTTCAAAAACATGAAAATTCATCCACATGACGTGCGTCCCGCCATTTCGGGCGACGTGGTCGCGAACTGTAAGCATCGAAAGCTGCGTAACGACTTCGTGGTCGTTTGGGCTTTGGCAAAATTTAAATTGGTCGCGTGTGCGCGACGAATTTGATGCGTATCCGTCGAAATTCACCGTATCGTGCACTTTGCAAATTTCTCAATTACTTTGTGCACGCTCGTCAGATTGAGACAAAACTTCTGCCAACAGAACCGTATCATTTTTCTGGTCTTGTATGCCAAGTTTGGTCCGATTCTGAGACCGTTGATAAAATCACCGTTTTACGGGCCCCATGGTCCCACTCAACGGACGATTTTGTGCACGGCCCGCCGGAATCCAACTCTGGACATACGGTTGGGTTTGTATCGAAAAACCAGATCCGTAAACATGTAGTTTAATAACTTTAGAGATCGTTGACTCTGGCACGCTTTTCGGTACAAAGCGGGTCCAACGGCTGATATCATTTTTACCCAAAATTACCGTTTTGCCCCTGTATCCAGAATTGGACTTAAGGACAGGCAATCCTAGCTAAATTGACTATTCTGAGAATATTGGTACTATTTATTTCAGTATCTGGCGACTTCTGTATGTGTTGACTGATTGTGGCTCATTGAGTGGTATGGTATTATTGGTTTCTCCAGCTAAGGACCTCAGGCAAGTGCACTTTCTGATTGCTTTCCGATTCATAGTAGTTTTTTCATTTCATGTCTATACATATATCTTGCTGCTTGTTGACACGCTCGTCACACGGAGTAGTCGGGAGGGGAAATATCTTAGTAGACATGTGGACTACCCAGAAATATCCCAAGATGTCTATTCGTGAACAATAGCATCTGCACACGGCACGTGTAGATGTCGGATTTACCCCCTAGTCGTTCACATGTCGAAATAGATATTTCACACCACCTAGATAGATGTCTTTTATTAGTTTTTCTTTATTTTCTTCTCTATCGTGCTATGTCTTCAGTTATTTTCCAGTTTTGATATCTCATATGTTATTTTCATGTCTTGTTAATTCTATTGTATTTTGCATTGCCATCGGTTTGTGTACTTGTTCCATTCCTGACTGAAAACCAACATTTTTCAGGTTTAGCCGCGATCACTCTTAGCACTGGAAGAACTTGGGTAAGCTGAAGACAACCTAGAAATAGATAGCAGTGGTTTCATTTTTCTTTTATTGTAAAATCCTGTATTTTCTTTAATTGTGAATGTTGTAATAAATTTAGAAATGTGAATGAGCAGCAAATGTGTTATTTTGAGCATTTATTCCTTGCGGGCTTGACAGCGTTCTACCGTCGACTATGCGGCGTAGGCTGGCTTGGACACGTCTCGTATCCGAAAAGCGGGTGCGGGTCGTGACACGGAGTATTTCCGGATTCAGTTTCATCATGTTACCGGAGAGTACTTGTGCGGACCCTCGGATTCTCCGACGCCACCAGAGAGGCCGACGGGCGAGTTCCGACGAGAGATATAGCCCGCGGGTGAATCGTAAGTAAATTTATTAAATTTGTTTCATTAATTCAAGTCAATAATCCAGTCGTTGCTTTTTTATAGATTTTTCACGTAGGATGTTGCCCGGAGTCTAGGGTGCATTATCCAGGAAAACTACCATGGCCCCTACCTTAATTTTTCTGAGGTGCCTCTGGACAGGCAGTACGTCTGGCTCGACGAGATGAGGGTATATATCTTTTGGATAATTATTAATTATTCTTTAATTCATTAATTTTTTAATTACGTGATATTTGAATTTGTGTGTCAGAGGACGTTCTGGTGGCCCCTCCATCGCGAGAAGACGACCCGCTGGACCTACAAAGCCGCCGCCGGAAAGAAGATACGGGATGCGGTGTACGACCTTCGTATGGCGCATATGAAGAAGGACTGGATCCGGGCGGAGTATTATGAGCAGATGTTGGAGAAGATGGATACTCCTCAATACAAGGAAAAATCAGAGAAAGCCAAGGCGAATAGACAGACCGCGGGTCTGCATACGGTGGGTCAAGGCCCCACGCACGGATGCGCGCAAATTTGGTAAGATACCGCAAATTTATTCCACTATTTTAATTCGGTACTATTAATATACGAAGTTAATTAAATTCTACATATGCAGGCCCAACAGGCAGTGAAGGAGGGGAGAGAGGCGAAGGTGGTTACCTCTCACGACGTATTCGTGCATATGCACAAGAGGTGGAAGGACGGAAGCTTCGTCGACGCGAGGGCCCAGGAGACTGATGTAAGTACTTACGTTCATGATTATAACTATAACTTAGGGAAACATAGGATTATAACTATAACTTAATTAGGTAAACTTAGGATTTAAACTAAAACTTAGGCTGCGTATCGTAAGGCACTCCGTCGGATTGAGCCCCCTACCGAGGATGTCGGCAAAATGACGCCCACCCAGACGCCCTCTTCTACGCCCGCTCGCTACGACGACGTGTTCATAGAATTCGCCAGCGGCTTTAGGAAAGGGCGCCTGTACGGCTTAGGTTCCATGGTATATTTTTTGCAGATGTCGACACCGAGATATCTACCGCCTCCGCCTTCTCCCGCGCCCCCCGCAGACGATGTGAGGACGCAGCTTGCGACTCTCGCCATGGCGATGTCGGATTTGCGGTCGATAGTGCTGGGGCACTCTCCGCATCCTTCTTCTGCTCCCGATCCGTCTGCTCATGGTCCACCTGCTACCGCTCTATCTACTGCTGCTGCCGGTGCTTCGGATCGACCTGGTCCTTCTTGTTCCGGACGGCTTTCTTTTGACCGCTCTTCCGAGGCCCGCCTGGTACCGGATGCTACTATTGTGGCGCTCCTTGACATGATGTCGTCAGAGCAGCTACGCTCACTTCCAGACCACGTCTTGTCCCAAGTGCCGCCACATATGGTGGAGGATTATATACGCAGAGCGGATGCGGCGGAGAGAGCACGAGACGGTCCACCTCCTCATTCTCAGTGATTTTGTTTATGTTTTTGGACATTTAGACATTTGGATATGTGTATATTTTGGATATTTTATTTATGTTTGGATATTTTGCTATGTATGTTGGGATAGTGTGTTGGATATTGTGTTTGATATTTTTTGTGTATGTTGTGATATATTGGATGTTTGGAGATATTATGTTGGCAATATGGATATTTGTTGGATATATTGGATGTCGGATATGTTATATTGGTCATGTATGGTGGATGTTGAATATGTTATATTACAGGGAACAGTCTCTTTCCTGCAATTATTTTTCAAAAATATTTCAGTTAGCGACGGATTACCGACGGGTTGCCGACGGACGTTTGCAGGTAGCGATGGATTACCGACGGGTTACCGACTGAATTTTGCAGCTAGCGACGATTTTCCGACGGATTATCCGTCGGCCTGTTTCTGAAAATTTTTTGCGACGGAATAGCGACGGACTTCCCGTCGCTCATATTCTGGAAATATGGAAGATATCCAGAAGCATGGTGACGGATTATCCGTTGCCAAATCGTCGCTAATCCGACGAGGTAGCGTATTTAGCAACGGCGTCGCGACAGCTTAGCGACAAACTATCCGTCGCTAATTGTATGAATACAAAATAGCGACAGTTAAGCGACAGAATGGCGACGGATTTCCCGTCGCTCATGTTCTGGAAATATGAAAGATTTCCAGAAGGGGGGCGACGGATTATCCGTCGCCAAATAGCCGCTAATCCGACGAAGTACTGTATTTAGCGACGACATCGCGACAGCTTAGCGACGAACTATCAGTCGCTAATTGTATGAATATCAGATAGCAACAGCTTACCGACGGATTATCCGTCGCTAAGCGACGGAATGGCGACGGATTTCCCGTCACTCATGTTCTGAAAATGTGGAAGATTTCCAGAAGCGTGGTGACGTATTATCCGTCGCTCCTCCGCCGCTAATCCGTCGAGATTAGCGACGCTTTAGCGACGGATATTGCGTATCAGAAACCCTCTGATACGCGGTTAGCGACGATTTAGCGACGTATTGTCCGTCGCTAATTGTATGAATATATTAAAATTTTAAACTGTCGAAGTTGACGGAAAGCCGTCGGCTTGCCGTCGCTAAAAGTTTTTATTTTGCCGACGAAAATCCGTCGCTAATTAGTCGCAGAGCGGTGGACTAGCGACGAGCTAGTTTTAGTGACGAGGTTATTCCCGACGGATTTTTTCAGCCCACATCTGTCAGAAATCCGTCAGTAATGTGAATTACCGATGGATTTTCGACGGATAGGGCCGTCGCTAAATCGTTGTATTTTATTAGTGGCAATCGCTCGTTCTGATTATTCTCTTGAGTTGTGGCATAATAGGCTAGGACATGTTCATTGTAAAAGAATACGTAAAATGTCTAGCCTAGGACTTATCTCCAAATGTGAGGGTAAGGTAGAGAAGTGTGAAGTATATGCTCAGACGAAGATCACTAGAAAACCCTTTCACTGAGTCAATCGAAGCACATATCATCTTGAGTTAGTGTACTCTGATATCTGATGTTGGCCTAATGATTGTATCATATTTTTGGATATGCTTAGTCTGTTAAGTTTAGTATTTCATCATCACTAATCTTCATACTATCACTATAGCATTTCTACTTATACTTATACCTTTGGTGATATGTGCTTATTATTTTACTTATTAGTGATATGAGTTTTTATTATATATATCTTAAATTTAATTGAGTTACCAAAATCAAAACTATGTTTCGATTATGGTTATTCAATTAAGTTTAACATTATGATATCACTAATATTTATGCTATCATTATAGCTTTTATACTTAAACTTAGCATTATCCTACTATGCTTTATCCTATCATATTTGCTACATGTATATTGCTTTGTTCGTCTAACATGTACATGCAGAAAAGCAATAAGCAAGATTAATGTGGACATATGCAATGAAGAAATCATGGTAGGCCAAAGACGACGGATCCTACAAGATTTCTCTGAACCACCTGACGACATCTCCGGAGCCACGCACTCGGGGGTTCCGCTGCCCGGTCAGCGGACGAGGGTCGAAGGGGCAGCACCCCCACGTCGGGGATTCGGGGGCAAAGCCCCCGAAAGGTATTCAGTTTTCACAAACTGGATATCTTTGGATAGCTGACGTCAAGGAAGAAGCCAACATTTATCAAGAAAAAAGCCATTCCATGCCATCATCATTTCAAGACTCTAAAGAAGCCTGTACCTGCTACAGTATATATGGAGTCTGTAATGAGTCTTAGGAATAATTGTAAATACAAAAAATATATGACAAAATCGAAAGCTAGGATAGAAATTAGCCCAGGATCATTTTCAGATAAAAATCGGTATACCGGTCTATACCGACGGTATACCGATTTTGTTCACAGAAAGTTTCTGTCTACAAAATCGGCATACCGACGGAATACCGATCTATACCGACGGTATACCGATTCAGTAACGTTAAAAATCCAACGGTCGGATTTCTAACATTTAATGATCTCAACGGCTATATTTCTAGCCGTTGTAATTTCAGACCGGTATTTCGACGGTATACCGATTCGTACCAACGGTATACCGATCGCTGACTGAAAAGTTGCCTTTGAGCTCTTTTCAATGCTTTGATTATAAATAACCTTGAACCCCTTCATTCAAGATTGATGCTTTGAGCCTAAAAATTTCTAAACTACCAAAGCTTATCTACAAACAACTCTACAAAGTTTTCATTTGCTATCCACAAATTGTGTTAGAGTTATTGAGTTGAAAAGTGAGATCTTCATCTTGTTGTATAAGGAGATCAAAACCTATTGTGAAAGGTTGAAGTTGGAGAGTCTTCGGATCCAAACTCTCGGTTGAATTTGGAGAGTCTTCGTATCCAAACTCTCGGTTGAAGTTGGAGAGTCTTCGTATCCAAACTCTCGGTTGAAGTCGGAGAGGCCTTCGGACTAAATCTCTCGTGTAAGAAGCTGGCGAGTTCTTCTGTAACGCCCGAGAACCAGAATACTGGAGAGCGGTGGCATACATAGCAAGCTACGTATAATGAAATGAATTCCATCTCACCATATATATGAGGGTTTAACTACAAGTCATCAGCCTGCTAAGGTCATGAACAAGCCTATTGTCTCAATCTCAAGCAGGCAATAACAGTCACAAGATGTCAGAACACCAAATATACAATAGTAAGGCGTCCCATACATTACATATTCGGATGATCATGAAGCTAGTCGTACAAAATGTCAAGACTAGCAAGTGTTTCTGTCATACATGATCAACCCTAGGATTTGTCAATCATGTTACAGCCCGTAGGCAGACAGTAAATAAAGGTGCAGTACGAGCTAACACGTGCTCGTCGGCTAAATGCCTCAAAAGAATAATTTTGCAATAAAGTGGGGGGATAAAAAGAAACCCACTCATTGCCAGGGTTACGCCTGGTGGTCACCATCTGGCTGGAAGACATGTAGATCCTCTGAAGCTGTTTCGATATCTGGCCACACAAAACTAACTGGATCAGACCCCAGAAAGGACAAGTAACACAAAGGAGACTTCACTTAGGAACTAAAAATCCAGCATAACATAAGGTGAATATGTAAGATAATTAAAAGATACTGATAATAACAGAGATGACAATAATAAATTGAGCACGAGAAAACCATTCAGGTAGCCAGACTGCAATCCTTAATCCAAACAAGGACTGGGGTTGCAATCCTTCACCTGAATAGGAATCCGTCTCAAATACTATTTATAAGGTAATAAGACAATAAACGAAGAGAGGGCACATAACTGCTCCGGGAGCCAGGTTACAACCCTTAAACCAAACAAGGACCGGGGTTGTAACCCTTCGCCTGAACAGAACTGGACCCCTGATCTTTATTGTTAAGGCAAGCATAAATAATCAGGATATTAAAGTAAGGTAAAACATGACGAGCATGGCATGGGTGCAATATGACAATAAACGAAAAGAGGACACAGAACTGCTCCGGGAGCCAGGTTACAATCTTTAAACCAAACAAGGACCGGGGTTGTAATCCTTCGCCTGAACAGAACTGGTTTCCTGATCGTTATTATTAAGGCAAGCAGAATTAATCATGTCATGTCATAATCTTGTACAGGATCAGAACAAGACTAAGCTGGGCTATATTCCATCCAATCAATCACGACCAAGCAATGAGTACGGCTTGATTCTTTAACTAACTAGGGTTATCACAAGCCTAGTTACTAGCAAGATGCAGTGAGATTATTCCCAACAACCATAAGCCCTGCAGACCATCCAGGTTATCCAGGTCGAATATCCGTTTATGAAGAGTGCACCATATGACTGTGTGCTGGAAATGTGCCCTACTCGTTGGTAGGCTACAACTCCACTTAGTGCGCCCAGATAACGGGATTGCCTATAGCTGGGAAATCTCTCCATGATGAAGAACAGTTTGGCAACTCTAGAGGGGGGTGAATAGAGTATATATAGAAAAATGACCAATTAAAAATAACTCTTTCACCAATAAAAAATAATCAGAGTAAAGTGCGGAAAATAAAACGAGATTAAAAGAGCATACGCAAACACAGCAATTTTAACCTGGTTTCCCTCGTGGAGGACTAGTCCAGGCCTGAGAACTCTTGCTCAGGATTCAAATCCACTATTTGTGAAATAGTAGTTTACAACCGTGCCTTTACTTCAGAAGAGCACGTCAACTTCTAACAGAGGATCGCAGTGGCGATTTGCTTGGAATTGTCCAAGCGACTTCTTCGACTCTTGCACAAGAATCCTAACTGAGAGATGCTGAGCACTCGAGACTTAGGAGGCTTGTGGCTAGTAGATGGGAAGGGTATGGCTTATTTCAGCTATAAGAGAGAAGAGAAGAGAAGATTGGATGGTTTAGAATGAGAAAATTTATGCCCTATTTATAGTGTTTTTATAGGCAGAATTCGGCCAGAATTCGGGTAGGAAAATTCAAATATTTGGCCGTTGGACAACTAGCAACCAGCTAACCCTAAAATTAGGGTTCCTGATTTCTAGGGGACAGAGTTCGGCCCGAACTCTGTGTGGAGGCAGAGTTCGGCCCGAACTCTGTCTCCAGAGCACAGAGTGGTTCAAAGGGGATTTTTGGGCAGTGTTTGGTTCAGTGGAGCTTGGGATTTTGGGTAGGCTGTAGACTAAGTGTCAAGAGCTCAGCATGACTCAGAGTACACAAGTCTAGACTCAATGAAAATATAAAATACAGACTCGAAAACACACTGAGAACCGGAGACTGAGCTGTCGTCTGTCTTGAACGGAATGCAGACATCGTGTGTCGTATTGAATTAATACAGACATTATTTAGTCAATGTAGTCAATATTTGGTTGACTGTGACTTTGTGTCAACAATCTCCCCCATATTGATAATTGACAAAATAATATATGTATATTTCAATATTCATACCTGGACACAGTTGATTGTAGCACAGCTCCCCCATAATCGATGCTGAGCTAGAAAGAAGAGCTCCCCCGTGATCAGTGAACGGTGCCGAGCTAGAAGTAATAGCTCTCCCCCGTAAAAAATGCATAGAACCTGTGGCCTGATAGATAATATCTCCCAAAAGCAAAAACAAGCACATATATACGAAACAGATATACGAAATAGATATACGAAAATATACATAGTTCTCCCCCTTTTGGCAGTTAGCAATATAGACTGCATATGAATGATAGAACATAGAAACTGCAGTATAGACAATTATGAGTGATGCAACCACACCAAGCAGAGAAGAAACAGTGTATGACTAAACAAAATGAGTCACTAGCATAAAGTAAAACTATGATAAAATGTCATCCACAAAACCAAGTGTCAAACACACAACCAGAGTTTTGAGTACATAAAACCAAGGACATAAAACCATAAGAAACTAAATAACTGAAATCAAAAAGCATCAACTAAGATCATCAGCAGTAGAAGCAGCAGATCGAGCGTCAACAAGCTTTTCCCAAGAAGTGGGCTCTGGAAGATCAAGAAATTCTGCTAAGTCAAAGTCGTCAAATGATATATTGATACCTGCAACTCGTGAATAAATATGGAGGTCATCAAAGGTCATGTTGCAGTAGAACATTTGGACAGCATGACGATAGATAGCCGATGCGGTAGTGATTAGTTCATCAAAATAGAGGTCATGAAATAAAGAATCATATTGAAAGAATATAGAAAAATTAATAGGATGTCCTGCGAATACTTGACGATTCCGAAAGTCACTAAACCAGTTGTTTAATGCATCTAGTCAGACAAATAATCGGTTATCATAGGTATAAGGATTTTGAGGACGAGGTGGGTTGAACAACGGATGAGGGGGTTGAAGTTGTTCAATGATTTGTTTAATTGACGGAGGAGAATCCGAAGAGGAAACACTCTCAGTTCGAATCCTCTTTCCACGATTGAACAAGCGAGGAGCCATAAAAAATAATTTGAAGTATAGAATACAAGAATGATACCTCAAATGATAAACAGTGGAAGAGAATGGTGATAAACCCCTTTCCCTTGATTTTGAGAAGTAATAGAGCCTTCTAGATCAAAAACTAGGGTTAGGGTTTGAAGGAAAGAGTTTGGAGAGGTGAGGAAGGAGGTAAAAGTGAAGGAGAGAGATGAAAACCCGAAATATAAGAGAGGGTTTTCGTTGGTCGGAAGAAATTCTGACCGTATGATCTAAACTGATCCAACGGCTGAGGCTGATCCCGACGCTGGACCAATAGGGACCGAACTCGGCCCAAACTCTGTTAGGGGCAGAGTTCGGCCCGAGTTCTGGATTAGTGGTCCAGAACAGAAAACAGGCTGAAAAGATGAAAAATTGGTTAAGTGTTGAAGAAAAATAGAGAGGATTCAAAAGTTTGAAGAATTCAATGAAGTACATAGAGAGGTACACAGAAGTCAGAATGAACTCTTAGAAAAATAAATTAGGCAATATTAAATCGAAACAACCCATATAATAAACAAGGAAATATATTAAAATTCAATATTTCGAATTTGCCATAGGTTAGCTGCAGGGGCCGGATCCCAGCTAGCGGTAGTCCTGAGGACTAGTGCACCGTATCGCTTAGGCTTTTACGCCTTGTTGTCAGAAGGACCCTTTCGGCTTGTACCTATACCAAATTCGTTGTAAAAGAATCAAAATATACTCGATATTTACGCAGGTGAGTCTCAACTTATAACTGCTTCATCCAAAATTCCGAGTTCACGACAAAGGAAATTGAAGCGCTCTTCGGATAATGGCTTAGTAAAGAAATCTGCTAGCTGATGATCAGTGTCAATAAACTCTAAGTTAATCGTGCCATTTTGCTGATGATCACGCAAAAAGTGGTGTCTGATCTCGATGTGTTTAGTGCGTGAGTGACAGACAGGGTTCTTAGTCAAATTAATAGCACTAGTGTTGTCACAGAATATAGGAATATGCATGAAAGATAACTTATAGTCTTCAAGGGTTTGCTTCATCCACAGAATTTGTGCACAACAATGCCCAGCTGCTATGTATTCAGCTTCTGTTGTGGATAGTACGACAGAGTTCTGCTTCTTGCTAAACCAGGAGACTAAAGCCTTTCCTAATAAATGACACGTGCCGCTCATACTTTTACGGTCGACCTTACATCCAGCGAAGTCAGCATCAGAGTAACCAATAAGGTCAAATGATGTGGACTTGGGATACCATAGGCCCACTGTAACTAGGATTAGCTTGATATCTAGCACATAGGCAAACACTGAACATGATATCGGGACGACTAGCAGTTAAATAAAGTAAGCTGCCTATCATACCTCGATACTTACGTTGATCAACAGGTTTGCCGCTCTCATCTGGTTCGAGTTTGGTTGAAGTAGCCATTGGAGTGCTGATTGGTTTGACGTTGTCAAGATCGAACTTCTTCAGCATGTCCTTGGTATACTTCGATTGACAGATGAAAGTTCCATTAGCCATTTGTTTCACTTGCAGGCCAAGAAAGTAGTTGAGCTCTCCCATCATGCTTATCTCAAATTCCGTCTGTATACACTTGGCAAATTCTTGACAGAGGGTTTCATCAGTAGACCCAAAAATAATATCATCATCATAGATTTGAATCAACAGAATAGTGTCTTTAAAAGATTTTATAAACAGTGTAGTGTCAATTTTCCCTTTTGAAAAACCTTTCTCAAGTAAGAAGCTACTTAGCCTTTCATACCAAGCTCTGGGGGCTTGTTTGAGGCCATAAAGCGCTTTCTTTAGCTTGAACACGTGGTCGAGAAATTTGTGATTTTCAAAGCCAGGAGGTTGTTTTACATAAACTTCCTCCTTAATAAAACCATTCAAGAAAGCACTTTTCACATCCATTTGAAATAATTTAAAGTTTTGAAAATTAGCAAAAGCACAAAGCATCCGAATGGATTCTAGTCTAGCAACAGGAGCGTAGTCTCATCGTAGTCGATACCTTCCTCTTGGTTGTATCCTTGAGCTACTAGACGAGCTTTGTTACGTGTGACTGAACCATCTTCATTTACTTTGTTTCTAAAAACCCATTTAGTACCAATTATCGAGTGATTAACCGGTTTAGGAACGAGTTCCTATACTTGGCTTCTCTCGAATTGGTTGAGTTCTTCTTGCATAGCAGAAATCCAAAATTCATCATTAAAGGCTTCAGAAATGTTTTTAGGCTCTACTTGTGAAATGAAGGCAGTGCTAGCAACGGAGTCTCTTAGTGATGATCTAGTAGTTACTCCACGTGAAACTTCTCCTATTACTAAATTTTCTGGATGAGAAGGTTTGAAAGAGAATTTCTTAGGCAAACCCTCCAGAGAATCAGTTTCGGTTGAAGTATTCATTGGAGTAGAAGTTGATGGCTCAACGTCATCATCAAGAGTACTTACTGCACTGTTATCTTCATCAAAAGTCACATTTGTTGACACTTCCACAATAAGTGAGCGTTTATTAAAAACTCTATATCCCTTACTCTTGGCGGCATAACCAAGAAAGATACCATCATCAGCTTTGGCATCAAATTTGCCTAAGTTGTCTTTGGTGTTAAGGATAAAACATCTACAACCAAAAACTTTAAAATAAGAAACATTGAGGGTTCTCCCAAACCAAAGCTCATAGGGTGTTTTCTTCGTAATGGGACGAATCAGCACCCTATTTAAAATGTGGCATGCTGTACTGACAGCTTCTGCCCAAAAGTATTTCGGAAGTGAAAATTTATTCAACATGACTCTGGCCATATCGCCGAGAGTTCTATTCTTCCGCTCCACAACACCATTTTGTTGAGGAGTTCTAGGACAAGAAAATTCATGATCAAAACTATTTGTATTACAAAAATTTTCAAAATCATAATTTACGAATTCGCCTCCATAATCACTTCAGATTCGAGTAATCATGTAGCCTTTTTCGTTTTGAACTTTCTTTACAAAAACTTTGAAAACAGAAATAGCGTCGCTCTTATTAGCGAGAAAGAAAACCCAAGTAAATCTCGAAAAATCATCAACAATAACAAATGCATAAAGTTTGCCACCGAGGCTAGCTATTCTACTAGGACCAAATAAATCCATATGAAGTAGTTGCAAGGGTCTAGTAGTACTTACAGAGTTGATGGAATGAAATGAGGATTTAGTTGCCTTGTTTAGTTCACATTCGGCACATACCGTGTCCTTTTTGAATGTGATATCAGGCAATCCTCTCACTAGCTTCTTGGTAGACAGCCTGGATATAGCATCCATGTTGGCATGACCAAGACGCTGGTGCCAAAGTAGTCGTTCGTCTTTGTGGGCATATAGACATCTACCTGCATTGTTAGTATTTATAGAAAGATAGAAAATATATATGTTGTCCTCTCTTTTCCCTTCAAAAGTAATGTCTCCTGTTGACCTATCATAGATGTAGCAACTGTTTTGTCCAAAGTTAATATCATATCCATGATCAGCAAGATGACTAATGCTGAGCAGGTTATGCTTTAACTCGGTCACTAGGCAGACATCCTTTATTACAGGAGAAGGAGGATAACCAATGATACCATTACCTATTATGTGCCCTTTGAGATTGTTACCGAAGGATACATATCCTTCTCTCTTCATCGATAGTGATGCAAAAAGATTTGCGTCTCCCGTCATATGTCGCGAGCATCCACTATCGAGAATCCACTTACTTTCAGTTGAAGAGGGAAGGTCCACCTACATCAAAAGTAGATGTGACCTTTGGTACCCGAGTTCTTGAGGGTCCTGAAAAGTTAGTCTTTGGAAACCAAGTATATATCTTTTTATCTACAAGTCTTCTAAATTTGCACTGTGGAGAGATGTGTCCATGTAATCCACAGTAAGTACAGATAGCATTCTTATTTATACTAGGAGCATGAGAATAATATCTATAAGCAACAGGATGAGGATGGTCATGATGTGAAGAGTTAGCATGGTGATGATGATTATGCATAGAATGAGTGGCATGGTGATGATGTCTATGAGGCATATCATGATGGTATTGTCTATGATGTGTGATATGCTGATATTGTCTATATGGCATGGCATGATGATTTTGTCTATATGGCATATGATGATCTTGTCTATATGGCATTACATGATGATCTTGTCTATATGGCATGGCATGATGATTCCTATGTGTGGAGTGATGTTGATTGTGTCTTTGTGCATGATGATTGTGTACTGAGTGAGAATTATTCTTCCGTGCACGTGGTTTGTGAAAGTTTGTGTATATAAATGCATGGTTATGTGCTGCATGAGAATGACGTGGTTGACTAGCATGAGTGGTGTTGTGCCCATGAGATTAGGTTTGAGGTTGAACAACCTGTTTACCCAATTTGGTTTCTAATCTTTTAGAAACAGCTTGCAGTTCATCAACCTTAATATTTAAGCCATATATCTTAGTCATGGAAATCTTGTGTCTACTCTTTTCTTCAGCAAGCAACGTGTTAAGTGTAGTGATTTCTTGGGTTTGTTGCTCAATACGTGCTTCAGCATCATGTAAGCTTAATTTAAGCTTGGATACTTCATCAGGGTCATTAGTGGGTGTCGTGTTTCTAACATTATCAAGAAGTAAGGAAATTCTTTATATCTCATCTTCAAGACTTTTGATTTTGTCCTTGGCATGTTTGTATTTACCGATAACCTTTTTGTGATCATCGAGTAAATCAGTGAAAGCATCGCCAAGTTCATCAAAAGAGAAGTCATCAAGAGTTTCGTTAGCTACCTTGTTGGAAGTTGCCATTATGCACACATTTGCTGTATCTTGAGGAGAGCCTTTTTCTTCCTCGGAGTCACTCGCTTCACTTTCATGCCAAATTCCTGTGTTGGCATATTTCTTTGATGAGTTCTTTTTGTATGGCTTCTCATAGCGGTTGCTCTTCTTCAAGAATGGGCAGTCTTTTCGGACATGTCCAGTCTTCTTGCAACCGTAACAGGTTGGCTCTTCTTCATCATCTTCTTGTGAATCCTTCTTCCTTCGATTGAAGTGAAGGAATTTTCTGAAGTTGCGAACCATGAGAGCTTGGTCTTCATCATCCGAGTTATCGTCTTCGGTCTCATCGTGATCAGCCCTTCGTCGATGAGCTTTGAGTACGATCTCCCTGGTCTTCGGAGCAGGCTCTTCGAAGTCCTTGAGGTCAAGCTCGTGAGTCATGAGCTTACCCATCAAGGTCTCCATTGACATTGATGTGAGATCGTTTCCTTCTATGATGGCCGTCACCTTAGGGTTCCAAATCTTTGGCAACCCTCTGAGTAACTTACGAATCTTCTCGTGGTTTGAGTACTGCTTACCAAGCGAGGATAGAGGATTGATGATGTCGAGGAATCTTGTAATCATTTGAGTGATCGTCTCATTTGGCTTCATCTTGAAGGCTTCGTATTCTTGAGTGAGACGGCTTATTTTGGATTCCTTGACTTGTGTGGTTCCCTCATGCGTCACTTCTAGAAGTCTCCATACTTCATGAGCAGTGGTGCATGTGGAGACCCTGTTGAATTCATTCCTGTCTATAGCACAGAATAAAGCATTAATAGCCCTAGCATCTAGACTTGCCTGTTTCTTCTCCTCGACAGAATATTTGTCGTGTCGTTTCTCAATGAGGTCACCATCGACAACTATCCTGACGGGCTTTTTGTAACCGTCAGTGACGACAGTCCACAGGTTAAAGTCTAGAGACTTAAGATAGAAGCTCATCCTTGTTTTCCAATATGTATAGTTAGTTCCATCAAATAGGGGAGGCCTATGAGTGGACTGACCTTCACCATGATTGGAAATCAAGGATTGTGTGGTTGCCATGGATCAGCTCTTAGGATGTTAGTCCTTAAAAAGAGAACAGAGCTCTGATACCAATTGAAGAACAGTTTGGCAACTCTAGAGGGGGGTGAATAGAGTATATATAGAAAAATAACCAATTAAAAATAACTCTTTCACCAATAAAAAATAATCAGAGTAAAGTGCGGAAAATAAAACGAGATTAAAAGAGCATACGCAAACACAGCAATTTTAACCTGGTTTCCCTCGTGGAGGACTAGTCCAGGCCTGAGAACTCTTGCTCAGGATTCAAATCCACTATTTGTGAAATAGTAGTTTACAACTGTGCCTTTACTTCAGAAGAGCACGTCAACTTCTAACAGAGGATCGCAGTGGCGATTTGCTTGGAATTGTCCAAGCGACTTCTTCGACTCTTGCACAAGAATCCTAACTGAGAGATGCTGAGCACTCGAGACTTAGGAGGCTTGTGGCTAGTAGATGGGAAGGGTATGGCTTATTTCAGCTATAAGAGAGAAGAGAAGAGAAGATTGGATGGTTTAGAATGAGAAAATTTATGTCCTATTTATAGTGTTTTTATAGGCAGAATTCGGCCAGAATTCGGATAGGAAAATTCAAATATTTGGCCGTTGGACAACTAGCAACCAGCTAACCCTAAAATTAGGGTTCCTGATTTCTAGGGGACAGAGTTCGGCCCGAACTCTGTGTGGAGGCAGAGTTCGGCCCAAACTCTGTCTCTAGAGCACAGAGTGGTTCAAAGGGGATTTTTGGGCAGTGTTTGGTTCAATGGAGCTTGGGATTTTGGGTAGGCTGTAGACTAAGTGTCAAGAGCTCAGCATGACTCAGAGTACACAAGTCTAGACTCAATGAAAATATAAAATACAGACTCGAAAACACACTGAGAACCGGAGACTGAGCTGTCGTCTGTCTTGAACGGAATGCAGACGTCGTGTGTCGTATTGAATTAATACAGACATTATTTAGTCAATGTAGTCAATATTTGGTTGACTGTGACTTTGTGTCAACACATGACTACTGAAATTTTTAGTTATTAGCCTTAGTCAATTTCAGTAGGTACCCCTGACCGTGGTATTCAGGGATCCCTATCCTAGATATGATGCAATACAATACTAGTTTATTTGTACAAGCACAATCGTCCACGGTGTCCAAGCCATTCATACTTGTCATATCAGGCAAGCTGTCGTAACAGCTTATCGAGGTAGATCATGTCAGTTTACTTGTCAAGAGTTCGCCACGGCGGGCCACTATCGTATTCAGGAAATATGTGCAAATCTATAGAGTACAAGCCTTTACAAAGAGTCAAAAAATATGAGCATAATGTAGCATTAAATATAATATTATAATGAAAGAGGACTATGGAAGGAGCCATACGGCTAAGGGTTATATGCTCATGCGGCTGCGGGGGGAGGGGGGGGGAGGGGGGGCGGGGGGCAGTGCCATGCGGCTTGGAAAGGAAGGGAGCGCATGCGGTTGGATAAATAAGTTCATGCGGCTAAGAGTAGCCTCGGCCTTATGCGGCTACGGATAATTGAGTTCAAGCGGCTGGATTATGCCGAGGCTTCATGCGGCTGCGGAGATGGCAAACCTTATGCGGCTGAAAAGATAGGAGTCTCATGCGGCTGAGTAAGGGACGGGTCTTATGCGGCCAAGAAGGACAAGTCACATGCGGCTCGGGATGGAAGGGCTTATGCTGCAAGAGTATGCTAGCTTATGCGGCTGCGGGGAAGTGAGTATATGCGGCTGGAAGAGACCAGTCCATGCGGCTGAGTAAGGGACGGGTCTTATGCGGCCAAGAAGGACAAATCACATACAGTTCGGGATGGAAGGGCTTATGCGACAAGAGTATGCAAGCTTATGCGGCTACGGAAAAGTGAGTATATATGGCTGGAAGAGACCAGTCCATGCGACTGAGTAAGGGACGGGTCTTATGCGTCCAAGAAGGACAAGTCACATGCAGCTTAGGATGGAAGGGCTTATGCGGCAAGAGTATGCAAGCTTATGCGGCTGCGGGAAAGTGAGTATATGCGGCTGAAAGGGACCAGTCCATGCGGCTGAGTAAGGGACGAGTCTTATGTGGCAAGAAGACTATTGAGTTCATGCGACTGAATTATGCCGAGGCCTTATGCGGCTAGAGACTGAAGTACATGCGGCAGCGAAGCTCATACGGCTCGAGGTTTTATGCGGCTAGGAAAGAGACTTGCCGCATGAAAAAATTCATGCGGTCAAGCACTGTTGTTCTTCTTCTCCAAATTTTCGAGAAGGAGAACCATGAAGACCAAGTTTCCAAGCTCCATAATTCCATCATCCAGAGTCAGAATCCAGACTTTCATAGGTCAAAATGGGGCAGAATAGAATTTTCTACAACATGGAACCATTAAAACTTGAAAATAACAATGTTAAGTAGATCAACACCCAAAAAATTCAAAAATACAATAAACTTAGATCTACACAATTTGAACCATGGAAATTAAAAATGCTAAGTATTAAAGTGTATTAGAATCTCGTGAGGAAGAGAATGGAACAATAAAAACTGAGTTCCTCCATGAAGCAATCTGCACTTGCCCAAGCCCTACTCCCTGGTAGGTAAAGAAGTAATGGTGGAGAAGAAGAAGTAATAGAGAAGAATTGATGAGGAGAGAGAGGGTTGGGCGGCTATAAATGAGGAGGGTGGTGGTAGGTAGGAGTTTTTCCTTGGTCCATAATGAACCAAAAGCAACCTAAGTCGAACCAAGCCAAACCAAACAAGCCGAACCAAGCAAGGAGACACGTAATACGAGTCAAAATACGTATACGTATACCAAGATATGTAATACGATCCACAGGCATTACAACTCTACCCACCTTAAAAGAATTCTGTCCTCGGAATTTAATTAAGAGACTAGAGAGACAAGGACAAGTTATATTAATCACAGACAAGCTATAACTAGGCAATCAACCAAGCTATCATTTATATAAGCAAGAAATCGAAGACATGAGGCATAAGGAAGACATCATACCTCACGAGTCAAACAGGTCGGTATATCGCGATCGGGTATATTCTCACGCTCCCACGTTGACTCACCCAAAGAGTGATGACTCCAAGCAACACGGACTAAGCTAATAGTCTTGTTCTTAAGTATCTTCTTCTTTCAGTCCAATATAGACACGGGCCTTTCTTCATACGAAAGGTTGGTACCAACAACCAATTCTGAATGATCCAGGATATGGCTCAGGTCTGGGATGTACCATCGTAGTTGGGATACATGGAACACATCATGCACCTCATATAGCAACGACGGAAGAGCGAGATGATATGATACATCACCTACTCGCTCCAAGATATCGAACGGCCCTATAAACCTAAGACTAAGCTTTCCCTGTACGCCGAAACAAATAACGCCACGGTTAGGCAAAATCCTCAGGAATACATGGTCGTCGACAGAAAAATCAAGAGTGCGCCGACGAGAATCGGCCTAATGGCGCTGGCGATCTTGGGCAACTCGAAGATGATCTCGGACTCTCCTGACCACCTCAACCGTCTGAGCAATCATTTCTGGAACGAGCATTTGCCCCTCTCCAATGTCGTCCCATGCTAGCGGGGATCTGCACTTCCTGCCATATAGTGCCTCGAACGGTGCCATCTGGATACTGGCCTAGAAACTGTTGTTGTATAAGAACTCCACCAGGTGCAGGTGATCTTCCCACGAACCACCGAAGTCGAGTGTACAAGATCTCAATATATCTTCAAGAGTCTGGATCGTGCGTCCCGACTGACCATCTGTCTGCGGGTGATAAGCTGAGCTGAACTGGAGGCGAGTTCCCAAACTCTCTTGCGACTATGCCAAAAGTACGACGTAAATTTGGAATCTCTATCCGAGGTGATACTGACTGGTACTCCATGAAATCTGATGATCTGTCTGAGATACATCTCTGCTAGCTGAGCCGTCGACTGACCAACTCTGAATGGAAGAAAGTGAGCCACTTTCGTGAGCCTGTGAACTATCACCCAGATAACATCTCTACCAGTTGGAGATCTAGGCAATCCAGTCACTGTTTGCCATTAAAAATTTTTGATTGCAAATTTCAATTATAAACAAAACAGTATTACAATGTAGGACTTAGATGTAGTCCTAGGAGAACACTTTTATTTATCTGGGTCCCTGTTGTTTTCCATAAATAAATTCACTTTATTTATTGTGTATCTGGGAAAATTATAACTGTAAAAATTCGATCTAGAAGACGATCGCTTTATCCCTTGGACTATGCGAAGAAGAAAAGCTCTCAAAATTTTGACAGTAAGTTAGATAACTATCTATCTGTACAATGAATGAGAAAAAGAACTCTATTTATAGAGTCAAAAATAACTGAAAGGATAACTGTCTTCACAGCCCGTGCCTAGTTGAAAATCACGCAGGATTTAACATACGCAAGGTTGTGAGCAGTTACTGGACGTGGCCTGTAACTGTTGGACACATGGCAATCATGCATGAGTCGTGTGCAAGTTACAGGACACGCAGGCGAGAGATCAGTGGTATGGCTGCCACGTACTCCAATTTGATGAAATCCACGCAGACTTGTTGTAGACGAAATCCACGCAGACTCGGGGCAGAAAGCTTCAAAATCCACGCAAACTTGGGGCAAGAAGCTTCAGAATCCACGCAGGCTTGGGGCAAAAAGCTTTACAATCCACGCAGACTTGGGGCAGAAAGCTTCACAATCCACGCAGATGTGGAGCAAGAAACTTCAGAATCCACGCAAACTTGAGACAGAAAGCTCAAAATATACGCAAACTTTGGGAAAGAACATAATCCATGCTCGATTGAGACAGGACTGCCAGCTGTCTTGATTCGACGTGCTTTGACTGACACAAAATCTCTGACAGTGATTGCTTTTGTCAGTTGCATTAAATGACAAGAAGCTCTTTTGGTACGCCAACTTGGTGAAGGCTGAGTCTTACTGAAGAAGATTTCGAAAGTCACGCAATAGTCGGCTGTGATCTCTCGAGTTCTGTGCATACGTGGCATACGAAAAGACGTTCTTCGACTGTCGTGCTGTCAGTCATAATTACACTTTGACAAATGATAAGCTGTTTCCCAGTGTGACTTTTAAATATTGTCCTGATCAACTCAGCGTGACTTTTGAACTTGTTCTGATCAACTCAGCGTGACTGTTCATTTTTAAGGCCTACAAAACCCCCTTCAAAGTTTTCAAAAAATGATAAATTATTTCGAAATACTTTGAAAACGAGATGATAAAATGAATTTAGTCACGCTGAGATGACATCAAATTTTTCGAAAGTCGAAAAGACTTCAAAATTTCGAAATACTTTGGAAACATCCAAATGAACTTATTAAATGTCATGATGACTCTTCATTCTCCGAGACTGATTGAATCCAATTTATGGTGGAATATGAACCGCCGGCGAGCTCTGTTATATAAACAGGGAAAAAATTCAGCTTTGATGTTCATCTTACGTCAACATGACTCCGAAGGAAGAAGCTGAAGAAGAAGCAAGAAAGTTAGGTTTCTGTGCCCATGGCGATCCTACTTTTGGGGGTAAGGAACCGGAGCCTTTTGTCTTCGAGTTCAAAGATGACCTGACACAACTAGCCAAGAATTTCTTGAGCTATTTTGGCCTGGATGGCTCGTCTTCTTCCAATGGACGCAGCCTCGCAGAGCAGCGTGAAATATTCAAAGTTCTGTTACACCTTATGGGAGTCAAGAGCGTAGAAGAACTGGGCGCTAAGCTCAGTCGTTCTGCAAAATAGAGCGTGTCTTTTATGCTTCCGTTTTTTTTGAAAATGTTGCACTTCTTTTTTTTTGTAAGGCCATCAGTGCCTCTTTTGTCTTGAAAAATGTAGTACAACTTTTGTGCTGAACAGCGTGCATTAATGAAGAATATTAAGTGGCACTCTTTGAATGTTTCCAATGCTGTGCTGTCTTCCAAAGTACACGTGACACTCATTCCGTAATTTTGAGCGCTTTTTGCTCGGATCCAAGAATAGGCTTGTACTTTGTCCTTTAAATAGGTAGCTGAGTTTCACAGATACTCATCTCCTTATTCTTCTTCTTCTTCTCTGAGAATAAATTTTTTATGAGATTTCATTCTCAAACAGGAAAGCAATGCTTTCTAATGTTCGATTTCTGTGCACTATACCAGACATTGGTTTACCAATCCGTAGCACCAAACTCGATGGTACGTCCAGTATAGAACGCGTACTATTTTTACTGTTTGAAGATGGGCTTTTGTTTCTGACTGAACAGGGTGTGTCTGTTTCTAGTTGACAAATGCACGCTGGATGATAATGATATTTCTATTGATTTAATCTCTTTTTCCTTGTTGTTTTCTACAGAAGCTCGGCTGAAAATTTTCTTCAGAACTGGCATTGGTGATTTGGATGCTGTGGAGAATATTCTGCTGACACCTACATCAGGGAGCTCATACGCTTTTGACGCGTAAATCAGACAACTCAGAACTCTTCGTGGGATAGAAGGGTCTTCCTCAGATGGTAGGAAGAGCCTTTATACACGAGAGTTGGATGGTGGAGTCAACTCTACCCCGTGAAATCGGGTAGTAGAGTTCCTTTCACAGGAGAACTAGGAATTGTATCCTAATGTTGGATACATTCCTATCTCCTTTGAGAGGTCACTCCCAATCCACCAGTTGTATTGGCAGCAACACGCCTTCGGGCTGCCATACTCTGGGGTTCTCCTCTCGTCTGAGAGAGAAGACCAGAGTTTGATTCCTGCTGATCTGGTCGTGACTGGGACTCAGACAGTCAGGAACTGCCACCAACAACGAACCTGACGGAGAAGGTCCGACGGAGAAGATCCAAGGAAGAAGATAGATCTCTATTAGGTTATTGTTGTGTGCATAGAATAAAAATCCAAAATTGTAAATAGATTTCCATTATGATTTGTAAGAAAGTCTAAGAAAATGTAATAGACTTTTTATGATGAAATGAGAGTGGAAATGATAATTCTTCTATGCTCAATAATTTGTATTTGAATGATTTGTGGACATGATAGATAATAAAATCTTCTTTTCTGATTTAGAGTACTCAATACTATCAGAGGTAATGTGGACATGATAATATGTAGGAACTCGAAAAGAAAATAGATTGATTTCTATGCAGAGGTCAAGAATAGAAAATAACAAATGAGCAGGTAGATTCGGCATTTATTCAGAGGTTATGAAAACATGATAAATAACGAATTCCCATAATAGAAGATTATGAACGGACGAATCGTCAGATGAATGTAATGAACGAATGAACCGTCGGATGAATGTAATAAATGAACGGATGAACCGTCGGGCATTAATGAATGTGTGAACCGTCGGATGAATGTAATAAATGAACAGATGAACCGTCGGGCATTAATGAATGTGTGAACCGTCGGATGAATGTGACGCTTCATTATTTGAAGAACTTCTGCCTATAAATATAGCAGAATTCTGACAAGAACGAACACTTCCATTCTTCAACATAAAAATATCATCTGAAGAAGCATCCAAGAAAGCTGGAATCACCCCGAAGATTCAGAAGGGCACTGAAGAACGCCTTGTCGATCCAAGTCAACCGAAGGAAGTAAAAGCAGGCGAAGGTTCGTCTGCACCCAAGCCCCCCAGGGACATTCTGGACTTCCTGCTCGAACCAGGAAGGACTGAAGAAGAAGAAGCCATGAGGATGGTCGCTTGCAAGTTCCTCGTGGGTTCTAGCAAGGAGGTTCTCGGCTCTTTTGCTGACTGCGTTTTCAAGAAGGATGGCAGTGGCCCGCGTCCAAATGTAGAGAAGGATGATAGTGATCTTCCTTAAAATCATGTACTATCATTCATGATTAAAATAAAATAAAAATTTTATTTATAAACATGAACTTGTCTGATGATTTACAAGTATTTATATTTATGCATAATACTTTTTAAGGAATTTGCCATTAATAGGCATCATAACTTTTCGACCATCCAGTTCTGAGAGTTGATAAGCTCCATTTGAGAAAACTCTGCTTACGACATAGGGACCTTCCCATTTTGCGTCAAATTTGCCTTTGTTCATATGAGTCATAGTCATAGGACGTCTGACTGTTAGAACAAGTTCTCCTTTTTGATATGCTCGAACTCTGACTTTCTTATTAAAAGCTCTTGAGATTCTATCTTGATAGAATTCGATATTCTGTTGAGCAAATAATCGCTTCTCATCCAGAGCTTCTAATTCCTGAAGTCGAAGACGATCATTATTCTCGACGGTGAGTTCATTAGTGATTGCTATCCTTAAAGAAGGAATTTGAATCTCTAATGGAAGAACAGCTTCGCAACCATACACCAGAGAGAAGGGTGTACATTTAGTAGCATTACGAACTGTAGTACGGTAAGCCCACAAACATTCACCGAGCTTCTCACTCCAATTACGTTTGTTAGTAGAGACAAACTTCTTTAGGAGTTTGATGATGGTCTTGTTGAAAGCTTCTGCTAATCCATTAGCTGCCGGATTATATACGGTAAAAGCCATATTATTGATCCGGTGATCGTCACAGAATCGAGTAAATTTCTGGCTGACGAATTGTGGTCCATTATCATGAATAATGCATCAAGGAACACCAAATCTGTAGATGACGTGGTGTTTAATAAAGCTGATGACATTGGACGTCTTGACTTCAGATAAAGGAATGGCTTCAGCCTATTTGGAAAAGTAATCGGTTATTGCGAGAATAAACCGATGACCTTTTGATGACGGCGGATTGATCGGACCGATAATGTCCATGCCCCAAGCTTCGAAGGGCCATGATGCTACCGTCGGATGTAGAAATTTCGAGGGTTGATGAATAAAATCCGCATGGATTTGACAAGCTTTACACTTCTTTGCATATTCGATGGCGTCTGATACCATAGTGGGCCAATAATAACCCATACGTCGAATACGGTCTTGAAGTTTTGGTCCAGGCTGATGTGCTCCACAAATTCCATCATGTGCTTCGCGAATAATTTGTTGAGCCTCGTCACTGGCAACACATCGAAGAAGTAAACCATCATAAGCTCGACGATGTAAGGTTTTTGTAGTATGATTGTAATAGAATCTGAGTGATCGTCGTCTGATAGATGCTGCTTCACTCGGATTATCTGGAAGAATGTCATACAATACAAAATCTAAGAAAGGAAGTCTCCAATCTTTATCTGTATTCTGAGTCTCAGCTGAATTACTGAAGATGAATTCCATGCTAGAATCAGATGAAGATGATAAAGATTTACGACTGAATCCAAATCCTCTTGTTGTATTGACGTCATGAGACGTTGATTCTTCAATGTCAATTGGAAGTCCTAGGGTCAGGTTATTTTCCAGATAAAACAATTCTCGATTGCGAACAACAATCATTTGTTGCCGTCTAATCGGAATAGCCAACACCGCCGCAAGATTAGCTAGAGCATCAGCTTCTGTGTTACATGCTCGCCTAACATATTCAATGAAGAATTCTTCAAACGAAGAAGCCATAGATATAGCTGATCTATGATAAGGAACCAGATCTTGATGGCGAACTTCTTAAGTACCCCTTATCTGATTGACAATGAGTTTAGAGTCTCCGTACGCCTCCAAATATCGAATATTCAGATGTTTAGCGAGTTGAAGACCAATGAGTAACGCATTGTACTCAGCTATGTTGTTTGAACACGGCTGATCAAAAGAATAAGCTCTTTGGATAGCAAGACCTTCTGGCGATACAAGAATGATTCCAACTCCAGCGACAATATCACCATTAGGACCTATCCTTGAAGCTCCATCAAAGAATAGACGCCAAGTAGGATCTTCTTCAGCAATTTGGTTTGAATCTAGGACTTCATCTGGGATTTTATCATAGAGTTTTGAATTTTTTAGAATTGAATGTGCAGCCAGAAAATCAGCTAAAGCTTGTCCTTTGACAGATTTCTGAGGAATATAGTGCATATCATACTGAGCAAGTAAGATTCCCCAATTAGCCAATCGAGAATTCAAAACACTAGGTTTCTTCATCATGACCCGTATAGGATTGATCCTGGAAATGACATGAATAGTCTGGCCAATGATATAATGACGTGTCTTTTGAACAGCGAACATCAAGGCTAGACATTCTTTTTCGACCGGTGAATATCGAGGTTCAGCTCCGGTCATAGTACGACTGAGATAGTAGATGGCTTGTTCATGACCATTTTTATTCTTTTGTGCGAGCAATGCACCCAATGAATGACTCATTGCTCGGGTATATAAGAGGAATGGAATTCCTGAGACGGGAGGTACCAATACTGGAGGGCTCATCAGATATTGTTTTATATCATCGAATGCTTTCTGACATTCATCATTCCAGACAAAAGAGACACCTTTCTTCATAAGTTTGTTGAATGGTCTGCAGCGTCCTGAAAGATTAGAGATGAATCTCCTGATATAAGCGATCCTTCCTTGAAATCCTCGTAGCTCTTTTAAGGTGCGTGGAGGACGCATCTCTTGGATGGCTTTGATCTTCTCGGGATCCACGTGTATACCTTTAGAGGTAATGACGAAGCCGAGAAATTTACTACTAGAGACGCCTAAGAAGGACTTAGTAGGGTTCATCTTTAATTGATGCTTACGTATTAGATCAAATATAGTCTTCAAATCTTGGATATGATCCTCCTTTTGTCGACTTTTGACGGCAATATCATCAACGTAGCATTCGACTGTTTTCCGCAAATGTTCACGGAATATAGTGCTCATGGCTCGTTGATAAGTTGCTCCTGCATTCTTGAGACCGAATGGCATAACTGTATAACAGTATGTACCGATCGATGTTCTGAAAGAAGTGTGCTTCTCGTCATCTGGAAATATTTTAATCTGATTGTACCCAGAATACCCGTCCATGAATGACATCCGTTCAAACCCACAGGTATTATCGATCATGACATCAGTGATTGGTAGAGGGAATTCGTCTTTAGGACATGCCTCATTGAGATCGCGGAAGTCTATGCAAACTCTGATCTTGCCGATCTTTTTAAGAACAGGAACTATATTAGCCACCCAATTGGGATGTTGTTCCTCTCTAATAAACCCAGAGGTCATGAGTTTATTGACTTTAGCTTCAATTGCATCCATAATATCTAGACGAAATCGTCGCTGTTGTTGTTTGACCGGTTTCGCATTCGATAAGATATTGAGCTTGTGAGTTGCGATTTGTGGATCGAGTCCTGGCATATCTTCATAACTCCAAGCGAAGACATCGATGTAGTCACGAATAAGTTTAATCATGTCTTGCTTATCAGTTTCTGAAAGACTTTCACTGATGAATATTGGTTTGGGAGATCCCTCTTCACCAACATCTATTTGAACAAGTTTGTCTTAAGTCGGAGGCTCTTTTTGCTCAAATCGAAACTCCCATTGATTATCCAACCTTTGGGCCCATTGTTCTGATTCAGGTGAGATTTCAAACTCATCTTCGTCTTTATCACTTTCCTCAGAACCGTCAATAGAGACCATGTTGGAAGACAGAATGTTGCAGTAGAAATCACCGATACTCGTATCGGAATCCCAAGAGGTAGTACTAGAAGAATCAGATCTCTTATCTTCGTCAGATTCGAGATCTTCATGGATAATATTGATAAAAGGAGTAGGAGCAGTATAACCCAATCCGCATTTTGTTCTCCCATATTTCAGAGGAGGGATCCGGACAGGCATTTTTCTTCCTTTTCCACTATTGAGGCCAGTTCTGAAGTCATAGCCCATATTTTTAATAATGTCTTTAGATTGCTGATTATAGCGACGTAGTTGTAATCTTCCAGTATCATCGTTTTTGTCTTCATCTTCGAAATTAGAAGGATTTTGGGGCCCTTTGTAGAAGAATATTGGAATGTCTCCTGACTTTCTGCTGGGAACTAGAAAGTATGAAGATTGTACAGGTTCTAGGGATACATCTGTATGAGCAGTCTGTACAACTCCTATGGTTATTGTGCTCAAGTTATCTAACAAATGTAAATAACTATGAACATAATTACACACATCAACATACTGCAAAGATGGAGACTTTTCATTAAATGTAAAAGTAGCAGTATTTACATTGGGAGAGGGCTGAGCCTTAGATATCTTAGCCAAATCAATGACTAAAGGGGGAGAAGATGAACGAGAAGAAGCATTGTTTCGATTAAGATCGATAACAAATGGCTCAGAAGAGGTGAGCTCCCTTGAAGCTTGAGATGGAAGAGTAATCCACCCTCCAACTGGAATTAGCAGAGTATCCTATTTTATATGTGCAGATGCAGGAACTGCAGTACGCCCACTGACAGGAATGATTAGTGTATCTTGAGTAGACGACTGAGGTAATGGAGAAATTCGTCCACTCACCGGAATGATGAAAGAACCTTCTCCTAAGGGTTTAGGAGATTGTTGCTGAGTAGTTCGACCTTCAACAGGAATTATTAAAGTCTCACTTTGTTAATCCTCTTTCTCCATAGCTTGTATCACCCTTGTATACTCTTCTTTGTACATCCGGGAATCATTGAAATAGGCTTCAACCCTATGGAAGGGATTTATATCAGCAACTTTTTTTTGTACTCTTCCATTGCTATCAATGTATTTAAAACACTGATGAAGAATAGAAGGCACCACATTATTTTTATGAAGAAAGGGCCTTCCAAGAAGAAGATTGTAGGATCCCACAATCTCGATCACATAGAAAGTGACTTTGGATCTGAAATCACCTATTTGAAGCTTCAGATGAATCTTTCTCAAAGGCTCGCTCCTGCTTTGATTGAATCCCAGGATAGTAGTAACTGTCTTGGAAAGCTTGTGAAGAGGGATTTTTAGTTCATCCAACAGACTCTTTGGCATTATGCTTATAGCAGACCCTGGATCAATGAGGATACGATCTATCTTCATTATATCGATATAACCGGTGTAGTAGAGAGGCCGATCATGTCGATTATCCTCCAGTAGCATGTCGTATTGTGTAAAGGTGATATTTGGGATAATCTCCAGTACACTGTTGCAATGTAAGCAAGTGGCAGGTTCTGCATCTGGCTTCTTTAACTGTGCAAGACAAGAGTCAGCTTGTAGAAGTGCTTCACTTAACGTCTCTGTTTGCAAAAAACAAAAGTATGATCTTTATTTCACAAACTTTGTAAAGAATATTACAAGAATTCTGGGAAAGTACAACTATAGGAATCCGATCTGAATGACGATCGCTTTATCCCTTGGACGATGTGAACTTTGAAGACTTGAATCTCTGAAGAACGCAGCAGCACTTGGACGAAAACTCTGATTTTTCTTGATTGTGTCTGTGATGTGTTGAATGAAAACGAAACTCTATTTATAGAGTTCTGAAATAACTGTTTTGGACAGTTATTCTGGAGAGCGCCTGGTTGAAGTGCGCCTGTTTTGAGCACATATGACAAACTGCGCCTATTTTCACTCCATTATCACGAACGTGCACCAACTGCTCTAGACACGTGGCATTATTTGATTAAAATGCGCTTGGTCGTGTACAGTTAGTGGGACACGTGTTGGACATGTAGAGTGGTAGTTAGGCGTTGATTTAGTCAAAGTGCGCCTGTTTCAGGGACACGTAGCAAGCTCTAAATTGATGTTGTATTGAACTGCGCCTTCTTCACTGAGACGTAGGCGCAATCTGCAAAGTGCGCTGAATTCGGATGGAAGTAGGCGCTATCTGCTGAGTTCAGATGGAAGTAGGCGCAGTTTGATCAAACAGCGCCTGGACAGCTGTCATATCTTCTTCGAGCGCCGCGCCATCATAGGAATGATAGCGCCGTCTCGATCTTCGTGTTTGTCAGGTAATAATGACTCCACGTCAGCTAAGCGCGATTTGTGAAATGTGCCTCTATGATGCAGAAAATAGGCGCGTTCTGAGTTTGTTGGTGAAGTAGGCGCCATCTGTTTGTAGGCGCGTTCTGATCAATCTGTTGAATCAAACCTAGGCGCGGTTTGATTTTTTTGACCTACAAGACCCCCTTCAAAGTTTTCGAATTTTGAATTTTCAAAAGTTCGAAATACTTTGAATAATGACCAATTGTAATGGACTTTATTTTGAATGAAATGGAATGATATTTTGGATGATTCTATTTACTTGTTACATACCCTATTATAGGAGATAAGCAATATAATGAGAAAACATATTCAGAGGTACAGGACGTGATATATTTTCTTGATGTAGAAAATAACTATATTCTTTATATCTTGCTCAGAGGTAATGTGGACATGGCAAAATATAAATATCGAATATTTGTTATTTCAATAGACAACTTAGTCAGAGGTAATAGGGACGTAACAAGTTGCAATAGAAAATATGTAGAATTCAAAGGTGAATTCTTTTTTGATAACGATGATGATATGATGAACGGTTAAAAATGAACCGTCAGAATGAATGATTCATTAAAAATGTCTGCTGGGGATTTTAATGAATGAACCTTTAGATTCATCGAAGGGGGATGAACAGTCACCTCGATTCACGAAGAGTCAGTAGACTAGTATAAATAGTCCAGAACTCATGAAGAATTTTATCACTACCTTCAACAGGAAAGATGTCTTCCAACAACATGTCTAAGGAGACTGAAGTCGTGCCGAAAACCGAGAGCGTCACCGGGGAACTTTCTGCTGGAACGGAGAAGGGCGAAGGGTCGTCTGCACCCAAGCCTCTTGTCGACTCAGTCTTATCGGATCAAAAGGAGATGGGTGAAGGCTCCTCTGCACCAAAGCCTTCACAGGATATCCTCGACTTTCTGATAGAGCCGGGGAAGACTGCGGAAGAAGAGGCAAAGAGGATAGCTTTCCTCAAATCCTTGCTGAGTTCAGACAAAGATGTCTTCGACTCCTTTGCTGATTTTGCTTGTGAGAAGGAGGGGCTTGGCCCTCGTCCTAAGTTTGATAGGGATGATAGTGATCTCCCTTAATGTAATGTAATATATTCTTTGAAAATAAAAAAGAAATTTATTTACATTGTCTATCAAGAAATCTTTACACATTTATACATAGTATTTCTTAAGAAATTTGCCATTGATAGGCATCATAGCTACTCTGCCATCCATCTCCGTTAACTGGTAAGCACCATTGGAAAATACCTTATTTACAACAAAAGGACCTTCCCATTTGGCATCGAACTTGCCCTTACTCATATGAGTCATAGTCATAGGACGTCTGACTGTAAGGACCAAATCACCTTTCTGAAATGCTTGTACTTTAACTTTGCGATTAAAGGCTTTTGAGATACGGGCCTGGTATAACTCAATGTGCTGTTGAGCCAAAAGCCTCTTTTCATCAAGTGCCTCCAACTCTTGCAATCGAAGTAGATCGTTGTTCTCCGTTGTAAGTTCATTGGCAATGGCTATCCGCAGAGACGGGATTTGAATTTCCAGTGGCAGAACTGCTTCACAACCATATACCAAGGAGAAAGGTGTACAGCCGGTAGGATTGCGAACTGTAGTGCGATAAGCCCATAAACATTCGCCAAGCTTCTCACTCCAATTCCGTTTGTTAGTAGAGATAAACTTCTTGAGGAGTTTGATAATGGTTTTATTGAAAGCTTCAGCTAAACCGTTTGCTGCAGGGTTATAGGCTGTCGAAGCAACATTGTCGATGCGATGATCGTCACAGAACCGAATGAACTTTTGACTAATGAACTGAGGTCCATTGTCATGAATGATTCGCTGCGGTACACCAAACCTGTATATCACATGGTGTTTGATAAAGTTGATGACACTGCTGGTTTTGACTTCAGCCAGAGGTATAGCCTCAGCCCACTTAGAGAAGTAGTCTGTGATGGCCAGGATAAACCGGTGCCCTTTAGAAGAAGGAGGGTTGATTGGGCCTATGATATCCATGCCCCAAGCTTCAAAAGGCCAAGAAGCAGCCGTAGGATGTAGATATTCTGATGGTCGATGAATGAAATCTGCATGAATCTGACATGCTCTGCATTTCTTTGCGTATTCAATAGCATCGGATACCATAGAAGGCCAGTAATAGCCCATACGACGAATACGATCTTGCAATTTAGGACCAGGTTGATGCGCTCCACAAACACCATCATGAGCTTCACGTAGTATTTGTTTTGCTTCATTACCAGCAAGACAACGTAATAGTAGACCATCATAAGTTCGTCGGTAGAGAGTTTTTGTTGTATGATTATAATAGAAACGGAGAGATCGTCTTCGAATGCTAGTGGCCTCTTTGGGATCTTCAGGCAATATTCCATAAACTGCAAAATCAATGAAAGGAGTTCTCCAATCTTCATTGATGATATTGACCTCAGCAGAATTACTAAACTCAATATTGTGATTATTTTCAATACAAAATAACTCTCTATTGGAAATAACAACCAATTGCTGTCTTTGGACAGGAATCGCCAAGACTGCTGCAAGGTTTGCTAGAGCATCTGCTTCGGTATTGTAAGCCCGACGAACATATTCAATATAGAAAGCTTTGAAGGAAATGGCCATAGCAATGGCTGCTTCATGATACGGAATCAAATCTTGATGACGAACTTCATATATTCCTTTAACCTGGTTAACAACCAGTTTAGAGTCACCGTATACTTCAAGATATTGGATGTCTAATTGTTTAGCCAATTGAAGGCCGATAAGCAAAGCATTATACTCTGCAACATTGTTGGAACAAGGCTCATCCAAAGAATAAGCCCGTTGAATAGTTAATCCTTCTGGCGAAACGAGCACAATCCCTACTCCTGCTATAATAATCCCATTTGGTCCAATTCTGGAAGCTCCGTCAAAGAATAGACGCCATGTGGGAAATTCTTCCGAGATCAGATTTGTTTCGAGCGTCTCATCAGGAATCTCGTCGTAGAGTTTTGAAGTCTCAGAAACAGGATGAGCAGCTAAGAAGTCAGCAAGGGCTTGTCCTTTAACTGACTTTTGAGGTACGTAAATCATGTCGTATTGGGCAAGTAAGATAGCCCATGTAGCCAGCCTTGAATTGAGAGTGCTGGGCTTCTTCATGAGTACCCGTAGAGGGTTAATTCGAGAGATAACATGGATTGTTTGACCAATTATATAGTGTCTTGTCTTTTGTACAGCGAACATTAAGGCTAAACATTCTTTCTCAACCATGCTATATCGATGTTCGGCACCGATCATAGTACGACTGAGATAGTAGATAGCCTGTTCATGTCCTTCTTTGTTCTTTTGGGCAAGTAAAGCACCCAATGAGTGATCCATTGCTCTGACATACATTAAGAAAGGTATGCCGGAGATTGGTGGCACCAAGACTGGTGGGTTCATAAGATATTGTTTTATGTCATCAAACGCTTGTTGACATTCTTCGGTCCAAACGAAAGATACACCTTTCTTCATGAGTTGTGTAAACGGTCTGCATCGTCCAGATAAATTTGAAATGAATCTCCTGATGTACGCAAGTCGGCCTTGAAATCCTCGTAGCTCTTTTAGGTTGCGTGGAGGACGCATCTCTTGAATGGCTTTAATCTTCTCAGGATCTACGTGTATACCTTTAGAGGTAATAACGAAGCCGAGAAATTTACCACTAGAGACACCCAAGAATGACTTGGTGGGATTCATTTTGAGTTGATGTTGGCGCATGAGATTGAAGATAGTTCTCAAGTCTTGAATGTGATCTTCCTTCAGACGACTTTTGACAGCAATATCATCAACATAGCATTCAACAGTCTTTCTCAAATGATCTCGAAAGATAGTGCTCATGGCTCGTTAATAAGTTGCACCGGCGTTCTTGAGACCAAATGGCATCACAGTGTAGCAATAAACTCCTCGAGAAGTACGAAAAGAAGTATGCTTTTCATCGTCAGGATTCATCTTGATTTGATTATATCCAGAGAATCCATCCATAAAAGATAACCTTTCGAACCCACAGGTATTGTCAATCATGACATCAGTGATTGGAAGGGGAAACTCATCCTTTGGACAAGCGTCGTTCAAATCCCGAAAATCAATGCAGACTCTGATTTTCCCAGTCTTCTTCAAAACTGGAACAACATTAGCAACCCAGTCTGGATGTTGCTCTTCACGAATAAAGCCACAAGCGATGAGCTTTCGAACTTCTTCATCAATTGCATCCATCATTTCAGGTTTGAAGCGCCGTTGTTGTTGTTTAACAGGTTTCGCATTAGGTAATATATTCAGCTTGTGTGTAGCAATTTTGGGATCTAAACCTGGCATGTCTTCGTAACTCCAAGCAAAGACATCAATATATTCGCGAATGAGAAGAATCAACTCCTGCTTATCATCTTCGGGGAGATTCTTACTAATGAATATAGGACGGGATATACCGTTTTCTCCTACATCAATCTGGATTAGTTGATCTTCAGTAGGTGGTTCTCGTTTTTCAAACCGGAGCTTCCACTGATTGTCCATCTTTTGTACCCAAGGATCAGTTTCAGGGTTTTCTTCGAAGTCATCATCAGTAGCATCGTTGTTGATATCTGGAAATTCAACTGAGACCATGTTGGAGGATATGGCAATACGATGTACGTGACCAATGCTAGTGTCAGAATCCCATGAAACTGTATCAGAAGAAACAGTGCGTTCATCATCATCGGATTCAATTATCTTAGGAGCTGTAGCCATAGTAGGAAATGTAAATACATAACCAAGGCCGAACTTATTCCTCTTGCTAGTAACATGAATAGGAGTTCGTCTCCCTCTTCCATAGTTGAGTCCACTCTTGAAATCATATCCCATTTTACGGATGATCTCTTTAGACTGAGTGCTGTAACGACGGAGTTGTAAATGTCCTGTGTCATCGTGTTTGCAGTCTTCGGTATAAGAAAACTTTTGTTCTGGTCCTCTAATAAAGATTATTGGACTTTCGTCAGCTTTTCGAGCAGGAACTATAAAGTATGAACTATCCGTTGATTCCAATGATACATCTGTTTGGTAAGATTGTACAACTTCAATTGTGAGTGGCTTCAACCTATCTAACATATTTAAGTAACACTCAGCATGATATAACACATCAGTATACTGTAAAGGAGATACATCTTTATTGATATTTACAACAGTGTTTACAGTAGGACTTTTAGCCTTAGCAGGCTTAGTCAAATTGATAACAAGAGGGGGAGAAGAAGAACGAGGAGGAAGAGAAGGCTTGTTACGACGAAGGTCGATAACAAATGGCTCAGAAGAGGTGAGCTCCCTTTTTCCTTGGTCAGTCATAGAAATTGTCTTCTTGGCAGGAAGTCGAATGACCAATGGTTCAGCATGTGAGGGCTTAGAGACGCACCTTTTGACAGGAATCACAAGAGTATCCTGTGACTTTGGTTCTTGTTCCTTTTTGCTAGGAGGAAGATAGATGGTTAGTGGTTCAAAAGAAGAGGGTTGAGAGACGTGCCCTTTAACAGGAATTACAAGAGTGTCTTGAGATTCAATTCCCTGCTCTTCTTCAATGTCTAAAGCCAAGACAACTTTCATGAACTCATCTTTGTACATGCGAGCATCGTTGCAGTATGCTTCGACGCCCTTGAAAGGATAGAGATCTGCAACTTCTTTTTGGACTTCTCCTTTGTCATCAACATATTTGAAACATTGATGAAGGGTTGATGGCACAATATTATGCTCATGAAGGAACGGTCTTCCTAGAAGAGCATTGTAGGAACAACCATGGTTATCAATGATGTAAAAGGTTACCTTTGTACGAAGATTGCCTATTTGGAATTTTAGGCGAATCTTACCCAGAGGTTCACTTCTTCCTTGATTGAACCCCAGAATAGTAGTGATTGTACCAGTAAGACTGCGTACAGGAATTTTTAAAGCATCCAACATTGTTTTAGGCATAATGCTGAGTGCAGAGCCTGGATCTATCAGGATACGATCGACCTTCATGGTATCAACATACCCTGTGAAATATAAAGGGCGATCATGTCGATTATCTTCCAGGAGCATGTCATCTTGCGTGAAGGTAATATTTGGAATTAATTCCAACACGCTATGACAATGGAGACAAGAGAGAGGCTCTTTCTCCGGCTTCTTCAGAATTTCAAGGCAATTTTCTGCCTGCAACAAAGCTTCACTTAACGTCTCTCGAGTTTCCTTAGAGAGGCGCAAGAGCTCGAATATTGACAATCTGGCAGGAGTATTGGCCAGTTGAGCCAGTATGTCAAAGTTATACGGCTTCTCGAGTCCGAGAGAAGTGGACTTTTTGAGAGCTTTATCGAAACGAGCTGGTTGTTTCCCTTTATCAGTAACTGCTGGTTTAACAGGAGGAGGAGTTGGGTTAGTTGAAGATGAAGAGGGTTGAATTTCAGGAGGCGTGTCAGGAGTAGAAGATGAGGTTGGAACTTCCTGATTCTCTGAGTATTCCCGTAAATAGGGCTTACCAGACCTGGTACCCAATAGGATCTCTTCTTCATTTAATGGTTCAAGAGAAACCATATTACAACTTTTAAACTTGCCTTTGGAATTTTTCTTTTGTTTAGATGAAGAAGAGTCGGAGGATTCAAAATCTGAGACCAGATCTGGATGAATCCACAAGATTTCCCCTTTAGAAGTTGATAAAGGGACTAGTCCTTCATTTCGAAAAGGTGGAAGGTTTACAAGCTCGAGAGTGGTTCGAGGAATGGGAACTACACCATCTTCTATCTGCATTGGTGGAAATTCGCCGAACTGAACAGAGACGACATTAGCCGTCACCGTCTTTTCATCTTGTTCGAGGGTTACAGCTCCGGATTTGATCATCTCTTGTATTTTTCCTTTAAGCACATAACATGCTCGAGTAGGATGTCTGATAAATCTGTGGTAAACACAATACTTAGGATGATCAGTCTTACCAACCTCTTCCGGCCTTTTAGGGTCGGGTAATTGCAGTTTGTTGCTTTTTGTAAGACATTCAAAGATACCCATGATGTCATCTTCATCGAAAGAGTATTCCTCTTTAGGACGTGGTGCTCTTTGAGGTTGTTGTGATGGAATAGGTGCAGATTGAGCAACATTGACAGCCAGTGCTTCTTTGCTTCTCAAGTCAATGGCCAAAGTTTCTTTAGGAGCAGATGTATCTTTGCCTTTTCTATTATTATTCTGGCGATTGTTGTTAGAGTTTGAGCCATGATCGCCTTGGTCAGGATTCATGTGAACCCCCAATGTCTTGAATTTTTCAGCGCTGAGTTCTGCTGCCTTAGCATTAATAATGAAAGAAGGCCAGTCTTGGAATTGAGTTGCCCCTGTCCACATACTGATAATTGGCAAGAGATTATTCTTGCAAGTATCAATTGTAACAGCAGATGGAGTTCCTATTGGCATTTTGAGAGCTTCGCGACGGAACCTCTCAATAAATTGCTCAGCAGGCTCATTATTTCTTTGTTTGATTTTAATGAGGGCTGACATAGTCATGTCATTGACGCCTTCATAAAATCGTTCAAGGAATATCTGTTTGAAACCAGCAAAAGAGGTGATACATCCGTCTGGTAGACTTCGGTACCAGTCATAAGCAGCGCCAGTTAAGCAACTGACGAATACCCGAGTAAGAAGGGCATCATTAGGCTGAAGAGGATCAGTCATCAATTCAAAATGATTAATATACTGATTGGGAGATGAAGTACCATCGAACTGCATAATGGTCGGGAATTTGTATTTTGGCGGAAACTGCATTTTCTTCCATTCGGCGGGATAGGGTTGCTTAATGCCCAACCGTTGTAAGCCTTCCTTTTGTGTATAGGCTTCAAATTGATTCCGCAATTGTTCAACAGCATCATTAGCATTCCCTGAAGATTGAGGATTGCTAGATTGATTGGTAATAGCCGGAGGAGGAACCGCATGGTAAGCATCACCCCCAGCACCAGTTTGGCTAAAAGTAACCTGAGCTGGTACTGTGATGTTTGGAAGAGGTGGTACCCCCAGACCAGGGTTCTGAGGAGTGGAAGAAATCAATGGTTCAGGAGTTATGACCGGTGGAGTGTGCTGAGCCATAATAACATCATGCATTTTAGCCATCATTTCGGCCATAGTCTTCAATTGTTCCTCTAGTGCAACAATCCTTTGATTCTGATTGTTAGAACCAGAAGCATCTTGTTCTTCAATGACGTATGCTGTCACTTCTCGTGCCATGACAGATGACACAGTTTGTTCAGAACCATCACTGTCGACAGCAAAGTCTGAATTACACCTATCATGAGAAGTAGACCGATCACTGTAAGGAAGATTCCTTTGACCGATTGTTTCTCGACTTCGAGATCGAGTATGCTGGTAAACACCATCATCTGATTCTCTAAGTCGGTCAAGATAGTGCTGACTAGGTCTCCGGGTCTTTCCGTGCTTGCATTTTCTACCCCCAGAGTCTCTGGAAGTCATGTTGACAGAGGCAAACATTACCTCTTCTTCATCATCACTCTTTTGATCAACAGAAGGAAAAGTCAGACGCTCGAAGACAGAACATTTGGTTGTTTGGCAACAACATTTGATAACCACTTCGTGAGGATGATTGCAATGATGAACTTGTGATTGTTTGGGAGAACTGGGGGTGATATTCCGTTTCTGTCTGAGATGATCTCGAAGATCAGAGACAACGGGATGAGAAGAAGTATCAGGGATATACTCATAGATGACATTTGGAACATGATTCCAATTTCGTAAACGTTCGATTCCATGAGTATAAAAAGAGGTACTCATCTGATTGGCGTAATTGTCAGGATTCCTTGCCTCAAAAGGTTGATACTGAGGCAAGTTGATCTTAGCATGTTTGCATTTTACAGAGGTAGGTTTTGATTGGGGTTTTCTATTAAGATATGCCCGTAAATCATTTAAACTGCCCCTGGGAACCTCAGTTTGTGAAACTTGTAATTTGCCTTGTTCGGATCGTGAAATCCGCAAATTAGGCAATTCCTGAATATTTGCCTTGGGAGTAGGTAAAATACCTCTCTGATTAGTACGAGAACCCTTGTTAAGGGGGATATTCGTATTAATAGGTGTAGAGGCACTATCAGTTGGATCCTCCTCGATAAGAATCGAAGAAGACTTGGAAAAGGCCAGAGGACCTTTCCCATTGTTTTGAGATGAAGGGATAGCTAAAGAGCATTTCCCTCTGTTATCTTTCAAGTTTTGAGCTTGGGAAGATTGGGAGAAGACTAAGGGGCCTTTTCCTTTTGATGGAATGGAAGAAGGAACAGCCAAAGGACTGTCCTCAGCAAACTGCGCCTGAGCAGTTTGGGGTTTCTGGATTCTGGAGTGATTCGGAGTAGACTGCGCCTGAGCAGACTGCGCCTGAATAGACTGCGCCTGTTTAGTCAGGGCAGCAGATGTATTGGATTGAGCCTTGGCAGCAACAGAAGATTTAACTTGTGCCAATTTGGCACAAACTGTGCCAGAAGAAGGTTTGGTGGCAGACTGCGCCTGTTTCCCTAAAGAGAGAATAGACTGCGCCTGATTGTGAGTCAGAGATCGTGCTATTTTGGCATGAACTGTGCCAAAAGATGGTTTGACAGCAGACTGCGCCTGGTTCACAGTTTTAGTCTGTTTCCCTAAAGAAGGAACAGACTGTGCCTGATTGGAGTGTTTAGCCGCAGACTGCGCCTGAACAATCTGTTTCCCTAAAGAGGGAACAGACTGCGCCAGGTTATGAGAGATAGGCACTGGTGTCTTGGAAACAACAAGTTGTGCCGAGGAAGTAGCAGCGTTCTTCATCAGAGAAGGAGCAGAGTTCTTGGGAGTCCACACTGAGCGAGTCTTGCTCTTGACGGAAGTCGTAGTGCGGCGAGGAGTGCTTTGTGCATTAATCATTGCTTCGTAGGCCGTTTGGTCGACTTTCACGACCAAAGTCTTCTGCGTCGAGCCGATAGACGCCGTGTCACATTGAGTTGTCACCTCTTCATCGGAGGAAAAGGCCGTCCCCAGCAGAGTCGCCATTTTGTTTGCAAAAAACAAAAGTATGATCTTTATTTCACAAACTTTGTAAAGAATATTACAAGGATTCTGGGAAAGTACAACTATAGGAATCCGATCTGAATGACGATCGCTTTATCCCTTGGACGATGTGAACTTTGAAGACTTGAATCTCTGAAGAACGCAGCAGCACTTGGACGAAAACTCTGATTTTTCTTGATTGTGTCTGTGATGTGTTGAATGGAAACGAAACTCTATTTATAGAGTTCTGAAATAACTGTTTTGGACAGTTATTCTGGAGAGCGCCTGGTTGAAGTGCGCCTGTTTTGAGCACATATGACAAACTGTGCCTATTTTCACTCCATTATCACGAACGTGCACCAACTGCTCTAGACACGTAGCATTATTTGATTAAAATGCGCTTGGTCGTGTACATTTAGTGGGACACGTGTTGGACATGTAGAGTGGTAGTTAGGCGTTGATTTAGTCAAAGTGCGCCTGTTTCAGGGACACGTAGCAAGCTCTAAATTGATGTTGTATTGAACTGCACCTTCTTCACTGAGACGTAGGCGCAATCTGCAAAGTGCGCTGAATTCGGATGGAAGTAGGCGCTATCTGCTGAGTTCAGATGGAAGTAGGCGCTATCTGCTGAGTTCAGATGGAAGTAGGCGCAGTTTGATCAAACAGCGCCTGGACAGCTGTCATATCTTTTTCGAGCGCCGCGCCATCATAGGAATGATAGCGCCGTCTCGATCTTCGTATTTGTCAGGTAATAATGACTCCACGTCAGCTAAGCGCGATTTGTGAAATGCGCCTCTATGATGCAGAAAATAGGCGCGTTCTGAGTTTGTTGGTGAAGTAGGCGCCATCTGTTTGTAGGCGCGTTCTGATCAATCTGTTGAATCAAACCTAGGCGCGGTTTGATTTTTTTGACCTACAGTCTCCCGAGTCTCTTTAGAAAGACGTAAAAGTTCAAAGAGGGACATTCTAGCTGGAGTATTACCAAGTTGAGCTAGAATGTCGAAATTATAAGGGTTCTGAAGCCCAAGAGGAGAGGACTTCTTGATTGGCTTATCAAACCGAGCCTGTTGTTTGCCTTTCTCAAGAGTTGTAGGCTTGGAAGAAACAGGTTCAACTGGGATAGTTGAAGGAACAGGTGCAGTGGATGATTCTTCTTCAGGAGGAACATTATGAGCGTCTTTATCAGCAGGAGGGGTATCAGGAGTATCCTCAGGATCTTTGGAATAATCCTTTAGATAAGGTTTCCCTGTTCTAGTAGCACCAGCAAGTGCTTCTTCTTTGTCTTTTGGCTCTGTGTCAGAGATAGATCCAAGAGAAGTCATATGACATGACTTAATCTTTCCAGCCTTCTTGGACTTTCGAGAAGTAGTCTTTTGAGGAGAAGGCGATTCAAAATCTGCCACTAGATCAGAATGGATCCACATGATTTCTCCTGTTTCCAAAGTGATTGGCACTAATTCTTCAAACTGTGGAGGAGGAATATTCACTATTTCAAGAGTTACCTTGGGAATAGGAACGATCCCACTTTCAAGTAGCTGAGGAGGGAAATCTTCGAATTGCATAGAGACAACGTTGGAGGTGACGGTCTTCTCTTTTGGAGTAAGAGAGATAGCTCCAGATTTAATCATTTCTTGGATCTTTCCTTTCAGTACATAACATGTACGAATTGTGTGACCCAACATTCGGTGGTATGGACAGTATTTGGGATGATCTGTCTTACCAGCTTCATCAGGTTTCTTGATTTCAGGTAATTGTATTTTATTACCTTTCAGCAGACATTCAAAGATATCAAGGACATCGTCATCATCGAAAGAGTATTCTTTCTTGGGGCGAGGTGCTCTTGTTTGTTGGGTTGTAGAAGTAGGAAAAGTTTGCGATACATCTTTGCTCTGAAGATTAACTTCAAGGGTTTCTTTTTCCTTGCGAGCATTGTTTTTAGCATTATTGTTAGCACCTTGACCTGTTTCTTTGGGAGTCATCTGCACTCCTAAACCTTTGAAGGTTTCAGCACTAATTTCTGCGGCCTTAGCACTAACTATGAAAGAAGGCCAGTCTTGAAATTGGGTGGATCCTGTCCACATGCTGATGATTGGCAACAAGTTTGATTTGCATGTGTCGATGGTGACAGCATCAGGAGTTCCAAGAGGCATCTTCAGAGCTTCTCTTCGAAATCGTTCAATGAAATCTTCTGTAGTTTCATTATTTTTCTGCTTGATTCTAATAAGAGCAGACATAGTCATGTCATTGAGCCCTTCATAGAACCTTTCAAGAAACATCTGTTTGAAACCGGCAAATGAGGTAATGCACCCATCTGGGAGACTTCTATACCATTCATAAGCTGTTCCCTTGAGACATCCAACAAACACCCGAGTAAGGAGGGCGTCGCTTGGTTGCAATTGATCAGTCATCACTTCAAAGTGATTAATAAACTGACTTGGAGAAGTGGTTCCATCATAGAATGAGATAGTAGGAGGCTTGTATTTAGGAGGATACGATACTTGCTTCCATTCTATCGGATAAGGTTGCTTGATGCCTAATCTTTGTAAACCATCTTTTTGTTTGAATGTCTCGAATTGAGTTTTGAGATTCCTCAATTCTTCATTAACAACTCCGGAAGATTGTGGAGTTGTAGCTTGTAGAGAATAGTTGGGAGGAGGAACAGCATTATAAGCACTACCCCCAGCTCCAGAGAGACTAGGATTTGGTTGAGCTGGTCCAGGAGTATTGGATTGTATTGCTGGAGGAACTTGTACTGGACTTATAATAGTGTCAATTGGTATGGCATCTGGTATAGTCTGTCGATTTTGTATCTGAGTTGCCATGAGTTCATACATCGACTTCATAGTATCAGCCATAGACTTCATTTGTTGTTCCAAAGAAGCAATCCTTTGTTCTTGAGGAGTCAAGGAAGAAGAAGGTTCATCAGTATTCCCATCAACCATATAAGTCGTGACTGTACGAGGGATTATTGATGAACTGGTGGATGTTGTTTGTTCTGACTCATTGCTCTGTGCTTCAAAGTCAATTATAGGAGAACTACCCCCAGTAGGAAGAGGTGGGAAGTTAGATTCTCCAAGGAATTCAGAATCATCTTCAGAAATCAAAGTTCTTTGACTAGAGGCCAGGACTCTTGCTCTTGTGCCTCTATATACTCCATCTGGACTATCAGCTCTACCCCCAGTATCCCGAGAGGTCATGTTGACAGAAGCAAACAAAGGCTCATCTTCATCAGGCATAGGTTCACACTGAATCCGATTGAAGACAGATTGTCGTTTTGTTTGACATCTGTATTACATTGTGACTCTCGGCTGGAAATCACATTCATGATCAACATGGTCCTGAACCATTGATTGACATCTGCATTGAATTATGACTCTTGGCTGGAAGTCACATTCAGCATGATCCATTGTCATAGAATTATTCCTTCTCTTCTGTTGAAGGTGTTCTCGTAGATCTATCTGTGAAGATTGAGGTAGATCAGAGAACACTCTTTGTGTATTTTTAGGAATATATTTCTGGTTCTTGGGTTTTGATGGCTCTTGATTATATAGGGAGTGATTAATATGAGCCACATAATTTCTAGCATACTCTGCATCCGGATCTTTTATCTTTATTTCCGATTGGTGTGGTTTCTTAACACCAGAAGTGTTTTCCAAACGGGTTTGATTAAGTTTTGTTCTTAGATCAATTGGAGGTAACACATTGGTTTTTGAAACTTGGAGTTTTTCTTCCATTGATCTGGATATTTGCAGAGAAGGAAGAGTTGAACCACCCCCTTGATTAGGAGTTGGTAACAGACCTTTTATAGACAAATTCTGTGCCCAATTCGAAGAAGTCGTAGAAGAAGACATTAAAGAATGTTTCTTCTTAGACTTATTCAATTTTTGAGACATAGAATGTCCAGAAGGAAGAGTAGTCAAAAGACTATCTCCTTTTCTTTGACTAACAAAATTGTCAGTCAAAGCTGTTCCTGAAGTAAAAACTACAGGAACAGAAGAAACAACTAAAGAGTCATCTCTTTTCGAAGGGACTTTGTGTGGAAGACCATCCCCAGTTCTAGTAGAACTTGGCAAAGAAGAAGAGATAGCTAAAGAGCTATTCTTCTTAGATGAAATACACGCTGAAACAGACTTGGTTAAATAACCAGTACTGTTAGCGTGGCTTTTGGATTTAGAATTACACGCTGGAACAGATTTGGCTAAGAAGCCAGTGCTGTCAGCGTGATTTTTAGGATTGAGATTACACGCTGGAACAGATTTGGCTAAGGAGTCAGTACTGTCAGCGTGATTTTTTTGATTTTGGAAATACACGCTGGAACAGATTTGGCTAAGGAGCCAGTGCTGTCAGCGTAATTTTTGATTTTGGAAATACACGCTGGAACAGATTTGGCTAAGGAGCCAGTGCTGTCAGCATGATTTTTAGGATTGAGATTACACGCTGGAACAGATTTGGCTAAGGAGCCAGTACTGTCAGCGTAATTTTTGATTTTGGAAATACACGCTGGAACAGATTTGGCTAAGGAGCCAATGCTGTCAGCATGATTTTTGAACGTGAGATTGCACGTTGGAACAGATTTGGCTAAAGAGCCAATACTGTCAGCGTGACCCTTCGACTTGGCAGTGATGATGGAGGCTGAAGTGGGTTTGCCACTCTTAGCCCGCTGCATTTCTTCATAGGCGAGTTGATCGAATTGGATCGTCATCACCTTCTTCGTCGAGCCGACTGACGAAGTGTCGCATTGAGTTGTTGCCATCTCAGAAGAGGAGATGGTTTTCTCCAGCAGAGTCGCCATTTTGTTTTCCATAAATAAATTCACTTTATTTATTGTGTATCTGGGAAAATTATAACTGTAGGAATCCGATCTAGAAGACGATCGCTTTATCCCTTGGACTATGCGAAGAAGAAAAGCTCTCAAAATTTTGACAGTAAGTTAGATAACTATCTATCTGTACAATGAATGAGAAAAAGAACTCTATTTATAGAGTCAAAAATAACTGAAAGGATAACTGTCTTCACAGCCTGTGCCTAGTTGAAAATCACGCAGGATTTAACATACACAAGGTTGTGAGCAGTTACTGGACGTGGCCTATAACTGTTGGACACATGGCAATCATGTATGAGTCATGTGCAAGTTACAGGACACGCAGGCGAGAGATCAGTGGCATGGCTGCCACGTACTCCAATTTGATGAAATCCACACAGACTTGTTGTAGACGAAATCCACGCAGACTCGGGGCAGAAAGCTTCAAAATCCACGCAAACTTGGGGCAAGAAGCTTCAGAATCCACGCAAACTTGAGACAGAAAGCTCAAAATATACGCGGACTTTGGGAAAGAACATAATCCATGCTCGATTGAGGCAGGACTGCCAGCTGTCTTGATTCGACGTGCTTTAACTGACACAAAATCTCTGACAGTGATTACTTTTGTCAGTTGCATTAAATGACAAGAAGCTCTTTTGGTACGCCAACTTGGTGAAGGCTGAGTCTTGCTGAAGAAGATTTCGAAAGTCACGTAATAGTCGGCTGTGATCTCTCGAGTTCTGTGCATACATGGCATACGAGAAGACGTTCTTCGACTGTCATGCTGTCAGTCATAATTACACTTTGACAAATGATGAGCTGTTTTCCAGCGTGACTTTTAAATATTGTCCTGATCAACTCAGCGTGAATTTTGAACTTGTTCTGATCAACTCAGCGTGACTGTTCATTTTTTAAGGCCTACACCTGTGTCGATGGAACGAGTGGTAATGCATAGACTCCGTTGACGATCTGACGACGGTTCTCGGTTCTCTGAAGGTCTGAATTGCTCTGGGTGGTGGAGTTTGTGGAGAAGAAGAAGACGTTGAGTGTCTCTTCCGATCTCTGGGAGTAAACTCTGATGCTTTGTTTGACTGTGCGTCTTGATCTCTGACAGTTTGTATGTGTGTGAGAGGGAATAATCCTTCTATTTATAAGCAGCAGGTTGGCTGCTCATACGCGCATATGTAGGATAAGCCTGTTTGTGGGGATGCCACGTGGTGATTGCTGATGGAGGCGTATGGGCGGCGCGCTCGGATTGAGGAGTTGAACTCTTCTTGTTGTATTTGTGGACTGCGGCAGAGCTAACACGTAGCAATGGAGAAGTTCTTTCGGTTGCTGAGATCTTGGGTGATTAACACCCCTTCGTCGGTTGAACTGAGTCAAAAGACACGTGGCGCGTATCCGTAGCTCAAAGATCTCGGATTTGGTGGAGAGTAATCTAACTGGATGCGCTAGGATTGGGCGCATGAGTAGACTTTGGCTTGTAACCTTTAGGAGTCACGAACCAGTCTGGACACATGGCTTTTGAGGCGAATACGGGGCTTCAGTAGTGACTTGACCTCTGTCATTAGGGATCAGAGAAAAGTCTGAGGCACATGGCTTTTGAGGTGCATACAAAGATTTGGGCGCCTGGCTGCGGAGGCGCATGTGAAATGGTTGGACGGCCACGTGGCTTGTAACCGCCGGAGGAAAGTAATGATGATACTGACGTCAGCGACACTTCGTCTTCTAAAAAAGCTGCTAACTGTCCAGTCCTTGGGGGACGTGCTGCCAACTCTGTCACTTGAGCAATAATTGCTTGGTGGGTGACGGGCCAAAATGGGCACACCGGTCCATGCGTGTTTAGGACGCATGGATCTGTGCTTTGATGGGCGCGTCCATGTGGGGCGCTTTGGAACGGGCGCGTCTGTACGATACGCGGTGTCTGGCCGGCGCATCCGTTTGTATGACGTGCCTTTATTGGTCTGACTGTTACGTTCTTCGAGTGCTTTAAAGAGCTGTTTTTGACTTGGCTGAATTCGAAGCGTCAGGTTCATCACCATAAATATATATTCATTGTATGGGATTCGGAGAGTCCGCCACTTGGCACATGGGTTTGATTTGCCCGGCCTATAAATAGTGGCAAGGAGAGAGTTTGCTTCTCGATCTCTCACGTCCTCCTGAAATAAACATGTTTTCTCGAGCACATTCTGTTGACGAGATGTTTTCGAGGGTGAAGATGCGACGAGTTGTCTTCGTTCATGCACTTGAAGGTGACTGTTATATCCAAAAATCGAAGTCGAGGGCTTCTGAGGCAGACGGAAGGTGTCTGTTGCATCCAAAGATCGGGATGCTCGAGCCTCGTCTCCGTTATGCTGGAAGAGCCGTATATCGGAATTGTGGTTCCCCGATCATCTTCCTTGGGATTTGGGAGAGCTCCTCCTCCTGCTAGAGCGGGTGTTGCCCATTCTGGTTGTGTTGAAAGCCTCCTTTTGCCGCGGATCGATTACGGTGCTATCCTCTTCCTTTGGAGAGCTCTTCCTCCCGCTAGGGTGGGGTTGATCGCCTACCCTTTTTCTGCTCAATAAATGCTTCATTAGTCGAAACACTCGATCGGGTCGAAGTGGAACATATATGCTGAGACTTCATGATGCGCATGATTGAGACGCTGAAGGGATGTACATAACTGAGCTACTGAAGGGATGTACCTAACTGAGACGCTGAAGAGATGCGCCTGACTGAGACGCTGAAGTGATGCGCCTGACTGAGACACTGAAGAGATACGCCTGGCTGAGAGCGCATGGCGGTTGTTGCACCTGACTGTAGACTTAGGGTCTTTCTTTGTAGTTGTAAAAGCCCTTTTTAGACATGTAATAGACTTTTATATGAAATAAAAATCTTCTTTTAATGTCTATGCTTTTGCTGTTTGCTGTGCCAAGTACTTCATCTGAGCTCTCTGGCGCATGTAATGTTAGACGCATAGGATTTTCGGTCCTGAAATTCCATGCTTCTACAAGACCCCTTAAAAGTTTTCAAAACTTTTTGTCAAGTTTTGGAATACTTTGAATAAGAAGCATGGTGGTGTCTTCTCTGGGGCGCATGACTGTCCGGGGCGCATGACTGTCCGGGGCACATGACTGTTCTGGGGCGCATGCTCCTCTCAGTTTTAAATGCCAAATGATAACGCTTCGGAATAAATGAAAAGATTAATGATGATCTTTTGGATTATCCACGGTTATCACTTCACAGAACACTAAGTGGTGGTTGACATCACCCAAGCCTATAAATAGGCGTCTGATGGAGAGAGAGAGAAAGAGAGAGAGAGAAAGAGAGAGTTCTTTCTCTCTTTGTTTTCTTTTTCTTTAGAGTTCTTCTTCCAAAAAACCCTAATCTTCTTTTTATGAAATGGCTCCCAAGACTCCTCGCGGTAGTGCTGGCTGAGGGCGAAGCAAAGGGAAAGAGCCCGTAGAGTTCGATGAGGAGGATTCTTCCGTCGTTGTCGCGGCTCCCGTCGACGTCCGGCCAGTGGTGACGGGTGAGTGTTTCCTGACATTTTTAGACGAGTTTGGTGCACACACGGATGAGTTGCACCCTGTTGCTGTGCCCTAACTCCTTGTTGCCGACGCGCATGGACTTTTGTCCTGATTATGCGTCGAGGCTATCCCACTGACGCGCATGGACTTCTGACCTGATTATAAGCCGAGACTTTACTGCTGACGCGCATGGACTTCTGTCCTGATTATGCGCCGAGGCTATCCCGCTGACGCGCATGGACTTCTGTCCTGATTATGTGCCGAGGCTTTACTGCTGATGCGCATGGACTTCTGTCCTGATTATGCGCCGAGGCTATACCGCTGACGCGCATGAACTTTTGTCCTGATTATGCGCCGAAGCTTCAATGCATATGGGCCTTTTTGGGCCCTGATGATGTACAGAAGCTTCGAACGTGCCCCAAATGTTTCGTCCTTCTCTTAAGCCTCTTTCTCTTCTTGTTGCCTGACTTTTGTTTTGTGTCAGTGTCAATGACAATCCCCTTGCTGGACAAAGTCCTTTTGGATGCTTTCCTCTACCAAATGGAGATTAACTTCAATGAGGAGATTGTTAATTCTGCGAGGGCTGCTATCATGCGGGTCAACTGGGTCAATGGCGCTGAAATCCGAGCAAAGTCTGAAATAAATTGCCGGTAGTAGCCGGTTAGTCCAAAAAAACTGCAAACTTCTACAATTATGCTGGGTACTGGCCACGTCTCAATGGCCACGATCTTCTGGGGATCCACTTCTACTCCTCCACTGGTGATGATATGACCCAAGTACGAAATACGATCGAGCCAGAACTCACATTTACTAAACTTGGCATACAACTGGTGCTCTCTGAGAATTTGGAGGACAACTCTGAGATGCTGCTCATGCTCTGCCTCATTCTTGCTGTAGACCAGGATGTCATCTAGGAACACAATCCCAAACTGATCCAAATAAGGCATGAAGATACGATTCATGAGGTCCATGAATACAGCCGGCGCATTGGTTGCTCTAAATGGCATAACAAGGAACTCCCAATGCCCATATCTAGATCTGAAAGCTGTCTTCGGGATGTCCTGCTCTCTGACTTTGATCTGATGGTATCCTGACCGCAAATCAAACTTCGAGAATACTGCCGCTCCCTTGAGTTGATCAAACAAGTCATCTATCCTTGGAAGAGGGTATCTGTTCTTGATTGTCACTGAGTTCAAGGTACGATAATCAATACATAATCTGGACGTACCATCCTTCTTTTTCACAAGAAGCATCGGGGCTCCCCAAGGCGATCCACTAGCACGAATGAATCCCTTGGTTCTGAGTTCTACAATCATCTTGTATAATATCTCTAATTCTGACGGTGCCATCCTGTAGACTCTTTCTGATACTGGTGCTGTCCTGGGAATCAAGTCTATAGTGAACTCGATCTTCCGCTCTAGCGGCATCCCTGGAAGCTCTTGTGAGAAAACATCTGAAAACTCCTCGACTATCCGAGGTAACTGTACTGCTGCTACTGCCATCTGCAACACTGGAGGAGAAGGTTCAACTTCGCCTCGGGAGAAGGAAAACTCTGGCTCGCCTGGAATGCTAAAAACAACCCTGCCAATATGGCAGTCTATCCTAGTATACCGATCCCTCAACCAATCCATCCCTAAGACCACATCATAATCGGCCATCGGGAACTCTATCAATCTAGCGGGGAACTCTCTACCGCTAACTACGATCCGAAACGAGAAAAATACTCTATCTACTCCCACAAGTCCGTTACTAGTAAGTATATTGAACCTTACTGATAATGACTCGGGCTCCAGTCCTATCCGTGTCGCGAATCGTACAGACATAAATGAATACGAAGAACCAGAGTCAAATAATACTGAAGCTGGAAAGGTGTTGACGAGAATAATACCTGCCACTATTTCTCCTGGTGCCAATCCTTCCTCTCCCATGGTCAAAGCCATCACTTGACCATGTCCTCTGGGTGCGGGTCCCCTCTGCTGGAAACTTCTCTGCCTGCTCTGGATCAGGGCTTGGGCTTGGGCATACTGCTACGGTCTCTGCTGCTAGAATGCCTGGGCCTACGTCGGCAAGGGCCTCGGGAACGGGTACTGCTGCTGTTGCGGGACTGGAGATGGTCCACTAACTGAAGGACTAGAGAAGGCTGACGAAGAGGAACTCTCCCTGTTTGGGCAGTTCCCAACCCTGTGGTCCGGGGCACCACAAACCAAGCACAACCCCAGCGCTCTGTGAAACTCTGACACCACATGTCCTAGCTTCCCACAGTGTGAACATCCTATTGCGGAAGAGTGCTTCTGCTTCTGCTGCTGAGGGTGCGTCGGGGTTGAATGCTGAACCGACGTTACTGAGGTCGCTTGCCTTGGAGCTCCAATGGTCAAAGCCCTGGCTGCTGGGGCTGGTGCTGAAGATTGATTCATCTGGCTATGGGATCGCTTCCGACCCCCGGTCCTATCCACGATCCTCTGGGAGGTATACTCATGCCTCCTGGCTGCTCTCAATACCGCATCAAAAGTCTGATGCTCAAACTGCTCCACCGCCAATAGAATCTCTAGATGAAGTCCATGCTGGAATCGCTAGGCTCTGTCGAACTCGGTTGCTACCAAGGTGGGAGCAAACCCACTAAGTCTCGAAAACTCGGCCGCATAACCGTCGATCGTCCTGCCCATCTGCTTCAGATTGATGAACCTCGTCTGTAGATCGTATCGAGCTACAGCATCGAAGTACTTGGTCTGGAATTTCTCTCTAAATACTGCCCAAGCAATAGACGCCACTAATCCAACGGCCTGCGATGCTCACCAGCTGTGGGCAAGATCCAATAACTGTATGCGCACCACGGCCACCTTCTCGCCTTCTGGAGTCCTGGCTGCTTCTAGAATCACCTCTGTGTCCTGAAGCCATGCATCTGCGATAATAGCATCCTCGCTGCCGTCGAAGAATGGAGGGTTCAAGCACTTGAAGCTGTTGGCCGCGCTGTTCCCCTGATGACCTCTTCTGGTCAGAGCATCTGCCACCGCCTGGTGCAAGGCATCTCCTCGACGATCCTGAGAAGCTAACAATGACCTGATGAGACCCACCAAAGTGCCATCATCAGGCTCTGCAGGCCGGATGGGCTGAACTGGTGGCTCTCCTCCAGTAGGCATGACTCTAGAGGCTTCTCCTGAATGCTAGGCTTGATCTCTAGGTTGCTGCTGGTCCATAGGTGGTGCTCCGCCTTGCCGATCGGTGGGACCAGAAACAATGCCGCTGAAGAAGACGACATAGGAAACAATAAGGAAGGACCAGGACAGATCAACGATACAAGCATGTGATCAGGTCAAGATTTTAGGGATTTAGAAGATACGAGCAGAGATCAAGGGCGAGTACCGATTGAGACATCTATTCAGTAAACCCTCACATATCTTGATTTACAAGACCTGCATAGGCCACCACTTAAACCATGTAACGCCCCAGAACCAGAATACTGGAGAGCGGGGGCATACATAGCCAGCTATGTATAATAAAATAAATTCTATCTCACCATACGGTCACGACTGTCTGGATGTATGAGGGTTTAACTACAAGCCATCAGTCTGCTAAGGTCATGAACAAGCCTATTGTCTCAATCTCAAGCAAGCAATAACATTCACAAGATGCCAGAACACCAAATATACAATAGTAAGGCGTCCCATACATAACATATTCGGATGATCATGATGCTAGTCGTACAAAATGTCAAGACTAGCAAGAGTTTCAGTCATATATGATCAACCCTAGGATTTGTCAATCATGTTACAGCCCGTACGCAGACAGTAAATAAAGGTGCAGTACGAGCTAACACATGCTCGTCGGCTAAACGCCTCAAAATAATAATTTTACAATAAAGTGGGAGGACAAAAAGAAATCCACTTATTGCCAGGGTTACGCCTGGTGGTCACCATCTGGATGGAAGACAGGTAGATCCTCTAGAGCTGCTTTGATATCTGGCCACACAAAACTGGCTGGGTCAGACCCCAGAAAGAGCAAGTGCCACAAAGGAGGCTTCACTTAGGAACTAAAAATCCAGCATAACATAAGGTGAATATGTAAGATAATTAAAAGATACTGATAATAACAGAGATGACAATAATAAATTGAGCACGAGAAAACCATTCAGGTAGCCAGACTGCAACCCTTAAACCAAATAAGGACCGGGGTTACAATCCTTTACCTGAATAGGAACCCATCTCAAATACTATTGATAAGGTAATAAGACAATAAACGAAGAGAGGGCACAGAACTGCTCCGGGTGCCAGGTTACAACCCTTAAACCAAATAAGGACCGGGGTTGTAACCCTTCGCCTGAACAGAACTGGACCCCTGAACTTTATTGTTAAGACAAGCATAAATAATCAGGCTATTAAAGTAAGGTAAAATATGGCAAGCATGACATGGGGTGCAATATGACAATAAACGAAGAGAGGACACAGAACTGCTCCGGGAGCCAGGTTACAACCCTTAAACCAAACAAGGACCGGGGTTGTAACCCTTCGCCTGAACAGAACTGGTTTCCTGATCGTTATTGTTAAGGCAAGCAGAATTAATCATGTCATGTCGCAATCTTGTATAGGATCAGAACAAGACTAAGCTGGGCTAGATTCCATCCAATCAATCACGGCCAAGCAATGAGTACGGCTTGATACTTTAACTAACTAGGGTTATCACAAGCCTAGTTACTAGCAAGATGCAGTGCGATTATTCCCAACAGCCACAAGCCCTGCAGACCATCCAGGTTATCCAGGTCGAATATCTATTTATGAAGAGTGCACCACATGACTGTGTGCTAAAAATGTGCCCTACTCGTCGGTAGGCTACAAGTCCACTTAGTGCGCCCATATAACGGGATTGCCTGTAGCTGGGAAATCTCTCCATGACTACTGAAATTTTTAGTTATTAGTCTTGGTCAATTTCAGTAGGTACCCCTGACCGTGGTATTCAGGGATCTCTATCCTAGACATGATACAAGACAATACTAGTTTATTTGTACAAACACAATCGTCCACGGTGTCCAAGCCACTCATACTTGTCATGTCAGAAAAGCTGTCATAACAGCTTATCGAGGTAGATCATGTCGGTTTACTTGTCAAGAATGCGCCATGGCCGGCCACCATCGTGTTCAGAAAATATGTGTAAATCTACTGAGTACAAGCCTTTACAAAAAGTCAGGAAATATGAGCATAATGTAGCATTAAATATAATATTATAATAAAAGAGGACTATGGAAGGAGCCATACGGCTAAGGGATATTTGCTCATGTGGCTGCGGGAAGACAGTGCCATGCGGCTTGGAAAGAAAGGGAGTGCATGCGGCTGGATAAATAAGTTCATGCGGCTAAGAGTAGCCTCGGCCTTATACGGCAACGGATAATTGAGTTCATGCGGCTGGATTGTGCCGAGGCTTCATGCGGCTGCGGAGATGGCAAACCTTATACGGCTGAAAAGATAGGAGTCTCATGAGGCTGAGTAAGGAACGGGTCTTATGCGGACAAGAAGGACAAGTCACATGCGGCTCGGGATTGAAAGGCTCATGCGGCTGAGTAAGGGACGGGTCTTATGCGGCAAGAAGACTATCTATTGAGTTCATGCGGCTGCATTATGCCGAGGCCTTATGCGGCTAGAGACTGAAGTACATGCGGCAGCAAAGCTCATACGGCTCGGGGGTTTATGCGGCTAGGAAGGAGACTTGCCGCATGAAGAAATTCATGCGGTCAAGCACTGTTGTTCTTCTTCTCCAAATTTTCGAGAAGGAGAACCATGAAGGCAAAGTTTCCAAGCTCCATAATTTCATCATCCAGAGTCAGAATCCAGACTTCCATAGGTCAAAATGGGACAGAATGAAATTTTCTACAACATAGAACCATCAAAACTTGGAAATAACAATCTTAATTAGATCAAAACCTAAGAACCGAAAATATAATAAACTTAGATCTACAAAAATTGAACCATAGAAATTAGAAATGCTAAGTATTAAAGTGTACTAGAATCTCATGAGGAAGAGAATGGAACAATAAAAACTGAGTTCCTCCATGAAACAAGCTGAACTTGCCTAAGCCCTGCTCCCTGGTAGGTGAAGAAGTAATAGTGGAGAAGAAGAAGTAATTGAGAAGAATTAATGAGACGAGAGAGGGTTGGGCGGCTATAAATGAGGAGGGTGGTGGTAGGTAGGAGTTTTCCCTTGATCCATAATGAACCAAAAGTAACGTAAGCCAAACCAAGCCAAACCAAGCAAGCCGAACCAAGCAAGGAGACACGCAATACGAGTCAAAATACGTACACGTATACCAAGATACGTAATACGATCCACAGGCATTACATCTTCGGATCCAAACTCATGTGTAACTATTTACTCAAATAGTAGATTAAAGCAGGAGAGAGTTCTGGGACTGGAATGTCCCTTGAAAGGATACCAGGATATATCGTGTGTCGGTATTGTTATTTGTCACGACCCGATCCCAAATAAATGGGTCGAACCGGATCATGTCCAGCCTGCACCGTTGTGAGACGGCGGCAGTAAGCTGTTCCATTAGCAGGTGAACACAACAACATCTATACATTTGTCACAACTAAATTTTCGGGAATTTAAAACTTTATTCAACATTTAAATAAATACAACTAGAAAGTAAAAGAACTGAAATGAATGCTGAATTCAAACTAACAAATTTCAAACAACAAAACTGGAAACAGGAAAAATCTAGCTAAGCGTTCGGCTCGTCGGCCTCAGGTCCTGCGTCCTCCAAAGGGGACTCTGGCAACAGCACAGGGTACAGAACTGGGTCATAATAGCTGTTGTATAACAGCTCAGCATCCTCAAAATCCCCTAAAAATGTTATCTTCAGTCAGGAGGGAGCAAAATACAATTATGAAAATTAAACATTTCAACTAATAATTAGAAATTTGCAGTATTAAACAGTTTTGAAATAATATTTTCCAACAATTCTACACGATAGAAAACAATATGATTTGAGTAGATAATGACTATGACCGGCTTGGGTTGTACAATTGTATCCTAGTGATACGATATGGCTTATTCCTGTGTGTATGAGGGGTAAGCTAACACAATCATTATACTATTTGGGGTTTTGGTCATAGACACTATACTACTCCCCCAATATCCCGCAATCAATAAATATCAATCAATACTCTAGGAGGGAGTTCCGTGTGACAATGTGGTTTAAGCATGCAGATTACAATTACTAATTAAATTGCTCAATAACACAACTGTACTTGCCTTTGATTTGTATGACTGGAGTAGGATGACAGTTCCGGGGAAGAAGTTAGGTTCGTCTCCGAAATCCTACAGTTGGAGAACTTAACTTAGAACCATTGTGAAACCAAGCTAGGTGTGCTAGTTGCAATTTCTAGTAGCAGGTCCTAGTCAAGTTTTAAGTTTGTTTATTAATCTACTGCTAACGGTTTACGACGCGTGCTACGTTGGTTCTCATTTAGTTGGATAGCCAGTTTCTGGTTTTACTTGGAAAAATAGTCGTTACCGGTTAATCCGCAAAACTTTGTATTTTTAATATTATACGTATAAAACTACCTTTTCTTTCAATGATAAAACGTGAGTTTTGTTAACAATCAATATTTTATTCAAGTTATTTTATCGTAAAAAATCCTTATTAATTTATACAAAATATTTAATAGCCATTTTGTAACTAAGCGCCTAATTACGAAGAATAAAAACAACCAAAAAATAAAGAAAAAATCAACCAAGAAAATAAATAAAAAACTAGACTACGCAATACAGGGGCACAGCTGACAAAATAGGAATATGGCTTATGTCCTTACAAACTTTACATAAATTAAATAAATTTAGAGTTTGCTGGTGAGTTTTGAACGTCGGAAAGCGGTCCGTTCAGAAGGCCGAGGCCCTGCACTCAAAATACTATAAACCAGTAGCAAGTTCTAAATTATATTTTAATTGTAAAATATAAAAATAAAGTAAGTCTCAGACTTGGTCCAATCGTCACTATTTGTTGCTAATGCCTCAACGTCCGGATAAAACCGGTTTCGTTTGCATTTCGCTAGGGCCCACGGATCGGTATGGTCGTCGCCCAAAAATCCGTTTTAATAAATAATTTCTAAAAACCGATTTGAAATTCTTTATAAAGTTTTATAAAATTTGGACATCATTTCCTCTATATTCGGGATAACCCAAAACTGGAAAAATGCGCCAAAACACCCATAATAAAAGTCCCAAACCAGTGAACACCCAGAAATTAACTTCCAAACCATTTTACACAAAAAATTAACTTCACAGAATAATTTCCGAAGCTTAATCGGAACCCGAAATATAATCGGAAATCCCGAAATGAAATCGGCAACCACAGCACCCAAAAATCCAGAAAACACACTTCGGAAAAATCCAAAATAACCACAGAACATCACAGAAACGTCTCCGAAAAATCAAAGTCACTACGTCGACCTAAAACCGAATTCCCGGAAGGGAATCGGGGACCAATTTCATCATCGACTATCGAAAATTGAACGGGGACCAGAATTATACCTTGGGTTGCTCGGCTAGAGCTCTCAGATGTAGATATAGAAAAAAATAAATAGGGATAGCAGGTCGAAAAACCTGCGGACAGTGCTGGACAGCGTTGTACAGATCAGCGGGGCACAGGCTTGCGGGAACCGGAGCAGAGGAGAACGGCCGAAGTGCGGGACAGCGCCGGAGGAGGCCGGCGGCGGGCGCTGGAGGCGGGCCGAGAGGGGGTGCGGCTACGGGCGGAGCCGCGGGCGGCTGGACAAGTCGGGGCGGCGCTCGGGGTCGGCCGCGGGCAAGGGAACGGGCGTGGGAGATCTGGCAGACGGGAGGTGGGGCCGCGTGGGTCGGTTAGGGCACGAGGAGCTTGGGGAAAAAAAGAGTGTGAGGGTGAGAAAGGTGTGTGAGGGGAGGAGATGAGAGTGCTGGGAGGGTTTTAAGTAGGAGGGGAGTGGAGAGAAAGAAGGAGTTGGAAAGGTTTGTGGAGTGAGAGGGAAAGAAGGAGAAAAAAGAGAAGTTGGAAAGGATCGTGGGGGCTTGGGTCCAGCGGCTGAATAGGTGTAGGAATGTGGTTTTTAGTTTTCTTTTATATTTTTTTACCTATTAATCCAACTACCAAATATGTACAAATATATCTATATTCTGTATCTAAAAATTGAGGATTTAAAAGGCACGTCCAGGTTGGGTTCAGAAAACGGATTCAAGTTCGAGTTCGAGTTCGGGGCCGGTGTCCGGACTCGGAGTCGGACTCCGGGCACGGGATCGAGGACAGGGCCACAATCAAAAATCCAATTAATTTTAAAAATAATATTTTTCGTAATTCCGGCTAATAAATAATAATAATAATAATAATAATAATAATAATATAATAATAATAATAATAATAATAATAATAATAATAATAATAATAATAATAAACTAAAATTATGCTACAATCCAACAATTCAAAAAAAATTTAAAATTCTGGGTTTCACAATCTTTCCTCCTTAGAAAATTTCGTCCTCGAAATTAAAGGCAGGGTTAGGGAGTACCTCAAGTCTCAAACAGGTACGGATACTGCTCCCGCATCTGGTCTTCTCGCTCCCAGGTCGACTCGCCTGGTAAGTTGTGCCGCCACATGACTCTGACTATCGGTGTCACAGAGTTCCTGGTTCTCTTCTCTCCTCTGTCCAGTATTACCACTGGCTTCTCTGGCACTGTGAGGCTGGGTCCAATTTCCAGCTCCGAATGCTTCAAGATGTGGCTCGGATCCAGGATGTAGCGTCTCAGCTGCGAAACATGAAAGATGTTGTGGACACCTTCGAGACTTGGGGGTAGAGCCCCCCGATAAGCCACTTCTCCAATCCTGTTAAGTACTTCAAAAGGACCAATATACCTGGGGCTTAGCTTTCCTGCTCTGCCGAAACGGATGCTTCCTCTGGTAGGAGTGATCTTCACAAACATAATGTCGCATTCTTCAAACTCCAAAGGTCGTCGGCTGCTATCGGCCCAATGCTTCTGTCTGTCCTGGGCAATCCTGAGCTTGTCTCTGATCATTCTTACCTTCTCTGCTGCATCGGTCACCATCTCAGGTCCAAGCAATACTCGTTCTCCGACGTCGTCCCAAGCAAGTGGAGTACGACAATGATGTCCGTAGAGTGCCTCGAACGGTGTCATTCCGATGCTAGCTTGGTAGCTGTTGTTGTAAGAGAACTCTACCAAGTGCAAATGGTCTTCCTATGACCCTCCAAATTCCAAGTTGCAGGATCTCAGCATGTCTTCTAGCGTCTGGATTGTTCTCTCCGATTGTCCGTCAGTCTGGGGATGGTAGGCGGTGCTGAACTTCAGTTGTGTTCCCAAACTGTCATACAAACTCTTCCAAAAGTGAGAGATAAATCTAGTATCTCTGTCAGACACAATACTTACCGGTACTCTATGAATCCGGTAGATGTGCTGCATGTACAGTGCTGCCAACTTCTCGGTGGATAGACCAACCTTGAAGGGGATAAAGTGAGCTGACTTCGTCAGTCGGTCCACGATTACCCAAATGGCATCCTTCTCTCCTTGGGATCGAGGCAGTCCAGACATAAAATCTATTGTTATGTGCTTCCATTTCCACTCCGGGTTGTCAAGCGGCTGCAACAGTCCTGCTGGTCTCTGTCTGCTAGCTTTCCACTTGTTAACAAATTAAACATCTAGCCACATACCTGGATACATCCTTCTTCATTCCGTTCTACCACACTATAGTACGCATATCCCGGTATATTTTGTTGGCTCCATGAAGTATGGAATACTGCGACTGGTGCGCTTCTTGCATCAGCTCGTTCCTCAGTTCGCCAGTTGGTACACAAAGCCTCGTACCATTCTTCAGCACTCCGTCACTGGCGATTGAGAATACTTCAAGTGTTCTCGCCAGCACTTGATCTCTGAGTTTGCAAAGTGTCTCGTCTTGGAATTGTGCCTCATTGACTCTGTCCATTAGACTTGAACGCACTTGCAACTGCAACAATGATGATTCAGCTCCTGGTACAATGGCTTCTCTTCCCAGTTTCTTTATTTCTTCTTCGGGCAGTACAATCTCCAGTCCAAGCTTTTCCATGTCCTCCAGCAAATAACGCTCCTTGGTCAAGAATATTGCCATCGGGTATCGACTAAGTGCATCTGCAACAACATTAGCCTTACCCGGATGATACTGCAGGTTGATGTCAAAAATCCTTTATCAGCTCCAGCCATCATCTCTGTCGCATGTTCAACTCCTTCTGAGTGAAAATATGTTTAAGACTTTTGTGGTCTGTAAATATTTCCACACTCTCTCCATAAAGGTAGTGCTTCCATAGCTTCAATACAAATATCACCGCTGCAAGCTCCAAATCATGTGTGGGATAGTTCTTCTCATGAGTCCGTAATTGCCTAGATGCATAAGCAATTACTTTCCCGTGTTGTTGAAGAACGCAACCCAATCCCTTACCGAAAGTATCACTATAAATTGAGAAACCGTCGGTACCTGCGGGTAGCGCAAGTATCGACGCCGTTGTAAGCCTCTTCTTCAGTTCCTCAAAAGCTGACTGGCAAGCTTCAGACGAAATGAATTCTTCGTTCTTCCTGGTAAGATTTGTCATTGGTTCAACAATCCTGGAGAAATCCTTCACAATCTTTCGGTAGTAGCCGGCTAAACCCGAAAAGCTTCTGATTTCTGCAACCGAACTTGGTGCAGTCCACTTCTCAATAGCAGCTATCTTCTTTAGATCCACCGAAATTTCTTTTCCTGTGACAACATGGCCCAGAATTTCCACTTTTTCTAAAAAGAATTCGCATTTAGATAGCTTACCCTAGAGCTTCTCCTTCCTCAAGGTGCTCAGAACTTTTCTTAGGTGCTCTTCATGCTCTTCTTTAGTCTTCGAGTAGATCAGTATGTCATCGATGAATACAATAACAAACTGATCCAGGTATTCATGGAAGGCCTTGTTCATAAGGTTCATGAATACCGCAGGAGCATTCGTTAGTCCAAACGGCATGACCAAGAATTCAAATTGCCCATACTTGGTGCTGAATGCAATTTTCGGGATATCCTCCTTCCTGACCTTGATTTGGTGGTAGCCTGATCTGAGATTTATCTTCGAAAATACCTTGGCTCTACTCAGTTGATCAAACAGGTCGTCGATCCGGGGCAGAGGGTACTTATTCTTGATGGTGATGTTGTTCAGCGTCCGGTAATCAATGTACATCCGCACGTTCCATTCTTCTTGGGCACGAACAAAACTGGTGCTCCCCAGGATGAAGCCCCATCTCTGATAAATTCTTGTGCCTTCAGTTCGTCAATCTGGTCCTTCATCTCCTTAGCCTCCTTAGGATTGACTCTGTAGCATCTCCGAGAAATAGGGGAAGAGCCGGGTACTAGATCGATGGTGAATTCCACATCTCGATCTGGCGGCAATCTTAGAAGACTATCTGGGAAGACGTCCATGAATTTCGCTATGATAGGGTGAGGAGGCCCGGGTTTTTCGGTGATAGAGGAGTAGGTAATACTCTTCAGGTCTTTCGGAGCCCGAGAGATTTCAAACTCCGGTTCTCCTGGTGGGCTGAAGATTACACAACCTCGGTGACAATCTATCAACGCATACTGTTCACTTAACCAGTCCATCCCTAGGTCTATATCATAGTTGGGCAAGGGCATCACAAGTAAGGATGTCAAGAATTGGTGGCCTGAGATAGTTATGGGACAGTTACAAGCCTCAGTGATGGGTATGGGTCCACCACCGGTCATAGCCCTACTAATCATCTTGCTAAGTCCTGTATCTAGGTGGTGTGCAGAAATAAACTTTGATGATATAAAACTATGTGATGCACCCGAATCAAATAATACTAGAGCAGGATGTAAAAACACACAAACGGAACCTGTGATGACATCAGCGGTGGGTTCCTGCTCTGGTTCTTGATCTTCTGCTGCTAGGGCATAGGCTCGTCCGGTCTTCTGCTGGTGTTGTCCGAACCGTTGTTGCTGAGTGGGTAGGGGAGCTCTTTGCTGAGTTGCTCCGGTCCGGTGGGTTGCTGTGGGACAGTCCCTCACTTGATGGGTGGCAGACCCACAAACTAGACAGTGTCCTAGCCTCTTCCTGCAGATGAGCGCCTGATGTCCTGGCCTCTTTCAGAAATCGCAGATAGGGATCTGCTTCTGAGGCGCTCGTTCATTGGTCCTTGCTTGATGGTGCTGCTGCTGATGGTGCGAAGGCCTATTGTTGTTGTTGTTGTTGGGCCTCTTCTGGTTACCCTGAAAGTTGCTAGTTCCAGGATACTCCCTTTTTGAATGAAAAGGCTGGCTCTTCTCCACGTCCTGAGCTTGTATCTCATATGTCTTGGTGCAACCTGTGATCACAGGGGTACAAATTTCCTCCCTTAGTCCATACCTGAATCTTTCAACACGGTCCTTGGGGTCAGCAACCAAGTTCTGGTCAAAGCAGCTAAGTCGGCCGAACTCTGCCGCATACTCTCCAACCGTCATGTTCTCTTGCTTCAGGTCCTGGAACTGTCTTTCCATCTCCCGTATTTCTGATGTTGGGAAGAACTTTCTGCGGAACAGCCTTTTGAAGGTGTCCCAGTCAAGCTGCTTGTCCTGGAGTCGGGGTTCATTCCGATACCAGATGCTTGCCACATCTTGTAGCAGGAGTCCTACTGCTTCGGCCTTGAGGTCCTCTGGGAGTCGAACGACGTTCAAGGGACGCTCCATGCTGTCTAGCCATTCGTCGGCGTAGATGATTCCTTCGGTCCCTTTGAAAGGTCGAGGGCCCTGCTTATTGAAACTCTCTATATCTTCGACCTTCACATAATAATACGCCTCTTATCAAAAGAATGGCCTAATGATACATAACTTAACTCCTGGATTTATGTTTATCTTGGCGGGTCGTAGCTCCAATGAAGTTGTTGCTCCTCTCTCGAGGGCAGCCATAGCCACATTGTGGGCATTCTCCATGCCTTCTCTCATAATCGCAGTCTGCTCGCGATGGGCTTCAGCTTGGGCTGCGGTCTGTTCTCGATGAGCTTCTGCTTGGGCTCTCTGGGCTTCAAGCACTCCTCGTAGCATACCCACTAGATCGGTGGGATCCACGGGCACTGGTGGGGCAGCTGGTGCGGGCACTACCGCAGGGGACTGCGGCTCAGTCCGAGGAAGTGTAGGGTTCGTCGCTTGAGATGTAGTGGCGTAAACGCCGCGGAGTGCTAGTGTAGGGTTCGCCGCTTGAGATGTAGTGGCGTAAACGCCGCGGAGTGCTAGTGATTGATGGGGACGGTCGGTCAGCTGTAAAGGTGAGGGGTCTGGATGTGCCGGGGGAGATGGGGTGTGTTTGGGTGATGACACCTCATCGCCAGCAGGGGTGGCCTTTTCCTTGGCCATATTCTGGAAGGTTTAGGATTCAAACATAAACAAGGTATCCTACCAGTCTATAATCAAACAAATATATATATATATAATTCGGACCTTTGTTGTGATAAATCAATGTCCTAGTGTTCTAATTATTTCTAGGTATGTTTTCCTAAGTTGTTGTTTCAGAACCTGCATGGGCCACCACTAAAAACATGTCACGACCCGATCCTAAATAAATGGGTCGAATCGGATCATGCCCAGCCTGCACCGTTGTGAGACGGTGGCAGTAAGCTGTTCCACTAGCAGGTGAACACAACAACATCTATATATTTGTCACAACTGAATATTCAGAAATTTAAAACTTTATTCAACATTTAAATAAATACAACTGGAAAGTAAAAGAAGTAAAATGAATGCTGAATTCAAACTAACAAATTTCAAACAACAAAACTGGAAACATAAAAAATCTAGCTAAGCGTTCGGCTCGTCGGCCTCAGGTCCTGCGTCCTCCAAAGGGGACTCTGGCAACACCACATGGTGCAGAACCGGGTCATAATAGCTATTGTATAACAGCTCAGCATCCTCAAAATCTCCTAAAAATGTTATCTCTAGTCAGGAGGGAGCAAAGTACAATTATAAAAATTAAACATTTCAACTAATAATTAGAAATTTACAGTATTAAACAGTTTTGAAATAATATTTTCCAATAATTCTACACGATAGAAAATAATGTGATTTTAGTAGATAATGACTATGACCGGCTTGGGTTGTACAATTGTATCCTAGTGATACGATATGGCTTATCCCCATGTGTATGAGGGGTAAGCTAACACAATCATTATGCTATTTGGGGTTTTGGTCATAGACACTAAACTACTCCCCCAATATCCCGCAATCAATCAATACTCTAGGAGAGAGTTCCGTGTGACAATGTGGTTTAAGCATGCAGATTACAATTACTAATTAAATTGCCCAATAACACAACTGTACTTGCCTCTGATTTGTATGACTGGAGTAGGATGACGGTTCCGGGGAAGAAGTTAGGTTCGTCTCCGAAATCCTAAAGTTGGAGAACTTGACTTAGAACCATTGTGAAACCAAGCTAGGTGTGCTAGTTGCAATTTCTAGTAGCAGGTCCTAGTCAAGTTTTAAGTTTGTTTATTAATCTACTGCTAACGGTTTACGACGCGTGCTACGTTGGTTCTCATTTAGTTGGATAGCCAGTTTCTGGTTTTACTTGAAAAAATTGTCGTTACCAGCTAATTCTCAAAACTTTGTATTTTTAATATTATACGTATAAAACTACCTTTTCTTTCAATGATAAAATATGAGTTTTGTTAACAATCAATATTTTATTCAAGTTATTTTATCGTAAAAAATCCTTATTAATTTATACAAAATATTTAATAGTCATTTTGTAACTAAGCGCCTAATTACGAAGAATAAAACCAACCAAAAAATAAAGAAAAAATCAACCAAGAAAATAAATGAAAAACCTAGACTACGCAATACAGGGGCACAGCTAACAAAATAGGAATATGGGCTTATGCCCTTACAAACTTTACATAAATTAAATAAATTTAGAGTTTGCTGGTGAGTTCTGAACGTCGGAAAGCGGTCCGTTCAGAAGGCCGAGGCCCTGCACTCAAAATACTATAAACCAGTAGCAAGTTCCAAATTATATTTTAATTGTAAAATATAAAAATAAAGTAAGTCTCAGATTTGGTCCAATCGTCACTATTTGTTGCTAATGCCTCAACGTCCGGATAAAATCGGTTTCGTTTGTATTTCGCTAGGGCCCACGGACCGGTATGGTCGTCGCCCAAAAATCCGTTTTAATAAATAATTTCTAAAAACCGATTTGAAATTCTTTATAAAGTTTTATAAAATTTGGGCAGCATTTCCTCTATATTCGGGATAACCCAAAACTGGGAAAATGCGCCAAAACACCCATAATAAAAGTCCCAAACCAGGAAACACCCAGAAATTAACTTCCAAACCATTTTACCCAAAAAAATTAACTTCACAGAATAATTTTTGAAGCTTAATCAGAACCCGAAATATAATCGAAAATCCCGAAATGAAATCGGAAACCACAGCAACCAAAAATCCAGAAAACACATTCGAAAAAATCCGAAATAACCACAGAACATCACAGAAACGTCTCCGGAAAATTCGAAGTCACTACGTCGACCTAAAACCGAATTTCCGGGAGGGAATCGGGGACCAATTTCATCATCGACTACCGAAAATGGAACGGGGACCGGAATTATACCTTGGGTTGTTCGGCTAGAGCTTTCAAATGTAGATATAGAAAAAATAAACGGGGACAGCAGGTCGGGAAACCCGCGGACAGCGCTGGACAGCGCTGTACAGATCAGCGGGGCACGGCCTCGCGGGAACCGGAGCAGAGGGGAACGGCCGAAGCGCGGGATAGCGCCGGAGGAGGCCGGCGGCGGGCGCTGGAGGCGGACCGAGAGGGGGTGCGGCTACGGGCGGACCCGCGGGCGGCTAGACGAGCCGGGGCGGCGCTCGGGGTCGGCCGCGGGCTAGGGCACGGGCGCGGGAGGTCTGGCAGACGGCACCGGAGGTGGGCGGCATCGGCTGCGGGTCGCGGTCTCGGTGGCGAGGTCGTCGGAGGCCGGCGGGAGGCAGGGCCGCGTGGGTCGGTTAGGGCACGGGGAGCTTGGGGAAAAAGAGAGTGAGAGGGTGAGGAAAGTGTGTGAGGGGAGGAGATGAGAGTGCTGGGAGGGTTTTAAGTAGGAGTGGAGTGGAGGGAAAGAAGGAGAAGTTGGAAAGGGTCGTGGGGGCTTGGGTCCAGCGGCTGAATAGGTGTAGGAATTTGGTTTTTAGTTTTCTTTTATTTTTTTTACCTATTAATCCAACTACCAAATATGTACAAATATGTCTATATTCTGTATCTAAAAATTGAGGATTTAAAAAGGCACGTCCAGGTTGGGTTCGGAAAACGGATTCAGGTTTGAGTTCGGGGTCGGTGTCCGGACTCGGGCTCGAACTCCGGGCACGGGATCGAGGACAGGGCCACAATCAAAATTCTAATTAATTTTAAAAATAATATTTTTCCTAATTCCAACTAATAAATAATAATAATAATATATAATAATAATAATAATAATAATAATAATAATAATAATAATAATAATAATAATAATAATATACTAAAATTATGCTACAATCCAAAATTCAAAAAAAATTTGAAATTCTGGGTTTCACATTATTGCTTCTTCTCTTGCACTTATATTTTTAAATTGTCCATTAGCTTGTGCTAAGTGCTTGATTAGTTAGCTTGACCCTATTTACCCCCTTTAGGGTTTCTACATCTGTGACTTCAATCAATTCTCTACAAAGGCCGAGATAAAGTACTTTATAACCTTCATCGATGACTTCTCAAAGTACGCGTTCGTCTACTTGCTCAAGTCTAAAGATGAAGCATTCGAGAAGTTCAAGGAGTTCAGAACCAAAGCTGAACGACAAACTAGAAAACAACTCACACTACCAAAATTTATCGCTTTAGCGACGGCTTTATCCGTCGCCCGGCCGTCGGTAAATGGTAATACCGACGGATGTCCAATGAATTTTGGGCAAAAACATCCATCGAAAAAAGACTCGTCACTAAAAACAATCCGTCGACAAGTTGTCGCCCAGCGATGATTTCGCGACGGATTTCCGTCAACCATACTCGTACATCTCGCGACGAATTACCGACGGACTTTCGTCAAAGCGCGTATCAGAAAGTTAATGACACATCGCCTTAGCGACGGCCGTATCCGTCGCTAAAATGGTCGGTAATTGCGTATCAGAGAGTATCTGATAAGCAATATCCATCGCTAACTCGTCGCTGGTAGTCGCTACTTGTCGACGAGCTCCCGACGGAATAGCGACGGTACATTCGTCGACCCGGTTATATGAATCTTTCATACTACCAGAGCCATGGCGATGAATATTCTGCCGATATTTCGTCGGGATATGTCGCTAATCCGTCGACATCCGTCGCTAACTGGAAATTCTCCAGTTTGTGACGGAATATTTCGTCACTCAGTCGTCGACTTCCGTCGCTATGTAGTCGCAAGTCCGTCGCTAACTGGAAATTTTTTTAAAAAAATTACATAAATCACAGCATTCCATGTTCTTACAACATCCAAAATATCACAATATGCTTAACACCTCACATAAACCAACAAACCAATATACATCACACAACCATATACAAATATCTATCACAAATACATCACACAAACCAACATACATCAATGAGACCCGGAGCAACCCTCTGTTGAATTTCTACATAATAAAAGTCCAGGTAATAGCATCCAAAAACATCCAAGTCTATAAAATAACCATGTCTAGAAAATAAAAACATTAATAGTTGTAAAACCATCCAAGTAAAATCCAGAAATAAATCCGGTTAAAAATTATATCATATATATAGGAAATGTGAAATAAGTCTCCCTCCTCAGCCACTGCGCATAAGTAGGATTCACGCCAGCAAGATCAATATCCAGAGGAGATGGATGACTGGAACTCTCGGTGCAACTGCCCTATGGTGCCACCTCCTCCTTTACAGCTATCTTAGTTTTAGGAATCACTTCCTCCTTAATAGTAGGAGGAAATTCTTCCTTGACCTCCTCAGCAGCAGGAGGTACCACTATCTCCTCAGCAGCATGAGGTACCACTACCTCCTTAGCAGCCATCTGTGCCTCTCTCAAGCGAGATCCTCGGGTCTTGGGTGCCATCTGGTGAGACCATTAAATATTAATGAGAGCACATATAGGTTCACGATTTAAATTTTTCACAGTCTCGAGTATTGAATTATCCATAAAAACAAACTTTAGAAACATTTCAGATTCGGGAACACAAGAAGAATCTTAATCCAGACCATAAATACAAAATATGTACATAGGATAAAAGATGCCACTATGCTTATTCAGTTACCAAATCCTGAATAAAGGCTTAACACTTGACACCGTCTGGTATAAATAGTCCAACCTATGGTAAAACATTTGTAGGAGTATGTCTTACTAGATAACAACACATAGTAATGATGGGCACACCACCAAATCCTGAATAAAAGCTCAATATTTGACACCATCCCATATAAATAGGCCAACATGTGGTAAAACCTCTCTAGGAGTATTTGTCTTGCTAGATTACAATATATAGTAATGATGGATTAAGATACAATTCTAGACTGAATACTGCAAATCATGTCGAATATGTGTCAAATACGTCAGTCAAAAATTTGGACACGGGTACACTCCTCTCTAGGAATATTTGAATAACCTAGCCAATTACTAAGAAACAAATAGTAAGATACATAGCATTCTTAAAATGTAGACTCCTCTCTAGGAAGGTAATTAGTAAGAAAAATTTGAGTATTTAACCCTTGTAATTATTTCTAATTAGTGTCATTTGTCATTTATCATTTGGAGACCTTTACATATGGTTTTTGTGTCATTCTTGGAAAAATTCGAGAATGAACACCAAGTATTTATTATTAGATGACCTAATTAGATTTGTTAGAGTGTTGTGAGGCTAGCAATGTAGCCACAACTGGATACGATTGGACACAAGGTTAGTTTGGTTTTGAGCCTCCTACATATGTTATGTCCATGCTCCATTTCACATGGCACTTGACACTAGCCTAGTGCACAGCATAAGGAATTGCATGAATACATAAGGAATTGTGTAGACCATGTTATAAAGATGGATTCCCCAGTGCATCAGTGCACAGCACTGGCAGCAGGATAGTGGGTTGATAGAGAGTGAAAGGAAACCCAGTCAATAGATACAGTAACTAAGTGTGCATGTATATTGGAAATTCAAGTATCAGTAAGTCTTTTGTGGTATCAGAGTCTCTATTGTAGATAAGGAATTGTGTAGACCATGTTAGAAAGATTTATATATATATTGGGAATTTTGGTATTGACATATTGATACTACTTTCATTTCGTGGGTATCGGTATTGGATATTACACAGCATAGGCAGCTAAGGGGAGAAGAAGGGTTCAGTCGAGCCAAATAGTAAGGGGACTAAACCCAGGGATTCGAATGTATCTATATGTATTCATATTTATGCTAAAGAGTTTATGTGAATATATTATTGTCTATACTAGGGACCTACATATTGTAGCTATATGTGTAATGTTACATATGAATATGGGGGTGAAGGTGAGTCATGAGAGCCTATAATATTAGAGTGTGTTATGTGTTAGAGTGGAGTGAAAAGAAGTGGGAGTGAACTGATAAAATAGTAGATGGATATAGAGGTAGTTACTTGAGTGTTTGGTAGGCAACATGAAGGATGATTTGAAATCACTCATGGACTGAATTAGAGATCAGTTATGGACTAATTGGGTATCAGTCTTGGACTGATTGCATTAGTCATGAACTAATTTATATCAGTTCTTGTACTGATTTGTATATCAGTCTTTGACTAATTTTTATATCAGTTCTTGGGCTAAACCCCACCAACCGCCACCCCCCAACACCGTCGAACCCCACCCGCACCACCCCCGGCCCACCTCCGTTCCCCTATCCCCCCATACCACCGCGACCCCCACCCCTACCACCGTCGAACCCCACCGACAGCCCGCCCCCTACCACCGCCGAACCCCACCCGCACCACCCACGACCCACCTCCGTTCCCCTACCCCCTACACCCCCGCGACCCCCACCCCCACCACTGCCGAAACCCACCACCGCCAAACCCTACCAACCGCCCGCCCCCACCACCACCGAACCCCACATACCGCCACCCCCCCTACCGTCGGCCCGACGCTTCCCTACCGTCGGCCCGACGCTTCCCTACCGTCGGCCCGACACTTCCCTACCGTCGGCCCGACGCTTCCCTACCCCCACCCTGCGACCCCCCCACAATCGCCGACCGCCACCTCCACCACCGCGGCCTCCCCCGCCGCCCCCGACCACCAAGAAAGAGAGAGCAGGGGGGTGTACCTGAGAGAGAGAGTCTATCTTGCGCACGCACAAGAGTGAGAGAGAGAGAGAGAGAGGTGAGAGAAATTTTTGGGGGAAATAAAAAATTTCTCCCGTCGGTTCAATTTAAGCTAGGGCTGGAAAGTTAGCAACGGATTAGCGACGACTGAATTCTGCCGCCTGACCGTCGCAATTTTCTTTTATCTTGCCGACGGAATATCCGTCGCTACGTGGTCGTGAATTTTTGCACAAATTTTTCCACCATTTTCCTGCCAATTGTTGACAACTTAGCGACGAAATAGCGACGACTATTGTTTCCGTCAATATATCATCGACGATATAGCGACGAATTGGCGACTGATTATCGCTATTAAAATTAAAAAAAATTATTGCCTGCCAATCGACGAAAAATCGTCGAATTGTAGTCGGGCGTCCGTCGCTAAATGTCCGTCGGTAATTCACTGTATTTTGGTTGTGTCAAAAGGCTAAGAAGTGATCGACGAGGAGAGTATCGATCTCATGAATTCACATCATTCTGCAAAGAACATGGAATCATCAATGAGACTACTGCTCCGTATTCTCCTCAATCTAACGGAGTAGCAGAGAGAAAGAACAGAACGTTAACAGAAATAATGAACTAGATGTTGTTAACTGCGGGCCTTCCGAAATGCTACTGGGGAGAAGCTGCAGTGACGGCCACTTTTATTCTGAATAGAGTGTCATATGCAACTTCGGATATAACTCCTCATGAACTCTGGTTTAAAGTCAGACCTAACTTGAATGTCATTCGAGTGTGGGGATGTCTGGCTTATGTCAAGCTCTCAGATCTGAAGATTCAGAAGCTGGAAATATGGACTACGAAAACGATCTTCTTGAAGTATGTCGAGAAGAGTAATGCTCGAAGATTCCTTGATATTGAATCAAATCATATCATCGAATCTCACGATGCGGAATACTTTGAAGATAAGTTTGCAACACACAAGAACATCGTTCTTACGGACATTCCAGAGAATGATGAAGGTGTAAAGGAGACTGAGATCTCTAATAAACCGGTACTCCAAGATAAAATTGTTGGTAAGGATACAACAATTGAACCAGAACTCGTTGAGCCATCGACGAAACGGGCGAAAAGACCAAAGAATTTAGAAGATGACTTTGTCACCTATCACGTGTAAGTAGATCCACTTACATATGATAAGGCGATGAAGACCAGAGATGATGTCTTCTGGAAGGAGGCGATAGATAATAAAATTGACTCAATCACTTCCAATAACACTTGGGTGTTGGTTGATTTACCTGAAGGAGAAAAATCCATTGGATGCAAGTGGATCTTCAAGAAGAAGATTAAAGCTGATGGAACCATTGACAAGTTTAAGGCCAGCTAGTGGCAAAGGGGTTTTCTCAGAAGTAGGGCATCGACTATTTTGACACCTATGCTCTAGTAGCCCGGATGACAACCATCAGTTTGTTAATTGCACTTACAGCAATACAAAAGCTGGTGATACATCAGATGGATGTAAAAACGATATTCCTGAATGACGAGTTGATCGAAGAGATTTATTGTAACAAACAGAAGGATTTATCGTCAGAGGTTTTGAAGATAAAGTCTGCAAGTTGGTGAAATCTCTGTACAATTTAAAACAAGCTTCCAAAATGGGGCATGAGAAATTTGATAAGGTTATAATGTCAAATGGCTACATGGTCAGCGAGACGAACATGTGTGTTTATACGAAGTTCGCTGATGGAAGAGGTATGATCGTTTGTCTGTACGTGGATGACATGCTGATCCTATGTATAGATATAGGTTATGTCACGGAGACAAAGAAGTTCATCTAGAGGAAGTTTAGTATGAAAGACTTGGGGGAAGCTGATGTGATCTTAGGGATCAAGATCATCCGGACAAACACTGGACTAGCGTTGTTACAGTCTCATTATGTTGAGAAGATGATCACCCGTTACGGGTATCAGGATCTTCCAGGGATCGATATTATCACTCCCATTTTTTGTTGTACGTATTTTTGGTCTACGTATACGGATTTCTGACATTTGTCAGGTGGATCGTAATTAGACTTGTCTTGCTTAGCCTAGTCTTGGTTTAATCTAGCTTAGTTTATTTTAATTTGGTTCGGTTCAATTTGACTTGGCTTGGCTTGGTTTATTTTGGTTTGAGATGGAGAGATTTTATATAAAAAACCAACTCCTTCTCTCTCCTCCATTATTTTCCTTTGCTTCTTCATCTTCTCCATTTACTCCTCCCACCTACCAAGTCCTAGGCGAGTGCAACTTGCTTCATGATGGATCTCATATTTTATTTGTCCATTCTTGTCCCAGGCTGTAGGAAATCTCGTTCTATGCAGTTTAGACCCTTGGAAGTCCCAATTCGGACTTGTTTTGAGCAAGTTATGGCATTTTAAAATTTTTAGGTTCCATGGGTTCTTCCTTACTATTTGGAGAAGAAAAACAGTGCCCGACGTAACCTGATCCAGCGTGCGCTCTTCAGCACAACGCAACCCAGTCTAGGCGCCCTTTGGCCCTGGCGTAACCTGATCTGACTTAAATTGATCTGGCGTACCCCAGTCAGGCGCAACTTGATCTGGCACATCCTAGCCTGATACAACCTAACTTAGGCGCCCCTTGTCCCCCTTGGCACCACTTGTCATTTCTCTGGCGCCGCTTGACCAGCGCCACTTGTTGCCATGATACTTCTTGTCCTTTTGCTCCCATGCATGTTCTCCTAATTCTAGTTGTATTTGTCTGCGATCTTCTATGTGACTTGTACTTGACCTATCTTGTGATGACCCGACTCGATAACTTGTTCAGCATAACATGACTTGCCAGTATTAATCTTGACATGAACATGATATGATAATTCTTGATAGTGATCCGTCGTAGTGCACTCTTGACAAGTAACTTGACATGATAATTCTTGACGATGGTCCGTTGTGACGCACTCTTGACTTGATAAGTAAACCTACATGATAATCTCGATATGCTGTTGTGACGGCTATCTTGACTTGCTAAGTAACTCTAATCTTGACACCGTGGGTGTTTGTGCTTGTATAAGATACATGTCTCGTCTTGCATCATGTCTAGGATATGAATTCCTGATTTCCACGGTCAGGGATTTGTACTGAATCTAACTAGGATAATGACTAGATTGATCAAGTAGTACATGAAGAGGTTTTCTAACTACAGGCAGTCCCGTTATCTGGGCGCTCTAATTGGACTTGTAGCCTGTCGTTGAGTAGGGCAGATTTTCAGCACACTATCATGTGTTGCACCTCTAAGTCACCTAATCCAACTCTCTCAACTTGTGACCGGATAACCTGGATTAAGACTGCAGGGCTTGTGGCTGTTGGAACATCTCGATGCATCTTGTTAGTAACTAAGCTTGTGATAACCCTAGTTAGTTAAAGTATCAAGCCGTACTCTTTGCTTGGCCGTGAATGATGGATGAAGTCCTATCTTGTCTAGTCTTGCCTAGATCCAGTGTATGGCTATCTCAGGACATGCTTGTTTATGCTTTACTTTATCGATAATTGGTTAGAGACTAAGTTTTGTTCAGGTGAAGGGTTACAACCCCGGTCCTTATTTGGTTTACGGGTTGTAACTTTGTTACCGAAAAAGTCTGTTAGTTATCTTATCATTTATCATCTTGTTTTCTCTAACTCATGTCTTCTGTTATCGTTAAGGTATTTATATGCTATTATGCTGGTTTTAGTTCTTAAGTAAAGCCTCTCTTGTGGCACTTCCTCTTTCTGGGGTCTGACCCAGCTAGTTTTGTATGGCCAGATTTTGGATTAGCTCCCGAGGATCTCCCTGCCTTCCAGCCAGATGATGAACACTAGGCGCAATCCTGGCAACGAGTGGGTTTTATTTTTCTCTTCCACTCTATTGTAAATTATTCTTTTGAGGTGTTTAGCCGTCGAGCAAGTGTTAGCTCGTGTTAAATTTACATTCCTGTCTGCCTAAGGGCTGTAACATGATTGACAAATCCTAGGGTTGATCATGTATGACTTAAACTCTTGCTAGCCTTCGCATTTTGTATGACTAGCTTCATGATCATCTGAATATGTATTGTATGGGACGTCTTACTTTGTATGTCCGATGATCTACCATCTTGTTACATTTACTTGTTTGCTTGAGATTGAGACACTAGGCTTGTTCTTGACACTAAGAGACTAATGGCTTGTAGTAAACCCTCATGCATCTTGACAGCCGTGACCGTATATCGAGATATGTTATACTTCAATATACGTAGCTGGCTGTGTCTGTCCCCCGCTCTCCAGTATTCTGGTTCTGGGCATGACAGATACGCCGTACAGGTGTGATCTGAAGCCGAAGCCTAATTCAGGAGAAAACGTCAGGCAGCTGGAGTATGCAAGTGTAATCGGGAGTTTGATGTATGCTACTACTGCTACAAGGCCTTCGTCGTGGAAATGCTTAGTCATTTCACGAGCAACCTAGGCATTGAGCACTGGAAAACTGTGAAACGGGTTATGAAATATTCAAGAAGACTCAGACATATGCACTGTACTACAACAGAGATCTACCGGAAGTGGAAGGCTTTATTGATGCCAGCTGGTGCTCAGAAGTGAAAAGCGAGAGGTCCACAGGTGGATACATTTTCACAATACGTGGAACTGCTATATCGTGGAAATCGAAGAAGCAGACTATGCTCTCGCGGTCATCCATGGAATCTGAGTTCTTTGCACTTGATACCGCAGCGGAGGAAGCATAATGGCTTCGGAAGCTCATATATGATCTCCCTGTGGTTGGGGCACAAATACCGGCGATATCGATATACTGCGACAACCAGGCGACTGCGAAGGTGGCATCAAATGACCTCTTCAACGGGAAGAAGAGAACTGTACTGTCACGCTCCACTTCCAGAATACGACGAGCCGAGTACACAACATCATCCCCAGGCTACACGACATATGAATACTCCAGTACCCATATTCGTGATTATCGCCCGTAAGGTTCTAGGATAGGTTATCACATGTCATAATTGGCAAAATAAAATTAATATTATTCAAATGGTCATTCTTAAACTATAAATTTGAAATGGACTATTCTACCCATTACAACTATTAACCCGATTATAATTATATATTTATATACCTGAATTGATGATAAGAAGATCTGATTTCAATATGATTGCCTTCAATCGTCACATCCCGTTCTTGTTCTCCAGCTTTTCTTTAATGTACAATAGCAGCTCCTTGGAAGTATGTCAACAAATCTAGTGAACAATACTAAGTCGTCAAACGAAATGTAAGTCCTCAGTCAAGGACGAAAAATAAAATAAGTAAATTGAGAATCACTGAGATGATCGGATTCTCGAAATTCCAAAGTAAAGAAATTAATTCTGAGGGATTATAACGTTAACTTAAAATTTAACTCTGACTAGATCTCATTCAAGTAAATTTCCTTAGTATTCGTCCTTCGAATCAATCCTAATAATTCATAAATAACGACTACCGTCACAATCACAACAACCTAAATTCACTACCACAATCATAGTCAAGTTTCCTACATGATGATACAGTTTAGAGAATACATTTGGATCACGATCAATCTCTATTTTCCCGACAATAATCCCATTTACCCGAGACCAGGTGGTGTCTGGATTGGTTACGGTGCCTTAGATCCGACCCCCCACATCTTGTGGGAAACTTGTATACATTAACTTTTTAAATTCTGATTTTATTATCAGAATTTACTGGACTGTTCTCTGTTGGTGAGCTACGCCTCACCCCCGACATCGCAAGGCCATACAGATGCGGGACTACTGATCAGCTTTTTCTGTTGTTATTATATTACAGGAATTTTGATAGATATGATCCAGTTGTTATCTCCCACCCCATGATGCAGCTACAAGCACATAGAATAGTCTATTGACTTCTAGGTCTAATATCCGATTCCAACTTGATTACCATCTCGTTTGTCAAAGACAATACGCCATAAGGCAATCTCTTGTTGGCAGAAGATTATCCAACTTATTTTACCATCTCGTGTGTCGGAACAACATGCCATATGGTAATATCTTGTGACTAGGAAGCTGGATATAACTTAGATTATTCAATTAGGTTTTCCTAATTCAGGAATTCTCTAACTTTGGCTAAATCCCGAAATTATTGAAAATTTCGACAGACTCTTTTGTATTTGTTGACCCAGAAATTTTACAATAAACAACATATATATATATATATATATATATATTAAAAGATAAGGTACGTCGATCCCTTCGGTGGAGCAAATCTGCACTAGTCACATGCAGTCAATATAGTAGATAAGAATTATATAAAAACACAAAACTAAGTTGTCCAGAATCCCAAACATGTATCCTCTACTTGCAAATAGCATAACTCCTATCATATAAATCAGAATATCATCATATTATATATCGTTGGAAAGCTTATCAAATTTTCTACGAAACATGTGTTTACACATTTTGGATTTAATAAAGTTTAATAGGTCAAAATTAGGATACAAAGCTGCTGTCTCCTTAAATTACAGAAATTGTTTCCAAGTTTCGACGATGATATTGTACGGTTAATAATTCCTAATATATACATCTAGATACTATCGTATTATATACCGCTGAAAATCTTATCGAATCCTCTTCGATTTTTGTTCATATATATTCTCATTTTGACAGGGTTTAATAGGTCAAATCTGTCGCACAAAATTATGTGTATACTGGATTCCTGATTCAATTCCAGAATTGTACATCTATGTTGTACGACCCATAACTTCTACCATATAAACTCAAACCCTATCGTATCATATATCATCGGAAAGCTTATCGAGTCCTCTTCGATTCTCATTCAGACATATTTCAATTTTAATGATGTCTTCTAGATCAAAACTGATCCGAAAAATACTGTAAAATAAATTTCATAATATGGTTCCAGAATTTTCCATCCATGTTATACTGCCTATAGATCCTAGTACATAAGTCATAACACCATCATATTATATGTTTTCGAAAATGGCGTCGAATTTCCTAGATAACTCATTTAGACATATTTTTATTTTAGTAAAATCTATTAGGTCAAAACAGTCTCACAATAAAAATGTGTAGGAAACAAATTCCAGATTTACATTACTTGAGTGTAATACTTGTGTTATAACTTCTACAACTACATTAGAAATTATATTAATTAATATAGGTAGGGGAGGACTTGCCTTGGTTCCTAGAATTAGACCTAGATTTATATTTCCAACAAATTCCTAGATTTTTGGGAAAGTGGAAGAGAGGAGAGGTGTGGTGGTGGTGAAGTTGAGTGAAGAAAATGGAGAAGGAAGAAGAGTGGAAGGAAGAAATAAAGGAAGGAGATGATGGAAGGGGTTAGGTGTCATATGGGGGTTTCTCTTGTTCATGAACAAGTGCCACATGGCTTGGTGGTTGCCACCTATCCTTACATAATGCCACCTACCTTCAAATGATGACACCTAAGCTAAATGAGTTGGTAAATCAAAATATAATTGCAAATTTAAATCATTGACTTTCATGTATTATTCATATATGAAATAAATCTAATTAAATTATTAAATCCTTCTTATTATAGTAAAATATTAATACTTAATTAGAGAAGAAATATTAAGAAATGTATAAATAGTTAAAGTAAATTGAATAATTGGATACGACTATGACACTCTACCCACCTTATAAAAATTTTATCCTCGAAATTTAAAATTTTGAAGATAAACTTTTCAAAACAAATATAAAGAAAATCAAGATATTCTACCCACCTTACAGAGATGAAGTAGTAATCTATATCAAATGAATTATTTTGAAACATATATATCAAAAGATTCATGGAAATAAAGACAATTCGAAAATACTTGATATCTTAAAGATTGTTGGAATTCCATATGATCAAATAAAATGGTCAGCCACCATATTGTTTCAACCTATAACCATGTACCCTTTGAATTCAAAATCATATTCCTTATTCTCATTTCTTGACGTGATATGATAATCTTGTAACTTGCTAATCCAGATAGTTGCAACAACTTCTCATTTAATGATTCAACTATCAAACATCAATTTTCTTTTTCCTTTTTTTTTCTCTCGTCAAATATGTGAATGTAAAAAGTTGTATACTTTGTCACAATAAATTCAATTAACAAATACTACATCTTATTAGGAAATTGAATCCAAAATTAGTGAGTAATATAGAGATATCAAAATTCGCATATCTCAATCACCAATCCAAATAATAATTCTAAATCACCAATCATAAGTTATATATGCAACATAATTTCTCCAATCATAATTTATTTTCAATTCCAATCTTGCTCGTCTCTCGATTCATGCATTTAGTTTTAATTTTATCTTCAAACCAACTTAATATCAATCCACAAGTTAGAAAATTTTTCGTGGCTACCAATCACTTCATTTTACATATTAATTTCATCGACTTAAGATTTCTCAAAGTTATCAATTTTGTTATTCTGAATCAGCGATCATTCACCAAAATTTTCAACATCCATCAAATCGAGTTCGAATCTATTCATTTATGCTCATATTACTTCAATCATGTCATCCGAAATTTCTATACTGTTATTTGATCCACCATTAGTCCACAAGTTAGCATCAATCGAGATAACAAAACTTGATGATTCACTATGCAATAAACTCATTGTTCATCCAAACTGAATATCCTTGAGTCGGCGTTTGTTAATTTTTGATATACATCAATATCATCAAATATTTGTATACCCGAGGAAGCATCCATTTACTAATTCGAATTAGTTCAACCAAATGCTATCTTTTAAACCCGATGCAAAATTTACTCATCCATACTCAAGATCAAATCAGTTTTTGTCTATCTCAGAGTATTGAGCATTATAATTCTCACATCCTCCAATTCGAACTTTCGATCATACTATCTTGTAATCTCACCGTCGAGTCTTCTTACGCAATTCAAAATTCAATCACATTCAATTCAAGCCACAATATTCCATACACGATCCATATAATTAATTTTTTTTCCAGGCCATCCGTTTCACTATCCCAAATCCTATCTAATATTATCTTAATCCTTCAAGAACAATTCTCGATCATCAAAACCAATTCCAACAAGAGACCCTTAAAATTATATTAATTGGGCACAAAATAAATAAATATTCCTTCACAGGGAATTCAATCACAAACATCCAAATGAAAATATTGTTTTACAACAAATCCAGTGAACAATAATGAGTAATGACTATAGGGTATTTAGAAGGAGAACACTTACTGAAATCAGGAATACTGTTGAAAATTAAATTGATGGAGAAAGAAGGATATAATTTAGGTTCTAAATTGATAAGAAAAGGATGAAATAAGAAGATAAAAAAATTCAAGTAGGTTAGGGATTTGGAAAATAGATATATGAAAATCTGGCAAGAAAATGGGACGAGTCGAAATTTAAGAATAATAAAATCAAAATATCAAGGAGTTATACTACATTCAATAAGCTATATACAATATAATATCTATTATGCCTATACCTTAAGCAAGATATTGCTAATACTAGCTTACCAAATAATCATTCCAAGCCATATTTATATCTATGCTAATCTCCAAAAACACATTATATTCATTCCAAAATCTTAAAAATCATTATCGGCTATTAGCTATATGGTCCTTTTTTTTCTTACTATCCTATTCTATATAATAGTTCTAGATATACCCAAACACAAGTTTACTGATTATGTCAAGCTCGATATCCTTAATGAATTTTCTACAATCCTTTACTAGGCCAAACCCAACCGATAGTTCCATTCAGATCCCAAGTATTTTATCTTATACCGTTCAATTCCTGATTAAGAAATCAATCAATATTTATCATCATATGACTTGCCAAGCTAACTACATTAGAATCTCACTCTATATTATACCTCAATACTTAGTTATAAAAGAATCTAGCTTGACTCAAAATTATTATTGCATTAATTTATTTTCTATCTTCCAAGAACTTTCAGTCGAAAATGTAACTCATCAAGTCTAAATCTCCTTATTCCATGTGATCTGAATCTTTATCGAAAAGTTTCAAGACATTCAATTTTGCATTTACCATAAATGACTCCAAATCAAGACCTATATCCTATCCTAGGCTTTTTTTGAGACCTGCATGGGCCACCACTAAAAGAAGTTGACACTCCGCTTCCAGAATACGACGAGCCGAGTACGTAACATCATCCCAGGCTACGCGATATAAGAATACTCCAGTACCCATATTCGCGATTTCGCCCGTAAGGTTCTAGGATAGGTTATCACATGTCATAATTGGCAAAATAAAATTAATATTATTCAAATGGGCATTCTGAAACTATAAATTTGAAATGGACTATTCTACCCATTACAACTATTAACCGGATTATAATTATATATTTATATAACTAAATTGATGATAAGTAGATCTGATTTCAATATGATTGCCTTCAATCGTCACATCTCGTTCTTGTTCTCCAACTTTTTTCAGTGTACAATAGCAGCTCCTTGGAAGTATGTCAACAAATCTAGTGAACAATACTAGGTCGTCAAACGACTTGCAAGTCCTCAGTGAAGGACGAAAAATAAAATAAGTAAATTGAGAATCACTGAGATGATCGGATTCTCAGCATTCTAAAGTAAAGAAATTGGAAAATTAATTCTGAGGGATTATAACGTTAACTTAAAATTTAACTTTGACTAGATCTCATTCTAGTGAATTTCCTAAGTGTTCGTCCTACGACTAAATCCTAATAATTCATAAATAATGACTACCGTCACAATCACAATAACCTAAATTTACTACCACGATCATAGTCAAGTTTCCTATATGATGATGCAGTTTAGAGAACACATTTGGATCACGATCATTCTCTATTTTCCCGACAATAATCCTATTAACTCGGGATCAGGTGGTGTCTGGATTGGGTACAGTGCCTTAGATCCGACTCCCCACATCTTGTGGAAAACTTGTATACATTAACTTTTTAAATTTTGATTTTATTCTCGATATTTACTGGACTGTTCTCTGTTGGTGAGCTAGGCCTCACCCCCGACATCGCAAGGCCTTACAGATGCGGGACTACTGATCAGCTTTTTCTGTTGTTATTATATTGCAGGTATTTTGATAGATATGATCCATTTGTTCTTTCCTACCCCATGATGTAACTACAAACACATACAATAGTCTATTGACTTCTAGGTCTAATATCCGGTTCCAACTTGATTACCATCTCTTATGTCAAAGACAATATGCCATATGGTAATCTCTTGTTGGCAGAAGATTATCCAACTTATTTTACCATCTCGTGTGTCGGAACAACACGCCATATGGTAATATCTTGTGACTAGGAAGCTGGATATAACTTAGATTATTCAATTAGGTTTTCCTAATCCAGGAATTCTCTAACTTTGGCTAACTCCCAAAATTATTGAAAATTTCGGCAGACTCTTTTGTATTTGTTGACCCAAAAATTTTACAATAGACAATATATATATCAAAAGACCGGGTACGCCGACCCCTTCTGTGGAGCAACCCTGCACCGGTCACACGCAGTCAATATAGTAGATAAGAATTATATAAAAACACAAAACTAAGTTGTCCCGAATCCCAAACATGTATCATCTACTTGCAAATAGCATAACTCCTATCATATTAATCAGAATACCATCATATTATATATCGTTGGAAACCTTATTAAATTTTCTGCGAAATACGTGTTTACACATTTTGGATTTGATAAAGTTTAATAGGTCAAAATTATGATACAAAGCTGATGTCTCCTTAAATTATAGAAATTGTTTCCAGGTTTCGACGATGATATTGTACGGTTAATAATTTATAATATATACATCTAGATACTATTATATTATGTACCGCTAAAAATATTATCGAATCCTCTTCGATTTCTGTTCATACATATTCTCATTTTGACAGGGTTTAATAGGTCAAATCTGTCGTACAAAATTATGTGTATACTGGATTCCTGATTCAATTCCAGAATTGTACATCTATGTTGTACGACCCATAACTTCTACCATATAAACTCAAACCCTATCGTATCATATATCATCGGAAAGCTTATGGAGTCCTCTTCGATTCTCGTTCAGACATATTTTAATTTTAATGGCGTCTTCTAGATCAAAACTGATCCGAAAAATACTGTAAAATAAATTCCAGAATATGGTTCCAGAATTTTCCATCCATGTTGTACGGCCTGTAGCTCCTAGTACATAAATCATAACACCATCATATTATATGTTTTCGGAAACGACTTTGAATTTCCTAGATAACTCATTTAGATATATTTTTATTTTAGTAAAATTTATTAGGTCAAAATAGTCTCACAATAAAAATGTGCAGGAAACAAATTCCAGATTTACATTACTTGAGTGTAATACTTGTGTTATAACTTCTACAACTACATTAGAAATTATATGTAATTAATATAGGTAGGGGAGGACTTGTCTTGGTTCCAGGAATTAGACCTAGATTTAGATCTCTAACGAATTCCTAGATTTTTGGGGAATTGAAAGAGAGGAGAGGTGTGGTGGTGGTGAAGTGGAGTGAATAAAATGGAGAGGGAAGAAGAGTGGAAGAAAGAAATAAAGGAAGGAGATGATGGAAGGGGTTAGGTGTCATATGGGGGTTTCTCTTGTTCATGCACTAGTGCCACATGGCTTAGTGGTTGCCACCTATCCTTACATAATGCCACCTACCTTCAAATGATGACACATAAGCTAAATGAGTTGGTAAATCAAAATATAATTGCAAAATTAAATCATGGACTTTCATGTAATATTCATATATGAAATAATTCTAATTAAATTATTAGATCCTTCTTGTTATAGTAAAATTTTAATACTTAATTAGAGAAGAAATATTAAGAAATGTATAAATAGTTAAAAGTAAATTGAATAATTGGATACGACTATGACACTCTACCCACCTTACAAAAATTTTGTACTCGAAATTTAAAATTTTGAAGATAAACTTTTCAAAACAAATATAAAGAGAATCAAGATATTCTACCCACCTTACAGAGATGAAGTAGTAATCTATATCAAATAAATTATTTTGAAACATATATATCAAAAGATTCATGGAAATAAAGACAATTCGAAGATACTTGATATCTTAAATATTATTGGAATTCAATATGATCAAATAAAATGGTCAGCCACCATATTGTTTCAACCTATAACCATGTATCCTTTGAATTCAAAATCATATTTCTTGTTCTCATTTCTTGACGCGATATGATAATCTTGTAACTTGCTAATCCGGATAGTTGCAACAACTTCTCATTTAATGATTCAACTATCAAACATCAATTTTCTTTTTCCTTTTTTTTCTCGTCAAATCTGTAAATGTAAAAGTTGAATACTTAATCACAATAAATTCAATTAACAGATACTTCATCTTATTAGGAAATTGAATCCACAATTAGTGAGTAATATAGAGATATCAAATTCTCATATCTCAGTCACCAGTCCAAATAATAATTCTAAGTCACCAATCATAAGTTATATATGCAACATAATTTCTCCAATCATAATTTATTTTCAATTCCAATCTTGCTTTGTGAGCCATGTCACAGCGGAGTAGTACCGCAAATAGGCAGGTAACCTAATGTTGTATGATAAAATTAAAGAGGGTAGCCAGCACTACAAAGGGGAGGTGTTCCTCATGTTACAGTGGCACGACACCACGATGAGGTATCCGGATAGGGATAAAGCCTCGGCCTTACAAGCCATGTCATTGCGACGTAACACCGCAAAGGAGCCTAAGGCTTCATGTTGGGTGGTATGGCACTACAAAGAGGATGTGACCTCATGCTACAGTAGTATGACACTACGATGAGGTTTCCGGTAGGGGTAATACCTCAGCTTTAGGCCATGTCATAGCAGTATAGTACCGCAAGAGAAGCACAAGGATTCATGTCATGTCTCTTTGATAAAGAACTCACCTATAATGTATGGACAGAGATATCAGGCCGTATCTTGAGGATAAACTTGAAGACGCCTAAAATTATACACTGAAATCGGACTGGCATAAGACCTTTAATGTGCAGCCAGAAGCACAGTTAATGTTATTATGTGAGTAGAATGAATTGCAGTTATGGTGCAGAATTCAAGGCTTAGCCTATTCTTGTATCATGCTGTTATTTAACCTATGCGGAAAGATTCAAGTCGTAGCGACATCTCTCCTAATGCATGATGGACAGTCACTGTAGGGAACGCTCAACCCATATTTTGAGATATGTGGAAGATTGTTGGTATTTTTGCCTTTAGACTAGAAAAAATAGTCCCACATCAGATACACCAAATGATAAGTATCTCAATATAATGTATTGCTTGTGTTGAGGTGTGCACATGAGGTGTAATGGGATACAAGTGTGTGCCATGTGGGAGTATTTTCCTAGAAGGAAAAAGGATTAATTCTAACAATGATGTAAGTTGATTTATGTTGATCGGACTCGGACTCGGACTCGAACTCCAGGATGTCTCGTGCATGCACGGGAGTGTTCGGAGGGCAGGCATGGACTGGCACTCTTCTATGCTGAATGTGGGATGTTCTAAAATATTAAACTCTATTTTTGAGTATTGGTATTTTAGTCCCACATCAGATAGGAGAAGATGTGAAGTCTCACTCCACTTTATAAATAGAGCCCCTTGGCCTCCTTTGAAAGATGTACTAAGAAGAGAGTTAAAGGAGTCTGTAAAGTTTAGGAAGCCCGTTCAAGTCTCAAATATTGACTGACGAGCGTTTCAGAAGTTCTCTAGAACTTACTGGTTCCTGGAAATGGATCGTATAAAAGCGAATCTTGCTTTGAGCAACGGTGATATGATCATCCCAGCAAAGTTGTCTCTCTCTTTCTTTTTTCCTTCTTTTCTTCTATGATCTAATTAGAAATGCCTTGTGGGTTTTCGTCGTTGCTGTTGCTAGCAATTCGATTTGTACATTATTTTTAGAAGCATCACATTCGTTTGCTACGTTAACGAAATCTTTTTAGATACTCGTTACACAGAATCCTTCAAGGATCTCTGTAGTGCCTTCTTTTTAGAAGCATTACATCCGTTTGCTACGGTAACGAAATCTTTTTAGATATTCGTTATACAGAATCCTTCAAGGATCTATGTAGTGCACCTTCTTTGAAGAGTTGCTTCGAAACATTGTTTTTACAATCGTTTCATTTCTCAGTTTTTTATCGAAAATTATGCCTCGGGAATAACACTATATCGTTTTTGTCCACATAAGTTTTGGAACCGGAGCTCACTTTATAATTTTATACTATTCTCAAGTCCAACCCATTCTACATTTACCTTTGTTTTAAAATTTTGGACCTCAAGATAAAAATTTTAAATATTAAATACATTTTAATTAGAATTTATCCTTTGTATAATTTTGGATATATCTTAGATATTAAATACATTTTAATTTAGATTTGATATATATATATATATATATATATATATATATATATATATATATATATATAAAATATATATATATATATTGAAAATATGTTTAAATAATTATTATTTTTACATCTAGTTATAATGATTTTAAATTATCTTTTGGAAATACATAAGATGCGGTTGTAGTTAATTATATGGATTGATTTATTATTATTATTAATGAATGTGTGATATACAAACAGCTTGGATGGCTCATTTTTTGAGCCATTTCTAAGCCGCATTACAATCTTATATATAATAGTAAAGATGTGTATAGAATATCGTTGTGATGTATGATATATATTTCATACTGTCCCGACCTGCTCAGGTCAACCGGAGGAATCAAAATGCAACAACGTTTGGACTTGTCTATGCAACAGCTTGCTCGAAGTTTCGCTCGGTCGAGACAACTTATCGTTCAGGTGGGTGGCTTCGGTGAATTGTTTCTGCTTGTCCTTCACACTAATAAATTGGATGTTTTGAATGCACTGAGTAGGTTTGCTAATAAAAAAGTCGTATCCACATAGCTAAGAGAATAATCCCACTATGAGTCAGATTGCATAGAACATGAAAAATATTGAAAGTTAAATGCTTAGACAAGCACATCACGCTGGATTTTCAAATTGGCACTTGATGTTGTGATGTTGACACAAAAACTATCAATTTGCTTGACACGGTAGGCACGACCCTACGATTTCATTGTCACGTTTCCACGATTTCAAAGGCTTGTCATATAAAGTTTGACTTGATTGGTGGCACGACATGAAACACGATTGGTTCAAGTTGAATATGCAGGAGGCTCACAAATAGTCATTCATGACTTGAGTCAAAAGTATGGTAACATGAATCGAAAGTTATTGGAATTGTAGCACGTCAGGGCCATCCCTGAAACGATGAGAGCTCATCGAGGCAGACCTTTAAACAATGGGTGCTGCGTAAAGAAAAGAAAAGTATGGAAACACTGTAAATGAATAATCACTTGTAGGACGGTAAGTTGAGTCGAGTCTTGCATGATCATTAAACAAGTTATGCACAAGGAACGACTCTCTGAACGGTAATCCGGAGACCGTGCCGACTTCGGCCTGGGAGGAACAAAAGAAAATAGTTGCGTTGGCATACAACACATAGATAGATTATTCGAAAACTTTCAGCGGGGCTCGCTACCTACGTTGAAAGGATCGCTGTCTAAAATCCGGTTGTTCTCCAAGATAGCTTGTGATGCTAGTGACCCTTTCATATAGATGAGTCGGCATAATAGCGGCGATCCGCGTGCATGCCTTAGATTGAGTCAAGAAGTGTATGCACGATACAAATGAGTTAAGAAATGTGCGCACGGTATGCAACACAACGTTTGAGCATAAGATTTGGCTATAACAGAAACACGTAATTCGGTACGAGATATAGTGTTGTGAATTGAGTCGTTGGTACTAAGTTCACGAGATTATGATCAAGCCATTTCCATGAGAAATGGGTACAAGTTAACAAGTTTACGATTAGGCCATTTTCAGAGACAAAATGGAAGAAATACCGTAGGGCAAGTATTGAGTAAAGATACACTATGTTGCGAGGCACAACCTCGATGATGATACACAAATGGATCTTGTGGCACGATCGCGACGTTGGCACAAGTGGATTTTACAGGACGATCACAAGGCCTTAGAGCACGATCACGATATCTCAACACGAGTGGACTTATATTATGCAATGAACTAATCTTAAGGCATATATTTGAAAGACAATCAAAATTGTATGAAGCACTCACTAAATGAACGCGTTGGTTTTGTTTGGGTGGACGAGGGGTTCACTCATCAGTACGGTTGTGTACTGACACCCCACCAGTTTTCATGCACAGGTAACGGGTACTTGCTCGTTCGAGGCGGAGCTCGCTTGGACGTGTTGAGGCATGGAGATCCTTAGTATTTCGTGGCATGCGACCGTGTTAAAGTCTTCACATATACGGGACATAATGTAAGGACATCGTCTTCTAAAATATCCGCAAGTTGCAAGCCTTGAACCTTTGTATTGAGAGATAAGAGAGACATGAGTGATTGTATTAAGAGAGATTGTGAGCTTGAGTGATTGTAACCTTGGCTTCGTGCCTTTGTAAATTTCGTTGGTTATCAATAAAAAGTATCTGATTTTGTCTGAATGCTTTTGTTTCTTTTGTTCTACTTTTCCGCTGATGTCTTCTGTAAGACTCGGATCGTTTAGCTTAAAATCGACCGTTTCAGCCATTCGTTTTGCGCGAGCACAACTCTAGGTTCGAGCGATATCACGTTCTAGCGAGGACGGTCGGTTGTGCAGAACCGGGACATGACAATCTTGAGGGATCGTGTGTTATACTCTCGTAACCACAACGGAGTTCAGTTACATTTCTAATTGTAAGAGTGCACATGCCGTTGGGAATGCATAAACCCAACAATAACGCTTATTGTGACTTTCTTATATACACAGGACATTGATAGAAAGTAACTAAGTACATGCATGATGTAGTGTTGCAACAGCATGTCATGGGTTCAACTTCAGGCGATCCACCAGGCCCTTCCCGTCTAGTTTACTGGAAGCAAGGAGCTTCATGAAGTCCTCCATGCTCAAGCTCTTGTAGTACTCTTTGCTCCCGTCCACGAGCTCCGGAAGCGGACCTACGACGGAACCCAAACGGGGATTGTGGAAAGCGGCGATCGAAAGCCGTTCTTTGCTCGGGTCTACGATCACCCTGTGCTCGATGCTCTTGTACTTTCCGTTGGTGAGCATCTATAGACAAAACCATGGGTATATATGTCAGTAAATTGTAAGGGTCGTAAGCACATTGTATACCTGCGTTTCTGAGAGAAAAAACAAAGCATTTTTACGCTTTCTGTGGACGAAATTAAAGAAATTATGCAGTGAGTCGGGTTCATCGTACACCTTGATTCTCCTCCCTCCACTTGATGGCATGGAAATGAGTGCATGCAGTGGCAGCCTGAACAGTCCTCCTAAAGTGCACGATGAGCCCGTCTCACCGATTAATTTCTCGTGAAACTGGCCTGAGTTTACTTGTGCAATATTGTACAGCTTTTAGATTCTGAAAGTTAAAACTCATTTTGCTGATATAAACACAGAGAGTCTTCATTTTTTATTCAATGTAACTATAGCCCAGTTCTGTTTTTTGAAAGAGTTTACTTGTGCTTACCAATTACCATCAAGAAATGATCAGTGGTCTCACATCTATCTACATGTGAAGCTATACTGTTCTCAGAACCTCAGGTAAGTTCTTCATATACCTTTGCCATTTGTATTGAACCTCAGTTAAATTCACATTGTATCTTTAACTTATAATATTTGCTACTTTTATCCAATATTTTACCTCTGCTTTATCTTAGTAAAATTTAGCCGGAATATACTTGATCTATAACCATTTCTGAGCATATACAAGCTGTACGACCGCACAGGACTCCAAAAATCAGAAGGTCCCCAAAAAAGTAACCTCCATATATGTTATTAATGTAAAATTTCAATTCTTAGATTTATGCATCCCTATTCTTTTGAAACTTCGGGTAACAGAGTCCTATTAAAAAAAAAGACATTTTTTAGAGTGGTTAAAAAAACATATCTGCATACCTCAAGGATATCCCCAATGTTGACAACGAAGGCACCGGGGAGCGGTTTTACGGGGATCCACCTGCCATTCCTGCTGATCTGCAGCCCTTGTACGCTATTGACTTGGAGCAGAATCGTCAGGCCGACGGCATCGGAGTGCGGAGCGATACCCAACACGTTCTTCGTGTAGGGGCAAGGCGGGTAGTAGTTTATCCTAAACGATTGGAACTCCATGAAACCGTGAACAAGCCTGTCAGGTTCAAGTCCCAGGTTCCTGCTTATGAACCCCAAAACGCAGTGTGCAACTCTTCTTACTTCAAGTGAGTATCTGTCCAGTGTCTCCCTGGTAACATTCAAATGTTACTAGAAAAGCAGTTAAATGTTACTAGGTGACTTCAGCTGGCTCTACTTCAAGAAAATATTAGACATCTCACCTTCATTGTACTCTGTACCAATGTATGGTGACATGTGAGCTAACTGTTATTGATATAAAAATGGGTAGTGTCTATTAGATCATTGAACAGATCACCTTGACCCAATTTGTCTGATATATTATATTATATTATATTATATATATATATATATATATATATATATATATATATAATATATATATATATATATATATATTTATATATATATATATATATATATATGGCCGACCTAGGGATCTGACGAGACTTTGATCTTAGACAATCCTGTTTATAGGACAATCTTCCGGCCATTTGTTTTTCTTAGGATCGATCCATCCCAAACTCAACTTAAATTTATATTTACGTAAAAAAGGATCGAGGGGATGACCAAAATTAGCTCCGGCTAGGACAACGCAACCTCCCGGTATATATATGTCATTGTTTCCTTCTTGCACGTCTAACCAAGTATAATTTTATTTTCCTTCACTTAACTTTTTCTAAGGCTGTGTTTGATTTGATTTTTTTTCGTGGAAAATTTTTCCATCACAAATTTTTCACCAATTGTAATATTTGATAGCTTATATTTGCTATGAAATTATTTTCCAAAAAATCATCATCCAGATTTTCTCCTAAAATGGTGGAAAATGAAACTTGTCCAACCCGCAGGAAAATATGACAATCAAACACTCAAATTAAGTTTTCAGTAGAAATTTTTTAAAATTCCAGAAATTTGTTTTACTAAAAAAATAATTTCGTAGAATTAATTTCTTTTCCACATATTAATAAAACTCACTTTTATTTAACTCTCTTACCCCTCGATCGCATCCTGTAGTGTCCCGCTCCTAGCGGTTCACTATGTAAGGCTTGTGGCTTGGCTAACTCGGTCGGAACCGAGTATTGGGGAAACTTACCGTCGGCACCGAATCGATCACGGACAAGTGCATAAGAACCTTTCCAACTAATGGATTGGTTTCTCTTGAAATGCGTCCAAGAGTTTTCTCTGGATGTTTTGCTGCTGGTTTTGCTGCTTGGTTTTGATGGATGCTTTTCTGAATGATTTTCGATGATTTGATTCTTGCCCGTTTTCATCGATTTGTATAGCATTCATTCTTGAGAATTCTGAGAGAAGAGAACACAACGAGATGGATTATTAACCAAACTTTTGGTGCCAATGCAGACTGACGCGTGACGGAAGGCTAAGCGTGCAAGTGTTCCTCTCTCTCTCGGCGATTCTCTAATTTGGTGAGTGTGGATCTCTGTGGTGGTATTGTCCCTCTCGCTATTCCTTCATGCCAACTAAATATTGTCTTGCAACATCCGTTGATCGATATCAAGTTGCTAAATGCCACAAGTCAATACCACTAAGAAGCTAGAGATTTAACATTGAACATTGAAATGAATGCTAGTCCATAGAACATTGAATTGAATGCTAGCCCATAGAACATTGAAATGAATGCTAGTCCATAGAACATTGAATTGAATGCTAGCCCATAGAACATTGAAATGAAAGCCAGTCCCTTGAACATTAAAAGAATTGATTACACTGTGAACATCATTGAGATTGCTTGTCGCTGGAACATTGAATTGAAATGATTGATGCCTATGATGATGAGATATGAAATGTTGGGAATAAACATGTTGCTTAGTACTTAATATTCTATGCACACAATGTTTATCGAGTCGGACACACATTCGCATGACCATAGACGTACTTGTATACAAGGATTTCCTCGAACGGTACCTGCGGCGGTGGGATCGAGTCGGCCTAGGAGGAATTAGTGCTTTGGTAGCACGGTATCGGAACCTTCATTCGGGCTCGCAACCTGGTGAATGGTCAACCGCATACCAATACGAAGTCCTATATGGCACGTCGACATGGTGCACAACCACCAGTGGTCATGTTGTAAGGATGTATGCTAAACAATGTCTTATGCAGGGGCGGTAAGTATATTATTGTTATCCTGTATCTTATGCAGGAAAGCTGGATTCGGCCAATGGTAAAGTAAGCATGGTTTATTCCATGTTACATTTATCGTGATTTACTCATAATGCTTCATGTCCCTTATAAGTTCATATCTTTAAAATGCTTGTCATTAATAAAATGTTGGTTTAGCTGAGTGGGCCAACGGGGCTCACCAGCGCATTGTTATAATGTGCTGACCCCTCCTCCACAGGTACTGGAGAAGGCTCAGGCGCACCTCGTAACTAAAGCTTTCTGAACTGCTGTTTCCTTTCAAGTTGTTTTTTCCCTAAAGACGCACAAAGTATTGCGGAGATTTCAAAGATAGCTGCTTATATTCAAAGTACTAAAGGGGCATGATGTATGGAACGGGAAATTATTTCATGGCAGCCTATCAGTTGTACTTCTTTTCATGAATCAATGTAGCCGAAATGGCATTTCAAATATTATCGAGAAAAGTTGTATTCTGACTACAATTATGAATAAAATGAGTATTTCTTCTTCCTATATTGTGTTTCCAATGTTTCCGCAACTGTGGCTAAATTTTCAAATGTTTTAAATGATATGAATGTGCATGTTCTAGCCTTGTACAAGGGCAACTCCAGACTTGTACGGCATCACGCCTTAGCGAGGACGATCGATTCGGCGTGCATCGAAGCAAAGCGAGCGATTCCCCGAATCGGGGCGTGACAAGTTGGTATCAGAGCACGGTTTAGAATCCTCGGATTCAAACATATTTTCAAAAAGGAAGTCTTGATGCAAATTTTCTCGATTGATGGTGTCGATAGCGCTGGCATGAAATAATGTTCCATACAATAAGCCCATAAATATTTTATGAGTGCTAATGGAATTATTTCTTTGTTGTAGAATGACTAAGGGTGATAGCTCAAAGACGACTTCATCGTCGGACCCGATTGAGAAACTGATTAAGCAGATGGAGGCTCAGAGGAAGCAGAGCAAAGCTCAACATCGCGCGCTTCAGGAGCAGCTCCAGTATCAGTTTCAGGAGCAGCTGGATACTCAACAAAAACAAGTAGACAGTCTAACTCAGATTGTCACCAAGCTGACGGCCGATTCTAATGTTTCTGCAAAGGCCGCAGTAACCGAGACCGTGGAAGTGCCGGCAGAGAAATCTGAGACGCCGACACGGAAGAGACCGAGCTTCAAGTTCTCTGAATTTAAGAGTTGCGACCCGCCTGATTTTAATGGAAAAGAGGAGCCAGATGAGGTGATGGGCTTCTTGAACACACTGGAGGGCTATTTCCGGATGTTAGAGATTCAGGGCAGTAAGAGAGTGGAGTGTGCTGCTGTACAACTTCGCCTCAAGGCCCAGGAATGGTGGATTTCGCAGAGACAGGCACTTTGCGGAAATAATCAGGATATAAAGATGTCTTGGGAGGCCTTCAAACAGGCTTTCATTACTCAATTCATTCCACCCGCTGTCCGACAACAAAAAGAAAATGAGTTCATTGCACTTCGACAAGGCAGTATGTCAGTGCATGACTACGAGACAGAGTTTTTGAAGAGAGTCGCATTTGCTGGGTACATGGTACCGAATGACGATGCCAAGCGAAAAAGATTTGTGCAAGGCCTGAATGAGGGCCTAGAGCGGGATGTTCTAACTCGAAAGTGTACGTCATACAGAGAGGCGTACGAAACAGCTCTCGAGATGGAAAGATTTCATCGATCAGCTAGTCGTGGGACGACACAGAACTACCAAGGCAATAACCAGAAGCGACCTTGGTCGGCGGGAAGGAATGACGCACCTAAGCGTCATAATACTGGTGACAACAAGGGACCTCAGCAGCAGTTGCCACGTTGCAATAAATGCAACAGATGGGGGCACAAGACTGAGGACTGTCGTTCTGGGTGTTTCAAATGTGGCGGAATTGGTCACAAGGCAGTTGACTGTAGAGGCAGAGGAGACAATCAGTATCCTCGTGGAAATAACAACAATCAGTATCGTGGGCATAACAATAATCAGAACCGAGGCCAACATAACAACAACAATCGTGGTCAAGCGCCACCAGCCTTGCCAGCTCCAACTGGGAATGCACCGAATCAACAACAAGGTGGGCAAGCAAGGGTTTATGCCTTGACTCAGGCAGAGGTCCAGACCTCAGAGAATGTTATAACAGGTATGTTGTTGTACAAAGGCATACCTGCAAGAGTACTTTTTGATTCTGGTGCTACTCATTGCTTTATCTCTTCTGATTTTGCAACGGAGAATAAATTTTGTATGACTCAACTAAAGACCGCTTTATGTGTTAGCACTCCTTCGGGAGTAGATATGCCTGCAACTCTAATTTGCAGGGACGGCTACATCAAGATTGGAGGCAAAACTTTATCTTTGGACGCAATTGTACTCGACATCAAAGAGTACGATATCATATTGGGAATGGACTGGCTCAGCGCCTGTCATGCAACAATCGACTGTGCGGATAAGAGAGTTGTGTTTCGCCTACCTGGTGAAACGGAATTCTCCTACTCGTGCGGCTCGACGTTCCAAGGACCCATGGTCATATCGGCAGTTACAGCAAGGCACATGCTGTACTCAGGGTGTGAAGGCTTTCTCGCTTCTGTCCAAGACACTCGAATGAAGAGTGTAGGCTCGAATCAGACTGAAATTGTGGCAGAGTTCCCCGATGTATTTCCGGACGAAATACCTGGAATGCCGCCGGATAGAGAAATTGAATTCACAATTGATACATTTCCGAATACTCGTCCGATATCTAAGGCGCCATACAGGATGGCACCGGCAGAATTAAAAGAACTAAAGGTGCAGCTACAAGAACTACTAGACCGGGGATACATTCGCCCAAGTGTATCTCCATGGGGAGCTCCAGTGCTATTTGTGAAAAAGAAAGATGGGACGATGCGGCTGTGCATCGATTACAGAGAATTGAATAAAGCAACCATCCGTAACAAGTATCCCCTGCCAAGAATAGATGATCTATTCGATCAGCTACAAGGGGCGACCGTGTTTTCAAAAATCGATCTTCGTTCAGGATACCATCAGTTGAAGATCAGACCCGAAGATGTTCCTAAGTCAGCATTCCGTACGAGATACGGACACTATGAGTTTTTGGTCATGCCATTCGGCTTGACTAATGCTCCAGCAGCCTTTATGGATTTAATGAATAGAGTGTTTCGACCGTTCTTAGATAAGTTCGTTGTCGTATTCATCGATGACATCTTGATCTACTCAAAAGACAGGGAGACTCATGTCGAACACTTGAGGGAAGTACTTCAGACGCTGCGGGACAACCAGCTCTATGCAAAGCTGAGTAAGTGCGAGTTTTGGATGAACAGCGTGTCGTTCCTAGGACATGTTGTTTCGGCAGAAGGTGTTGCCGTCGACCCAAAGAAGATTGAGGCAGTTGTGGACTGGAAGCAGCCTGCATCAGCTAGTGAAATACGGAGTTTCCTTGGTTTAGCCGGGTACTACCGTAGATTTGTGAAAGACTTCTCGAGAATCGCCTCGCCTTTGACTCGCCTGACTCAGAAGGGGGTAGTATTTAAGTGGACGGACGACTGTGAGAGTAGTTTCCAAGAACTCAAGCAGCGGCTCGTCACGGCCCCAATTTTAGAACTTCCGGAAGGCTCCGAAGGATTTCAGATCTACAGTGACGCGTCGGGACTTGGTTTGGGATGTGTTCTCATGCAACGTGGGAAGACAATATCTTATGCATCGCGACAGCTCAAGCAGCATGAGAAGAATTACCCAACACATGATTTGGAACTGGCGGCGATTGTGTTCGCGTTGAAATTGTGGCGACACTATCTCTATGGTGTGTCCTGCGAGATCTTCACGGACCACAAAAGCCTGAAATATATATTCACACAAAAGGAATTGAATCTGAGGCAGCGGCGTTGGTTAGAATTGATCAAGGATTATAACTTGACGATCTCCTACACGCCGGGTAAAGGAAATGTGGTAGCTGATGCCTTGAGTCGGAAATTTGTAGGATCCCTAACAATAGCAAAGAGGTACTACGAGATCTTGAAGAAATGGGCATCGAGTTCAGGATTCGTCCGCAGAATGTGCAGTTGGCTCAGTTACAACTTGAGCCGAGTCTCCAGGGAAGGATTAAGATTGCTCAGAAGGATGACCCGTTCCTGCAGAAGATACGCGAGTTGATTCTAGTAGGAAAGGCGTCAGACTTTACCGTTGAAGATGACACTATTCGTGTCAAGGGAAGATTGTGCGTCCCTAAGGATGAGGATATCAGGAAGGAAATACTGACCGAGGCTCATTTCGCGAAGTACTCCTTGCATCCGGGAAGCACGAAAATGTATAAAGATTTGCGCACCACATTTTGGTGGCATGGCATGAAGAAGGATGTGGCTCTTTTTGTGTCACAATGCATGGATTGTCAGCGTGTAAAGGCCGAGCATCAACGGCCAGGCGGAGAACTACAAAATTTGGCTATTCCACTGTGGAAGTGGGATAATATCTGTATGGATTTTATCGTCGGCTTGCCAAGAACTCAGAAGGGAAATGATGCGATTTGGGTTATCGTGGATAGATTAACCAAGTCGGCACATTTCATTCCAATAAAAGTTACATGGGGAGTAGAACGGTTGGCTCAGATTTACATAAATGAAATTGTTCGATTACATGGGGTGCCAGCTTCTATAGTATCGGATAGAGACGGAAGATTCTTGTCGCGATTCTGGATAAGTCTGCACTCGGCTATGGGCACAAAGTTAAACTTCGGTACGGCTTACCATCCGCAGACTGATGGTCAAACAGAGAGAGTAAACCAGATTCTTGAAGATATGTTGAGATTGTGCGTGCTCGATTCGAAGACAAATTGGGACACACATCTCGCATTAGCAGAATTTGCCTATAACAACAGTTATCAGGCAAGTATTCAAATGGCCCCGTACGAAGCCTTATATGGACGGAAATGTCGATCACCGATATGCTGGGATGAAGCCGGTGAACGGCAAGTGCTCGGACCAGAACTTGTGGAACAGGCCGTCGAGAAAGTTCGCTTAATTCGAGAAAGACTTAGAGTTGCTCAAAGTCGACAGAAGAGTTATGCGGACGTACATCGACGACCTTTGGAATTCACAGCAGGCGATCATGTCTTCTTGAAGGTCACACCCATGCGAGGTGTGATGCGGTTTGGGATGAAAGGAAAGCTAAGCCCGAGATTCGTCGGACCATTCGAGATTTTAGAAAAGGTAGCCTCAGTGGCTTATCGACTTGCACTACCCCCGGCCTTGGCTGATGTGCACGATGTCTTCCATGTATCTCAACTGCGGAAGTATGTGCATAATCCAAGCCATGTAGTGAATTTCGATCAGCTACAGCTGAGCGCTGATCTATCCTACACTGAAGAGCCTGTCCATATTTTGGACAGGAAAGAGAAAGTTTTGCGGAATCGGACAGTATCCCTGGTCAACGTGCTGTGGCGGAACCATGCTGTAGAGGAGTCGACATGGGAATTAGAGGAAGAGATGCGGGTGAAATACCCATCGCTGTTTGATAATTTTGAGGTAGGACTTTTGCTTTAAGTTTCGAGGACGAAACTTTTTCTTAGTGGTATATTATGTAGTGTCCCGCTCCTAGCGGTTCACTATGTAAGGCTTGTGGCTTGGCTAACTCGGTCGGAACCGAGTATTGGGGAAACTTACCGTCGGCACCGAATCGATCACGGACAAGTGCATAAGAACCTTTCCAACTAATGGATTGGTTTCTCTTGAAATGCGTCCAAGAGTTTTCTCTGGATGTTTTGCTGCTGGTTTTGCTGCTTGGTTTTGATGGATGCTTTTCTGAATGATTTTCGATGATTTGATTCTTGCCCGTTTTCATCGATTTGTATAGCATTCATTCTTGAGAATTCTGAGAGAAGAGAACACAACGAGATGGATTATTAACCAAACTTTTGGTGCCAATGCAGACTGACGCGTGACGGAAGGCTAAGCGTGCAAGTGTTCCTCTCTCTCTCGGCGATTCTCTAATTTGGTGAGTGTGGATCTCTGTGGTGGTATTGTCCCTCTCGCTATTCCTTCATGCCAACTAATATTGTCTTGCAACATCCGTTGATCGATATCAAGTTGCTAAATGCCACAAGTCAATACCACTAAGAAGCTAGAGATTTAACATTGAACATTGAAATGAATGCTAGTCCATAGAACATTGAATTGAATGCTAGCCCATAGAACATTGAAATGAATGCTAGTCCATAGAACATTGAATTGAATGCTAGCCCATAGAACATTGAAATGAAAGCCAGTCCCTTGAACATTAAAAGAATTGATTACACTGTGAACATCATTGAGATTGCTTGTCGCTGGAACATTGAATTGAAATGATTGATGCCTATGATGATGAGATATGAAATGTTGGGAATAAACATGTTGCTTAGTACTTAATATTCTATGCACACAATGTTTATCGAGTCGGACACACATTCGCATGACCATAGACGTACTTGTATACAAGGATTTCCTCGAACGGTACCTGCGGCGGTGGGATCGAGTCGGCCTAGGAGGAATTAGTGCTTTGGTAGCACGGTATCGGAACCTTCATTCGGGCTCGCAACCTGGTGAATGGTCAACCGCATACCAATACGAAGTCCTATATGGCACGTCGACATGGTGCACAACCACCAGTGGTCATGTTGTAAGGATGTATGCTAAACAATGTCTTATGCAGGGGCGGTAAGTATATTATTGTTATCCTGTATCTTATGCAGGAAAGCTGGATTCGGCCAATGGTAAAGTAAGCATGGTTTATTCCATGTTACATTTATCGTGATTTACTCATAATGCTTCATGTCCCTTATAAGTTCATATCTTTAAAATGCTTGTCATTAATAAAATGTTGGTTTAGCTGAGTGGGCCAACGGGGCTCACCAGCGCATTGTTATAATGTGCTGACCCCTCCTCCACAGGTACTGGAGAAGGCTCAGGCGCACCTCGTAACTAAAGCTTTCTGAACTGCTGTTTCCTTTCAAGTTGTTTTTCCCTAAAGACGCACAAAGTATTGCGGAGATTTCAAAGATAGCTGCTTATATTCAAAGTACTAAAGGGGCATGATGTATGGAACGGGAAATTATTTCATGGCAGCCTATCAGTTGTACTTCTTTTCATGAATCAATGTAGCCGAAATGGCATTTCAAATATTATCGAGAAAAGTTGTATTCTGACTACAATTATGAATAAAATGAGTATTTCTTCTTCCTATATTGTGTTTCCAATGTTTCCGCAACTGTGGCTAAATTTTCAAATGTTTTAAATGATATGAATGTGCATGTTCTAGCCTTGTACAAGGGCAACTCCAGACTTGTACGGCATCACGCCTTAGCGAGGACGATCGATTCGGCGTGAATCGAAGCAAAGCGAGCGATTCCCCGAATCGGGGCGTGACACATCCAAGCAGATTAGTGTGAGATTGGGTATTGTTACACTTGCCTGAAAGTAGGAGGATTAGTAGGCCAGAACTTCAGAGTCTTGTAACTCTGCGGCTGGCTGAGAAGGAAGAGCATGTCCCCCCAGTCGAGCTTCTGCTCCTCTGACACCACAAACGCCTGGCCGTAGCCTTCCAGACCCCCCGGCAGCTGAGCACACTCCTCCTTCGCCTCCAGCGGGAGCCGGAAGAACCCCTCCACGTCAGCCTTCACCCTCTCCATCAGCTCCTCGGAAACCCCATGGTTTACCAGCTGTCGAGAACAATATCCTCGTTCCAGAATTATTATATTAGGACGCTGTTACGTAACTTACGTTGTCCGTGATTTGTGACCAACAGGCCAGATGGGGTCCGGTAATAGCAAGGAACACAAACCGCAGACAAACAATCGGTTTGTGACCTTACATGACCGCAGGCCAGGTGGGGTCCGGTAATAGCAGAAAGCGCAGACAAAACATCATTATTATCGATTGTATTAATATCACCAAAAAAAATTCAATTAAGACCTGGAAGAATCCCCAATCTTCGCATGCAAACTTGAGCTTGGCAGCCTCTTCCTGGGAAGAATTCGGGTCGACGAGCCTCTGTAGGTCGACGATGGGGATATGATCGTCGTCATCGTCGTCATCGTCATCGTCGTCGTCGACTCGAACCAGACCGTCGACGTCCATCTCGGGCCTGATGTACCTATTCAGGATCCGATCACGAGTCAGCGTGTTGGGATCGTCGGCAGCAGCAGCAGCGAGTGCTTGAACGTTAGCCACCTTCAGGGACCCTCCCAAGCCACCGAGTCTCCCTCCATTCTCAGCCATGGCCATTTAATTTTCTCCACCTCCAGCTTCTCCTTATCAGTTGCTTTTATAATTTATACTGCTGCTCCTCTCTACTTGATTAATGATCGATTGATTGATAAAAAAATTGGCTTGATAGTGACGCACAATTTTTTTTTCAGAAAATTGTAGAAGAAACATCAAATTTTGGCACAATTTTAAAAAAATATTAAGTTTTAGAAAATTACAACTTGATCATCCAACCGGACTTTAAAAATCCGATTGATGACGTCACATAGGTGTTAACGAAGTGGTTTGTGTTAAGGAAATGAGTTAGCTGTCGAAGGATTATGGATTAGCCAGACTTTAAAAGTCCGTATGGTGATGTCAAATGACGTCCACAAACAGACTTTTAAAGTCCGGTTTACTTAGTCTATTCAGCTCTAACAAACTTTCTTTTGATAACTTTATTCAGCTCTGAACAAACTTTTAACTTTATTCAGCTACTCTTAACAAACTTCAAGAGTATCTTATTTGTCGTTTGGAAAGTGGGAGATTCCTTCCAAGTCTTGGTTTTTCGTTTGTCCCGGCAATTAAGCAAAGCGTGTTGCTACCCCCATGTGCTGCTGTCCAACCCGTCTAAACAATGAACTATTTTCTCAAGGTGTTAACTGGGCCGGTTCGGCCCGGGCCCGCCCGTGGACCGGACCGGCCCGCCCCCCTATAAGCCCGGACCGGCCCGTCTTGGGCCCGAACCGGCCCGGCCCCCCACGCAGTAACGGTTCGGGTCGGGCCCCCCCCCCCCACAGCCCGAGCCCGGCCCGGCCCGGACCGACCAAAATTTTTTTTTTTTTTTTTTTTTTAAAGTAGGCCCGGCCCGGTTGGACCGGCCCGGCCCGGCCCGCTGGGACCGGTCCAGCCTGAGCCGACCGTTGGGAAGTTGTTTTTTTTTTTTCTATTTATTTGTATACAAATTATAAACATTTTATAAACATAAAATTATAAACATTTCTATTTATTTGTATACAAATTGTAAACATTTCTATTTATTTGTATACAAATTATAAACATTTTATAAACATAAAATTATAAACATTTTATAAATATTTTGTATAAACATTTTATAAACATTTAAGTTACAAATTAAAAAAGAAAATATAAATTTAAAATACAAATTTTTAAAATATAAACATTTTATAAACATTTTATCCTATACAAATTTTTAAATTTAAAATACAAATTTTTAAACATTTAAAATTTAAAATATACATTGTATAAACATTATAAACATTTTGTATAAAAAGAAAATTTTAACTTATCCTATATACATTGTATAAACATTTTGTATAAATATTTTTAATTTTAACTTATCCTATACAAATTTTTAAATTTAAAATACAAAAGAAAATAATTAAAAAACCAAATTTAAAACAAAAACTGAAAAAAAAAAAACTGCAAAAAAAAAAAAAATAAATAAAAAACCGGGCCGGTCCGGTTAAACCGGCCCGAACCGGCCCGAACCGTCCAAGCCCGGACCGGCCCGACCCTATAATGTCCGGTCCTCTGGGCCGGGCTGGGTCCAGAGCTACAAAACCGGGCCGGGCTTAGCCCGGACCGTAATTAACGCTGGGCCGGTCCTGGACCGGCCCGAACCCGGTCAGGCCCGCAGCCTTTGGACCGTGGGCCGGCCCGGACCGGCCCGAAAAAACCATGACTATTTTCTATAGGGCTTCTCAAAGAACAAAGCCATGTCCTGGCAACGAACTATTTTCTATTTCAATTTTGTACATAGAGCCAGCAAACCGGATTTTAAAAGTTCGTTTGTGGGCGTCATCTGACGTCACCATACAAACTTTTAAAGTTCGATTAGTCCATAATTTCCTCCCATGTGATGTCACCAATCGGACTTCTAAAGTCCGGTTGAATGCTCAAGTTGTAATTTTTCAAAACTTAAAACTTTTTCTAGAATTGTGCCAAAGTTTGATACTTTTTCTACAATTTTCTGTTTTTTTAGATGCCGGCCGTATGTCCAGTGTACGGCGTACGCTTCGTTGCATGTCTTTTCAATACACTTATTCTCAACTTTCACCATTATTTATAAATTGACGGAATAATACGTCATCCAGCCAGGCAGGACCGGACTTAATATGAGGAGGCAAGGGCCTCAGGCCCAAAATTTTGGGGGGCACCAATTTTTTTTTTTAGTATATATAATAGATATATATAGCTTAATCTAGTGTAGTTGATCCCAACCTGGCTCTTGACCCAAAAAACCCACTGATACAAACTATTTTCTACTTTTTTTTTTAATTTTTTTTTATGTTAGATTGGTGGCCGGCTGGAGTATTAGAGACTTAAGGTTTGGAGTTCTTTGCTTTTTATTCCAATACTCAAAGGCTCAAAACAAGTTCTATATCATAGCTGCTCTCCTCCTTATTTAAAGCAAGAAAAGGTCTCATATTATTTTTTTCCTCCCTCCCCGGCTCTCCATCACAACTGACGGTGAGTGATGTATCTTTCTTTCTTTTTTTTTTCTTTTTTTTTTTTTATACTATAGCTAAGCTTCACCATGTATATATGTGTTCTTATTGTTGTTATAGCTTTTTTAATATTTTTTTTGATGAGATTTATAATTTAGTAATATATTTTTAGAATATTGATGATCTTTTTTTTTTTTTTTGAGGGTGTCCACTTCTTAATGGTGCTTGGAGGTATGCCTCCTAGGGGGCTCGAACCCACGCCACTGCGTCGGGGTGCTCCACCGTTTCCAACGGGCTACGGCCACGTGACGAATATTGATGATCTAGTGTGTTCTAATTGTTTTTTTTTGTAATTTATTAATATATATTTCCCTCGAAAGATGTGTTCTAATTGTTTTTTTTTGTAGTTTCTTTGTAGAGAAAATTTCTGTGGCCGGTTCCTGGAGTTCCTAAAAGATCTACATTCCTACTGAAATCAATCCCTCTACATAAGGTGAGCTTTATAATTTATTAGTATTTTTTTATAAATTGTTGTTTATTATCTTTGGTTCTTTATTTGTGGTTGACTAATTTATTAGAAAAATATATTTTAGCAGTTTGATTACATAATTATTCATATTAAGATTGAAATCAACTAATAGAGAACCTGGAAAAGAATTTTTTTATATTTAACATCAAATTTTTATTGTCATTAATTATTGTTATTTGTTGAATACATTGTGATAATGTCATTTGATTGCATAATTTCGTATCCATGTTATCAAATTGACATTTCATGTGATATATTATTATAATAAGTTTCATTTTTATGCAATAACAACAACAAGAAAAAAAAATTTATCTCAAAATTAACAAAGATTAAAATAAAAAATAAAATTATGTTTAGATATATTTAATAGATTACTTCATTTTTAGTATTATTTAATTTTTCAAAGCAAGAACTTCAATTTGTCAAAACCATTGGTGTAAGCCCCTAAATATTTTTAATTATTTTAAATAAGGATTTATTATTTTTAAATAGCATTTATATTCTTAAAATAAGTTATTATAATTATTAGGAATTTTCTAGAATTTTTAAATAATTTTTAGGTAATTTTATAGCTTAAAATATCAATGTGCAATTATTAAATATCAACTCGCAATTTGTTAAATTATTTTAATATCATTTGTAATTTACTGAATTATTTTAATATCAGTTTGCAAAGGCTATTTGCAAACTGTAAGACAGTAGGTTTTGTAAAAACCCAAACTTGGGGGACCTAAATGTAAACTACCCATCACCCCCCCCCCCCCCCCCCCCCCCCCCACGATCTTCTCTCTCCTCACTCACCGACGACCGACGACCGGCCTAAACCCTAATTTCCCGTAACCCTAACCCTAATTCCACCGCCATTCGACCCTATAAATAGACCCCGACCCCAAACCCTAACCCTATACTATTTCCCGACCACCACACAAGCGCCCGGCCGACCCCCTTTCTTCTCCGACGACCACTCGCTGGAAACCTAAAAGCCTAGATCTATTACCACCACCCCCTACACCAACGCCCACCGCCTCTAACCACCGCCAAATTGTTCGCCACGACATGACGAACTCAGCGCCACTTTCCTCCTCGACCCCGACGCCTACAGCTGCAGCCAGCACCCCGACAACAACCCTTCGAGGGACACGTACGTCTCGTTTCTCCTACGTGTCAAGTCGTGCTCGTGTACACGTGTATGGACTCGTCCAGTGTTGGGAGTCCAGTGATGAACGTGGACACGCGACATTCGTGTCGTGCGTGTCGTTTTGGACAAGGACCTAGACTCGTATCGAGTATAGGTGCTCGTGTCCCAAACTGTCAGGACACGAGTCATTTATTGGGTTAATGGGTTTAATTGTTAATAGGTTTGGGTTGAATGTTAAATTAATTCGGTTTATATTTTATGTGAACCCTATCCCTAACAGCAATATCGCTGACCCCTCTGGTCAACCGAGTGGCGCTCGAGATCACCACCCCCCTTTCTAGCGAGCCGAGTTTGAGCCCCCTTTTTTATTTTTATTTTATTTGTTTTATTATATATATATATATGTATATATTATATATATATTTCTGTATATATATAATATATATATATATATATATATATATATAATATATATATATATATATAACAGATATATATATCATACTGTATTTATATATAATATATATATATATATATATAATATATATATATATATATATATATATATATATATAATATATATTATATTTATATTAAGTATAATATAAATACTGTATATATATTATTCTGTTATATATATATATATATATATATATATATATATATATATATTAATATATATCTATTATATATATATATATATAAATATTATGTATTTGTTGTATATGTATATATATTTCAAATCAATTTTGTGCAAAATATTATTATGTATAAATTTACCTGTTATTTTATTATAATTTTATGACTTGTATATTTCACTACTTTAATATATATATTATTAAAATATTTTAATATATGTTTTAATATATGAATATTGTATTTTATTAATCATGGCCATTGATGTCCAAACCTAGCATGAGTTTTTGGCCCAAATGTGTCTATACATTCAAGGTCTGTACAAGTCATATTAGACTTGATCATGGCTTTGGGTCCCGAACTTTGTTCAATTTCGTATACGTGGACAAAATATTAAATAATTATTTATTTATTTTCTAGAAATAATAACTTGCTATTTTTGAATTTTTATATATAATTTATTTGCTGTAAAAATATAGAAAAACTGTATTAAATACTATGTTAATTTAGATAATTTACTAAATTTTTACAGAATTTAAAAGTACTTTGGCATTTTATAAAATAGAAAAACAGACTCTTTTCAGGATACATATGTTTACTGATTTTTAATAATATCTATGAGGTTTTTAAATTCCAGAAAAATTAGTATAAATTTCTATAATTAACAAGGATCATTTTGGTACTTTACTTTAATTAATTGAGCTTTTTGTCTAACTTAAAAATTGTTGGAACACCGTGTACAATCTAATTATTTATTGAATAATTACGACTTACGATGTATTATGTAATTTTGGGATATTGTAGTATTGGACCTCACCCTACCATAGTGTAAAGGCCCTAGAAATTAGTTTAGGTATTGTGTCACCTCACATTGGTCTCCTATGCTAAAGTTCACCATTTGGCTATGTGTCCAGTCAGAAAGTCATGTCGAACAACTAGTGTCCTAGTGTTAACTTAGTTTGAAAACTAAGTTTATGTATTATTTTTACAGTGACGAGACACCAGACATCTATAGCATTCCTTCACTACCTTGCTTTACAAGAGGCAAGTACCTCTACAACTTTTTTTAAGCATAAATGATTGTGTATAAACCATGTTAATATCTAAACTGCAAGTCATATCACCATATTTTATATGCTTTATACTGCTCTCAGTATCCACCATGCTTTATACTGTTCTCGTATCACTCACATGTTTAAAACGGGTTAAGAAAAAACTGTTAGTAGAGTACTGATCATGTCCCCCTTCTCCGTATGTATTTTACCGAGCACTGTTACATTCTATAGTAACTTTGTCATATGTTTCTGGTCCCGCGTTTGTGTATGGATATACACCAATGCTGTTATGTGTACGTATGTACATATCAGAAAATTGATATGTACCACTGTACATCCTATTTACCTATTGACCGATCTCGTACATGCTACAGTTTTAAACATTAAAACAAACATATGATGCCATGATAGATTATGATATGCCATGATTACTACACTTTCTGTTCATTTCAGTTTCGTATTTAGTTTGTTAGAATCAGTACTTGCTCCCGTCCTGACAGGATAACGTTGTAGGTATACTTACCGAGGAGGAGTTGCTATGTGATTCCTATTATGGAGTTCCATCCGAGGATCAGACTTTACCATACGAGGATGTACCTGCGGGAAAACTCGTCTAGTTTGTTTATTTGCTCGGACTTTTGAGAGTAGTCATATTTTAGACTATGTATTTTGTGACTGGACCTGTATCCAATTTTACATTTTGGCCATGTATTTGGAACATACTTATATATGAGAGTTTTGTTTTGGATATATTCGGACTCAATTTGACATATAAACTGTTA